>JANAVB010018993.1:27437134-28037134 GCA_029216955.1 Iris pallida | reverse complement strand
TTGATAATTAAATATATATTTTATATGGGTAATCCTACCAACACATTTATCAATACAAATTTCACATTTATTAAATACACATTTTAAGTGAAAGATAAATTGATAAAAATATATTTTGAGTTGTCCTCCACTTATTTTACCATAATTCAAGGTGCACCATACCGAATTATCATAATGCATAAAACCACTCACTTTTATCGGATACCATCAATGACTAACAGTCAAGTCTTTTGACCCCTCATTTAAGTAGGGTGCACATTGAATTCTGACCAAAATACGCTCAAATAAGGGATGCATCTTGAATTATGTAGTGCAATTCAAAATTTCTCTTCTTATTTATATAGGTCAAAGGAGTTGACTATTAGTTATTAACAATTTCTGTTAAAAGTGAAAATTTTCATGCATTATCGTAATTGGGTAAAATACACTTTAAATTATGATAAAATAATTAGGGATTTTGTTAACATGTGCCCTAAGGTACTGTTTGGGAAGGAAAAAAAATGGGAGGAAGGAAAAAGTTGAGGAGAAAGTGAGAGGAAAATTAAAAGTGATGGTGTTTGGAAAGGAGGAGGAAAAATGGGAGAAAAAAATTTGAGGGAAAAAAGTATGTGGGTCCCACTAAAAAAATTTCTTCCAAAAGTGGGAGAAAAATGGAGAGAGATGAGAGAAATTTGAGTGAATTTACTCCATCACCCCTCATAAAGGTAATAATAAATTATCATTTGAGAATACCAATGACTAAATAGTAATTGTATCTCTATTCCTAAACAAATAAAAAATTATTTTTAAACTTTTCCTTCTCCTACTTTTTGTCCATCCAAACAAAGGAAGGAAAAATTAACTTTACCTTTATTTTACCCTCCTCCATTTTTCTTCCCCTCAAATTTTTCTTTCCCTCCCCACAAAAGTTCCCAAACACAGCGTAAGAACACATGTTAAGAATAATTAATACTTAACTTTTACATTAAATATTGTAATCAACATTTAATAAACATTGAAAAAGCAACTCAAAATTTTTTATTGATAAATATAATGGTAAGAATATCATGTAAACTACACATTTATTAATATGTTAACCAGTGGCCAAACTTTTGATGGTATATGACCACCATGTTATACATGTATCAAAAGTCACAGATGTGGACTCTCACATTCTTCGTAAAGAAAGGAAGAACACACTAGCTAGACAACTCACTCTCACTGTTCACTTCCGTGCAAAATTTTCCTCCTCCTCCAATTCCACGTTACAGCTCATGTTCCAAACATGCAATGCATTGAGCTTTGTCACGTAATTAATCCCTACTAATTTCATGCAAAAAGCGTGTACAGCTCACCAATCATATACATGATGTACTGATAGTCAACAATGATAATAGCACTACGAGATCCGAGCCCAACATAAATTAATAGTCATTATATGCTGCATCCGCGGAAGACCCGTATCCCATTAATACATACATTGCATATTTATCGTATTAATTACTAATAGTCTGGTTATGTTATGAGCTGCTATGTTGCAACTTGCAACAATAAACTAAGGTATAAGAATTTTGGATCTCTTCATTTGGAGTGTCAACTAAAATCATGAACATGAATTTGGAATCTTTATAGCATATATACAGTTTTAACCAATATAGAATTCAAAAGGGAAGGTTCAGCCTCTGGTTCCATTTCCATTATCATCCGTAACACGACAAATCGACAAATTGATGAAACGTTACACAGCACAGAAGTGTGAAAATTAGGGTAGGACATTTTATGACGTCGAATGGTTGAATAGTGAAAGTGTACTGACCTAGGATGTACATGGCAGAGAGATGTTCATAAGACAAGAGAGCCTAAGAAATTCATGTTTAGTACATAAATTTCTTAGAAACCACTTCATGATGATTATTTCTTGAGAATATGGTGTTTATAATAATAATAATAATAATAATAATAATAATAATAATAATAATAATATTAATAACAATAATAGTAATAAATTGTTATTCAAACATCAAATATATATTAATCATAGGAGATGACCAATTCTTGAGAAATTGATTCTTTTTAGGCCTCGTTTGGTTCACGGATTTAAGGAACCAAGAAAGAAAAGTTGTTCATTTCCTTTGTTTGATAGCCACAAACTTGGGAATCAATTTTCCGACAAGGAAAAAATTTGGTGGGAATCAATTTCCATGTGATTGATTTTCCCTCCTCCTTTTTCGACATTTATTACAAAAGTTATGACAAAAGTAACCATGTGTCATTGCTTATTTTACCATTAATGTTATTTTTTATAATATTATTTTTATTTTAAAAGGTAAGGATATTATTGGAACATTGTTATATTTTGCTTTCCTTTCCTAGGTAGTTTTCTTGTTTTACCAAACAACGGAAAGAAAATGTGACAGGAATCCTATTTTTCCATTTCCATGAAAAATACAAGAAAATTCATTTCCTTTCCGTGAACCAAACGAGGCCTTAATTACTAGATGTAATGTATACCGGTTTAAAAATTGGCATACAGCTAAAAAAAACTTTGAATTTGTTTATTTGAATAAAATATAATAAACATAGTGCTAATTAATTTATGGCGATTTTATTGACACTCCTAAAATGTCATCCTGCACTCCTCCTTAATTTTTATCATTCAAATTTCAAATTTATCCCTGAATTAAATTTGTAATTAATTTGTGCATGCATGGAGGAAAGAGTGTAATATAATATTTTAGGAGTGTTGTAGGAATAGATTTAGAATTTGAATGATAAAAAATTAAAAATAAATAGCTCAAATGATATTTTATGAGTGCCAATAACGATATTCTTAATTTATTATCCAAGTTTGCGACTTGTTATTGTTCTAGCTAGTTATGAAAATGAGTCATTGACAAGCTGCTGGTAATTGCCAGCCAATATTGGCTGTTAATTGCGTAAGTAAGCATCAGTCAAGCACTCAAGCTTCTCGTCCTAGTGCCATGCCATGTGAGCTGTCTCTCACATTGGTAAAGAAATAGACACAGTAAGTTTAACTCGAATGTTTAGCCAAAAGGTTTAACTCGAATGTTGAGGTTCATCAGCACACAAACCTTGTTAGCAATTCGGCAAACGGAAAAAATTCGGAACGCAAAAGTACGAGTATAAATCGGCACAATATAAGTAAAATACGGTCAAAAATTTGTCTAACGAAAAACATTCGGATTAGATTTAATTCGTGTTTAGTACGTTTCATATGAACCAATTCGACACTAAAAATTCGGCATATATATAGGGCCCATCCACCTCTACTTCTTCATAAATAAGGGTTCAATGTGAGAATAAGAAAAGGTTGGATGATGGAAAACCGAAAGGTTTTTCTTTCATTGTAGCAAGCAACATGTGCAAAGACTCTTGGGTTTCTTTTTTTGATTACTGTGACACTTTTTCTTCTTTTCTTTTGATAATTTTAAAAAATTGTGCTAGTCTTAATATCTAATAGCAGCAAGAGTCAAGAAAGTTCTGTTGGATTTTTTGGTCACATTTTTTTGGTCAATTTTTTTAAAAATTCGTACGGTACGCGTTTAAAACGTTACATGCTTAAAATTCGCGTTCAAATCCAAAAGTTTCAAAAGTACGTAAGTATTGTACGTTTATGTAAGATACGAAAAAATTCGAATATAATACGCGTTTTATTCGGTTGATTGCTAACAAGGCACACAAACGCGTACTAGTTAATTCTCTCCTCATTATTTGTTACCACATCTTCCAAAAAAATTAAACTTGTACACACAATATATATATACACACACATGCTTGAGATCTCTCCCATCATTCATTCATTCATTTCATTGGTTGCATCTCCCAGAAAGAGAGTGATAAGAGGAAGACGGAGACCAATCGACCTCTCCCTCTTCATTCTTATACTACTCTCTCTCTTTTGGCTCTCTCTCTCTCCCTCCCTTCCTTTTGTTCGTGAAGAATGCATGCAAAGAGAGCATCAGTAGGAGCAGTCGTTGCACTGTTGTGCTGCTGCTGCCACATTTCCCTCACTCTCGCTGACAATCCATACAGGTTCTTCGAGTGGAACGTCACTTATGGTGACATCTCTCCTTTCGGATTCAAGCAACAGGTGCTAGTCACTCTTCTCTTGATCTCTTCCGTTGGATTAATTAAGAGCTGCTATGTTGCCCATGGTTTGTAATCGCGGACGTGGCTACCGGCCGATGTGGCCGCCGGCCAATGGTCTCCTGGTCCGGGTGGCCAATAGGTGGTCGGCTGGTCACCACGTCGGCTGGCTGTCACGTCCGCAATTACAAACCGAGAACAAAATATCATTTTCGTTAATTAATGTACTTACGTATAGTTTAGTTGTGTTTGCTAAATGTACTTACGAGGATGAATGATTTTATTTCAGGGGATATTGATCAATGGGCAATTCCCGGGGCCGGACCTCTTCTGCGTCACCAATGACAATCTCATCATAAACGTCTACAACAGCTTGACCGAACCCTTCCTCATCTCATGGCAAGCAGTCTTCCTCTCCTGCTGTTTCTTTCTCTTTCTTTTAGTTTTGTTTGTCTGTAAGTAATGTTTAATGAGGACTTATCATAATTGCAACCAGAGGAGAGGAGGAATGGCATTTGCTTAGCTTGTTTATATTGATTATGACATTCTTAGTTATTATGAAGCGAGTTACAGATGTTATATATGCATCCTCTTTAATCTCAGACTGTATTAACAGAGTAGAAGTTGATTAGCTACTGCATTATAGTAATACGATCGATGCAAGATTTGCAGTATCGAAATCGGAATCAGTATCGGACCATTCCTATGAGTATCAGTATTTGACGATATCGGTAGTATCGATGGTTTCGGATCGGAGTATCGAATTTTTTGATATCAGAAAACAAATAATTATTAATAAATTATTAACGTTTAAAAAATATATTTATATGTTTAGGCATGATTTTTAAGTATTTTCAGTGTTATTTCTTAAAAGTTTTGAAATTAAATGAAATAGTAATCACCCTTACCGATTGGTTTACCTGCAATAGATCAATTTTCTTCTTTTACATGCTTTTACAACCTTATTATTCTTCAAACCCTTGTTGATTTGTCTTTTTCGTTCCATTTTCTTTGCCAAATTGATCGGAAGAGAGGTCCCCAATGTCGGTATCGGTCAGTATCGGATATCGGTCGGTATTGGATGGGGACATGCTAAACCGTATCGGTATCGGCCGATACTTTAAACTATTACAATGTTTTCGAAAAAATTAAGGGGTTAGTCAAACAAGAATTAAAAAACACATTGTGAGTAAATCTCACTCTCACACTTATTTCAGGCAGAGCTCACTGATTAGAATGCCTCTGATTATGATTATGATTGTGATTGTGATTGTGATCCGGCAAATTATCCAGAATCTCAACATTAATGTGCAATTTGGGTTGATTGTGTATGTATGGTGATTGGTTTCTTCAGGAATGGCGTTCAGCAGAGGAAGAACTCCTATGAGGACGGCGTTATGGGAACTACATGCCCCATCCCGCCGGGGCAGAACTTCACTTACATCCTCCAGGCCAAGGACCAGATCGGCAGCTTCTACTACTTCCCGTCCTTGGCGTTCCACAAGGCCGCGGGCGGCTACGGGGCCATCCGCATCCTCAGCCGGCCCCTGATCCCCGTCCCCTTCGACCCCCCTGCCGACGACTTCACCGTCCTCATCGGCGACGCCTACAAGGCCAATCACACGGTACGTAAATTGATCGACCAAACGGATTAAACTCGATAAATTAATTTGCTTAAGAATTGTTTGTCACGAGCAAATCATGGCTTGTGCCATGATGGAATTTGGTCGGTCGGTTGGTCGGCCGGCCGGTTGGTCACGCCGTACTCATTTGGTTCTTGTAGTGTGGGCCTATATATGCTCAATAATATCACAAACACACAACTGGCTTTTGGCGCGAGTGGTTTATCTTGACACGTTTATAATGTCCTTAGGATTGTTTTTTTTTTTTTTTTTTGTAAGAAGGTCAGTATTATTGATAGAATCATAAAATTATAAAACTATAATCCCGCCCATGGAATTGTATGTTTGTTGACTCTCAACTCTAGAATGATGGGAAGAGATTTTTGAATTGGTTGGTTTAAATTCCTTCTAAGCAATCATCATGCGATGCACATACAATAAATTTTTTTATTGATATTATTCAAAAATTAGATAAAAATTTAGATTAAATTAGTTTAAATATAATTTTAACATATTTTAATTAAAATTTGTTATAAACATGTTTTTGGAACTAAAAAAAAAATTATATAATACCACTTAGTTAGTTCAAATATGAATTGAATATTGAATATATTTTAATTTAAATTTTTCATAGATATATTTATAAGATTTTAGATATATATATATATATTCAGGTAGTTAAAAGAATTTTAGAAATTTTTTTATGAGAAAGATATACATAAGGTAGTAATTAGAAGGAATCGGGATTCTTTTTCTTAATTATATTCCGGGTTAGACATATTGAGAGAGAAAAAAAACTATATTATATTCTGTCATTATAAAGGATCACATGTACGTTATCAACATGTATTGCTCACAAATCGTAAGATCATCCTTGAAAGATTTGAGTAAGTAAGATCTAAATTATTATTTTTATATATTTAACTGTTCTTCCTAGCAACAAAGATCAACAACAACAGCAACATGAAAAGTCTTGATGGTAAATTTTTGGGGTTCGGACTGTTTGCATTTTCTACCCTTTTTTTGCAATAGATTTACCAATTAAATATATCCTGACTTGATCACTGTGAATAATTAGGCATTGAGAGCCAAACTAGACCGTGGCAAAAAGCTCCCCTTTCCCGACGGCGTCATCATCAACGGTCGCAGCAGCGGCACTACCTTCACCGTTGAACAAGGTATTCCCTCAGTTGTTCGTTGCAAAACTACACGCGTATCGGACATGTATCGGACACGACCCGAAAACTCCAAAATATAACAGGACACCGTATCTCAGTCGTGTCGTGTATATTAGCTCGACTCATTGTGAAATCCTGGTGTCCAGGCAAGACGTACAGGTTCCGGATATCCAATATTGGCCTCCAGAACTCGCTCAACATCCGGTTCCAGGGGCACCAGATGCTGCTGGTGGAGGTCGAAGGGACCCACACCCTCCAGAGCTCCTACTCCTCCATCGACGTTCACCTCGGCCAGTCCGTCTCCGTCCTCGTGACGGCCGACCAGTCGGCTAAGGACTACTACATCGCCGTCTCCACCCGCTTGGCCTCCATCTACCTCGTCTCCACGGCGGTCCTCCACTACAGCACCTCCCAGGAGCAGTTCTCCGGCCCCGTCGAGGGCGGCCCCACCGAGGTCGAGTGGTCCATCAACCAGGCCCGGTCCTTCCGGACGAACCTGACCGCCAGCGGGCCCAGGCCCAACCCCCAGGGCTCGTACCACTACGGCCTGATCAACACCACCCGGACCATCCGGCTCGCCAGCTCCGCGGGGCTCGTCGGCGGGAAGCAGCGGTACGCCGTCAACGGCGTGTCGTTCGTCGCGCCGGACACGCCCATGAAGCTCGCGGACTACTTCAAGATCGGCGGGGTGTACGTGCTCGGGAGCATCGGGGACGCTCCGCCTCCGGCCGGCACGGCAATGCGGCTCGACACCTCGGTCATGCCCGCGGACTACAGGGTGTTCTACGAGCTCGTGTTCGAGAACAGGGAGAGCATCGTGCAGAGCTGGCACGTCGACGGCTACGCCTTCTGGGTTGTCGGGTAACTGCTGTCTACATTTTTTTTTTTGATTTGGTGAAAGTGAATGCATAACAAAATTAAATGTTGATAATTAATTACTTCGGTTGCAGAATGGATGGAGGAACATGGAATTCGAGTGTTCGAAGCAATTACAACCTGAGGGATGCAATAGTCCGCAGCACTGTCCAAGTAAGATTTTGGAAATTTGAATCGATATATAGTGAGATATGTTATAAATATTAGGACTATAGGTCTTACAAATTACAATGCAGAGATGATGCAATTGTGCAAAATAAGTTATGAACTTCAAAGAATTTTCCTACATTGAGTCTACCTGTGTATTGGGCGGACCCAATACTAAGTCCGATAAGACTTCGGACATGGACAACCTTTTTTCATAGTTTTGCTTAGGACCCTTGTTAGCAATCACCCCAATAAAACTCGTATTATACGCAAATTTTTCTGTATCTTTCATAAAAGTATAATACTTGCGTATTTTTATAGATTTGAATTAGTACGTAAATTTCAAACATGCAAAATTTTAAACATGTTTCGTATAAATTATTTAAAATTTTAAATGTGTTCTGTATAAATTTTAAATGTTCCGTGTACTGGGCCGACCTAGGGCTAAGTCGGATAAGACTTCGGACTTGGACAACCTTTCTTCGTACTCTTATTTAGGACAACCCCAAGTCGCAGACTCTATACTCACTCTTGGCTGTGTCTACTCCTGCTGCAGGTGTACCCGAGGTCATGGACCGCGATCTACATGGCGATCGACAATGTTGGGATGTGGAACATCAGGTCCGAGTTCTGGGCGCGCCAGTATCTGGGCCAGCAGTTCTACTTCCGAGTGTACACCCCGGTGGATTCGGTTAGGGATGAGTATCCGATCCCGAAGAACGCGCTTCTCTGCGGCCGCGCCGCGGGGCGAAGCACTCGGCCTCTTTAAGGGATCGAGGATGTAGAATGCGCAGCCTAGCTAGCTAGCTAGCACACCAAGAGAGCAAAGGGTGTGAGATGTTATCATAAGCTCCACTCTTATGTTTGTGTTTGTTAACGAGGAAGGAGAAAAGATGGAGATTGACCTAACTTTGGTCGTGAGATCCTTCTCCTGAAGGAGATCATTATATTTCATTTGTGTTTTCTATGTTTTACCAATATAGACAACTTCTCTTACTTAATGCTTGTTTCTTTGTAATCAGCTATATATGTCACCTTTAATTTGTCTTCTTTAATATATGGTATTACGTATAACTTTGGATATTCATAATTATTTAGGGTCTGCTTGGCAATTGTAGGGGTAGCGGTTATGAGGTATTTTTAGAGTACCGGTTATGAGCGGTTATGAGGTGTCCGATTTTGGGTGGTTTTTAAGTAGTAGCTTTTAAACCAGTCCAATCCATGCTTGGTAATTCACTAACGAGCGGTTCTGAAATTTTTTTACACAAATAGATTAAATAGGGAAGGGTATCAGTAGTTATAATTATATATTTTGCGAGGATATAAATGGAATAAAAAAATAGAACCACCCAAAATCCACCGATTTGGGGTGTTTATAAAGCCACCCAAAAATACATTACACCGATTTTGGGAGGTTTTTGAGCCGACCAAAATCAGTGCCTCAAAAAAATTAACAAGCAGGTGTTTTCATAAACGGTCGGTTCAAAAACACCTCAAAATCGGTGAAAACACCGTTACCAAGCAGACCCTTAGTTCTTTCAACAACAAAAATATGCGCATGTATAAAAGAGATACATAACTGGAATATTAATTTTGGAAACAACAAATACTTCCACATCAAACTGACAAAGATCACAATCTATGTGACCTTTTATTTTCAAGACTATTTGATGTAGCGTAGAATCCTAGTCTCTCTAGGATTCCTTTTCTTTTTCGCTTTCCTCTTGGATTCATTTTCTTTTCTTTATTTTTTTTATAATCCTATTTATGATAAGATTCTTATTTTGACTTTATCTTTTATTAGGATATATTTTATCTTTATTTTATTAGGATTAGGTTGTCACAAAAGTCATATAAATAGGCATCTTTTGTATGCAATCGAAAACAACTTTTAATCAATAAAATTTTTCTTTAAAGTTTGAGATTTGTTCTCTTATTTTCTTGGTCGTGAACTCGACTGTTCCGTGGATTCGGAAGCCCCTCGCTTGAGGTTTTCAAGCAACCTTCGTACGGACCCCTCACAAGGCCCTTCGTCGGAGTTTTTGCGGCACCGCTTCGCTCTCACCAAGCAACGGCGGTCCAGTTATCGTCATCACCGATCGACTTGGCCATTGCCAAGCACAAAGGTAAGCCCGTTCCGCTATCCCGCTGCGTAAAGTGGTATCAGAGCCCCACAGATCGAGGATTCCAATTCGTTTGGAAACCTTTGGAAATCTTTCTTTCTCAAAACAACAATGGCGAAACCTGTCACCCGTGAGGAGTTTGATGCCATGTCTAATAACAATGAAGCCTTGTCAAAAAAAATTGATGTCCGGTCTGACAAATTGGATGGAGTGCTGGAATTTCTTGGAATCAAATCCAACGAAGTCATTGAAGTCACGCCCCGACCCGGAATCACCCGAATCATCGTCCTCGCAGGGGGCGTGATGCCGTACGAGCCTGAAGTTGCGCTCGTGCAAGGCAAGATGACAAGTTCTCAAATGGTTATCTTTTTGATTCGATATTAACACGAAGGAAAAACAGAGTATACGAAACAATTCTCTTTATTGATATTCGAAACTGAGATTACAAAGGCTTTCGATAGCCTAACAACAATTGCCCGATTGGCTACAACACTCAGGTTCTCTCTTGCCCATAAAGGATTTCACCGTTCCATACATCATGCCTTCTATATCTCGGCCGCATCAATCCAGTTGCATAGTCCAAGCGTCAATGCGATCGCACGTTTCAATGCGCTTCGGCATTCCAAGCCTCAACACGTTCAAGCAACGCTTCGCCGGAGCCATCCATTCCCTGCACCCTGCATGAAGCTGGTGGGGGATCAGTACGTTCGTCCACGCATGTACTGAAGCAAAGATCATCTTTCCAAACCGACATTGTAATATTTATGTTGAATCATGCAACTTAGCTTATGATCTTGCTATGTTCTCCTTAGGGTCAATTTTATGGCATATTTGTCACGCCCCGACCTGGAATCACCCGAATCATCGTCCTCGCTGGGGCGTGATGCCGCACGAGCCTGGAGTTGCACTCGTGCAAGGCAAGATGACAAGTTCTCAAATGGTTATCTTTGAATTGAACGTTAACAATGAAAGGAAAACAGAGTATACGAAAATGATTCTCTTTATTGATATTCGAAATCAGATTACAAAGGCTTTCGATAGCCCAACAAAATTTGCCAGATTGGCTACAACACTCAGCTTCTCTCTTGTCCACAAAAGATTTCGCCGTTCCATACATCATGCCTTCTATATCTCGGCCGCATCAATCCTGTCGCGAGTCCGAGCGTCAAGCGATCGCACACTTCAATACGCTTCGGCATTCCAAGCCTCAACGCGTTCAAGCAACGCTTCGCCGCGGGCAATCCATTTCCTGTACCCTGCATGAAGCTGGTGGGGGATCAGTACGTTCGTCCTCGCATGTACTGAAGCAAGGATCATCTTTCCAAACCGACATTTTAATATTTATGTTGAATCATGCAACTTAGCTTATGATCTTGCTATGTTCTCCTTAGGGTCAATTTCATGGCATATTCGAAAGCGTAAAGCATGGCAAGCATGTTATTCAATTTGCATAAGTAAACAGACAAGCAATCTCGTGTTTGATTTGTGGCGCAACTTACAATATCGACGCACCCGCCCTTGCAACCGATGCAAGGTGAATACGCCTATCCGTTTTCCCTGTCATGTTATAAGTGCCCTCTATTCAGAATCCGTCCATGCAGGATATACGCAAACCTTGCACTTCCAAACCCATCGCCCTTATCTATATGAAAGTCACTAGCTTTTCGGGCTAGAATGGACTTATATTCATCGAATCGAAACATAAGACGATATTAACTCCGTGCGGTTGCTAACCAACATCGGAGGCCACCGAAATAATCTCAGCAAGTGGCTTAACACATTCACCATAAGGTCGCTACCCGTCTGGTCGAAGTGGCGCCAACAATACCGAAAATGAATCCCTCCTAGGCCGAACGGTCCCAGCGCCCTGGTGCGCCGCGTTCGAGGGAATACCCATGCACGGGCTTTTATATCTTTAAGTCCATTTGACCATGCAACGAATCTTATATTTCATACAACCAAGCAAGTTCGCTTATCTCTATTTCAATTGGCATAACGCCCGAATGTTCTCAACGAACGCCCGTAGGCCGCGAACATTTCGAAGGGCACCATGCCGCATTACCATCTCGTATTTCTCCTGTCAACTTTCTATGTTCTTACGTTTCGTACTTCGTTTCAATGTTCAATGACATCATGCCTCAACTCAATGCTCGTCAACCGAAACGACCCGAAGGTCCCGAACACCTTTCAAGACATTATGTCATATCCGACAGTTCCGCCACATTCATGCCACAACTGTATTCTTTCGCAACGAAGCCATCTTTTATTATCTCGTGCACGCAGGCACGTTTCGATCGTATTTTCGGTGTTCTATGACTTAGCATTCAATGTCCGTAGTTTGCGCGCTAGGGCGCTCACCTATTGTCTTTCAATGTTCTAGCCGTTCTAACTCGTGCGTGAAGGCACGGTATGGTTCGTGCACTAAGGCACTCGCCGAGTACAGTTATCCCATGTTATTGCGGCTTGCGCCCGAGGCGCTCGCCTTAGCGATATCCAATGTTCCGTAGCGACTTGTGCATTTGATGCACGTTTCATTTCAATTGTACTAACTTAGTGTTCGACACACGTTATGATTTACTTCCGATCGGACCACGCCCGTGGCGTCGATAGGTTAACTTTTAGCATACAATGATATATTTGACTTATCGAATGAAGGAGTAAAAAGAAGTCAATCCTCCCACCTTGAGTCGATACGCCTTTGTCGTTTCGCCGAGCCGATGCGGCTCGATTCTCTAACTTTGTTGCACTGCCACTCTCCTGACTTAGCCATTCGAGCACTTCGTGCCTATTGAGTTTGTACGTCCGATTTGCCTTAGCGTGCCAACGCTTCCGTCCGTCGCAAGGCGACGATTTGCTTTCGCGGACCCCTTACTGAATAAGGCAAAAGATCGACCTATAACATTTCAGCGTAAACGTATAGCCTGCACATGAAACCAACTAAAATCATTACTTGCAACGATTCGGACTTGCGCCTTGGTCGATTCGATTTCTTAGAATCTTCGAGCCGTCTCAACGCACTTATCCTTCGAGGCAACGCGGCGCTTCGCATCGATTAACTCGATGCATTCTTTGGGACAAGGCAACTCTTTGCATCGACTTAGTTCGATGCATTGCTCGGGACAATTCAACACTTTGTATCGATTTGTATCGATACGTAATCGGGTCAACGCAACTCTTCGAGTCAACGACTCAGCATAATGCACCGTGCGGAGCGGGGCATTACAGAATATACCACTCAAAACAAGGTTCGTCCCGAACCGAAATCAATACTAAATTTCCAAGGGTTTCATTAGATCGTTCAACGATCTCGTCTCACTATCGTTTGGATCGTACAACTTAGTTTGGAATCATACACATATTTTCGGCGTCCCACCAATATATGCATTTCAGCCAAGCTCAGTTGTAAGATATCGGAACAACGCTAATATGTAACTTCTCATTCTCAATCACCTACCATCTCGTATTCTCAATCGGACTTGGCTCTATTACTTGTTCTCGCAATTCTAGCGCACATGCATATTGATACATGCGTGATCGTCCAACAAAATCAAGGCACATGATGCGATTCAAAAATTGCATTTCTCACTTTGTATGTTTCATCGGGACTTTCAATTCTACGCGTCGCGTCAAGCCGTCGCGCATCCGATCACAACGAGTCTCCGCAATGCCGTGCGTTCGACGTCACTATCCAACGATTTCTGATGTTTTACTTCGTATCCTATCTCGACATGGTTCTTTTTTGTTGACTTGCAAAAGCATCAACATTCGGACTACGTCCGCTAGGTGACTTACCTAGACACCGTGCTCAAATCCTTCCGACGCAAGTTTAAATTGACATTGCACAAAGGCCACAATCTATCCGACACAAAGTTTACATCAAGGCGACGGTGCTCAAGACAACGATCGCCTTGATACGAAAGTCTTTACGATACGCCTTACGTTCGATTACTAGCGAATAGGAATTCACTAGCCAAATTCCTAACTTATCCGTCTCGCAACATCGAATGTAGGTTCGATTCACGCAAGCTCAATTGCGAGGTGAATCCGAATCTAACGGTACAACTCGTAAGTCATTTCTTTATCGTTCCCTCTCGTACATAGCACGATTCTCGCAAACGCCTGTTCGAATCACCAAGTTCGTTGGTGAATTTTCTAGTTTTGTTCGTCGACCAACATAACCATTCAAATATTCATCCGACGAATACTCAAATCTAACTATACCATTCTCAATCGAAAGTTGTTCCAACAATTCTCGATCGCCTAGACTTATCGTCAACATGTACCACATTGTATTTGTTATCGATGCAATCTCATATACGATATCGCATGGGTCATCTTACGGTCTGCAGCATTCAATTCGATTTGGCGGTCAAGTCTTCTAGGGTCAGCTGCTCCGAAGCTACGCTCGATAATTGTGGATCATCACCGAAGGACAGTTTACTACGAACCATGATATATCTTATTTCGGAGCCAAATCAGTTTCCGACATAACCATTTATATGCGACTATCCAATCCGTACATAACCATTTCTATCGACGCAACTGGTGCGCAACTATTCTCCGAGTCAAGTCATGCACTATCGTTGATGATTTCGTAATTTACGAAACATCCACTCGTATCGAGTTTGAGTCTATCTTATTTCGCGGTCGACACACGAGATGCTATACGCATCGAGCAATCGTCGATGACTTATAGTCTCGCCCTGATCAATCACAAAATTTACGATCAACCAAGTTCGTTCATTCTCGCATCGTTACTTACAAAATTTTATAGCGCGAGGCGCACTCTATTTTGTATTCTCACGTCGTTTACATTTCCTTACGTATCGATCTCGATACGCCGTATCCATTTCGATAACGTAAGGGTCAACTTTGAATCCGTTTCAACGTCAACTTAACTAGCATCGCATACATCCAAGTTCGCAACGAACTTTTCCATACGCATCAATTCGTTCTCCGATTTGCCGCATTCCGCTATACTTCGATCGCGTAACTGAGTTACCGATTATCCGACATCGAACCCTCAAGTCATACGATCTCGCCCTCTAACTTCCGCGTGTTTTCAGTCGTACTCAAATGAGTTTCGCCGTAACGTAACCAACTATTTCTTAAGCACGATTACTCGCGTCAACCAACTTTCTTACCGAAGTCGCACATCGTGCGAATTCAATTACAATTTGCATCGCCTAACATTTCTATCAAAATCGTAAGTCATGCAATTCGATTCGCCTAGCCGAACATTTCTATCGAGATCGCAAGTCGTACGATTCGATTTATCTCGCCTAACATTTTCGTCGAACTCGCAAGTCGTGCAGTTCGATTTCCACGTTTCGAGTCTCCTATCCCGTCGATCCGATTGTTGCCTCAAGGCATAATTGTTTCGCTAGTTCTCGTCATTCGACCGACACATAAATTTTTCAATCGACGTATCGTTCAATGTCTACAAGTCCCGCCTTACCATTCTAACCGATCATCGAAGAACACTTGCATCAACATTCTGTTATACAAATTCTCAATCGAGTCTCGGTGCTATCCCGTCCGTTGCGGACAAACCTTCCGCAATTCTCACAAAACGTCGATACAATTCATCGCACAAGTGGTATTGCATATACCACTCAAAATCGAGCCATTCATTGCATCGGTGGTATGCCATATACCACCCGAAAATCAAGTTACTTCCGTCGCAACGCACTCTTTACGAACCGACGATCTATCCTGACTCACGATTTCTACAGTGATCGTGCTTGATCACAACCGTAACTCTGATTAATCAAAATCCGACGCAACTCGGCCAATGCATTCATTTGCCAAAACAGTTCGGCGCGCAATCGAACCGATTTCGTTTCTCGATTTATAACTTTTTATTTTCTTTCGTTGCATCTTGTGCAAAAATTCATTTTCGATATCCGTTGCACTTCATGCATCGATTATTTTGATACGCGTTGCACCACGTGCAATAATTTTACTTTCAATACGCATTGTACATCGTGCAACGATTTACTTCCGATATTTACCGCACCTCGTGCTTCGATTTATTCTCGATTCGCATTGCACATCGTGCAATATTTCATTTTCGACATTCAAAGTCAATACTCAAATCCGTTCAACACATTCGATATTGACTTATCGCTTTTTATCTCAACGCACATTCGAAATCGATATGTGAATCCGTTCGACACATTCAATATGAACTTTTATTTTCTTTTCAACGCATCATTACAATCAACGCGTAGCCATTGCTGCAACAACATTCCACGACTATCATTGTATCGATGCAACCAACATTTCTCGTATCGTTCGTTGTAAACAACGAATATCTCAAACCACAATTCACGACATGTTGCATCTATGGCAACAAATTCTCGAATTCATATCTCGTAACTTATTGCACTTGCAGCAACAAACCTTTTCTGACTTTTCCAACTAACACCATGTAATTTCCAAACAACATGCGGTAAAATTACATGATTTATATTAGACTTATTGTATGGAACATCCAGTGCGGCATCGAGTAGAGTCAAGAGTGATTTCGATTGGTGGAGGGCAACTTTTAGAACTGAAATGAAGCAAGCGTCCAGAGGAAATTGAGCCTAGAGCTCTGATACGAATTTGTCACGCCCCGACCCGGAATCACCCGAATCATCGTCCTCGCTGGGGCGTGATGTTGCACGAGCCTGGAGTTGCGCTCGTGCAAGACAAGATGACAAGTTCTCAAATGGTTATCTTTGAATTGAACGTTAACAATGAAAGGGAAACAGAGTATACGAAAACGATTCTCTTTATTGAGACAGTGAAGAACTCGTACTGTTTCTTAAGCACGATTACTCGCGTCAACCAACTTTCTTACCGAAGTCGCACATCGTGCGAATTCAATTACAATTTGCATCGCCTAACATTTCTATCGAAATCGTAAGTCATGCAATTCGATTCGCCTAGCCGAACATTTCTATCGAGATCGCAAGTCGTACGATTCGATTTATCTCGCCTAACATTTTCGTCGAACTCGCAAGTCGTGCAGTTCGATTTCCACGTTTCGAGTCTCCTATCCCGTCGATCCGATTGTTGCCTCAAGGCATAATTGTTTCGCTAGTTCTCGTCATTCGACCGACACATAAATTTTTCAATCGACGTATCGTTCAATGTCTACAAGTCCCGCCTTACCATTCTAACCGATCATCGAAGAACACTTGCATCAACATTCCGTTATACAAATTCTCAATCGAGTCTCGGTGCTATCCCTTCCGTTGCGGACAAACCTTCCGCAATTCTCACAAAACGTCGATACAATTCATCGCACAAGTGGTATTGCATATACCACTCAAAATCGAGCCATTCATTGCATCGGTGGTATGCCATATACCACCCGAAAATCAAGTTACTTCCGTCGCAACGCACTCTTTACGAACCGACGATCTATCCTGACTTACGATTTCTACAGTGATCGTGCTTGATCACAACCGTAACTCTGATTAATCAAAATCCGACGCAACTCGGCCAATGCATTCATTTGCCAAAACAGTTCGGCGCGCAATCGAACCGATTTCGTTTCTCGATTTATAACTTTTTATTTTCTTTCGTTGCATCTTGTGCAAAAATTCATTTTCGATATCCGTTGCACTTCGTGCATCGATTATTTTGATACGCGTTGCACCACGTGCAATAATTTTACTTTCAATACGCATTGTACATCGTGCAACGATTTACTTCCGATATTTACCGCACCTCGTGCTTCGATTTATTCTCGATTCGCATTGCACATCGTGCAATATTTCATTTTCGACATTCAAAGTCAATACTCAAATCCGTTCAACACATTCGATATTGACTTATCGCTTTTTATCTCAACGCACATTCGAAATCGATATGTGAATCCGTTCGACACATTCAATATGAACTTTTATTTTCTTTTCAACGCATCATTACAATCAACGCGTAGCCATTGCTGCAACAACATTCCACGACTATCATTGTATCGATGCAACCAACATTTCTCGTATCGTTCGTTGTAAACAACGAATATCTCAAACCACAATTCACGACATGTTGCATCTATGGCAACAAATTCTCGAATTCATATCTCGTAACTTATTGCACTTGCAGCAACAAACCTTTTCTGACTTTTCCAACTAACACCATGTAATTTCCAAACAACATGCGGCAAAATTACATGATTTATATTAGACTTATTGTATGGAACATCCAGTGCGGCATCGAGTAGAGTCAAGAGTGATTTCGATTGGTGGAGGGCAACTTTTAGAACTGAAATGAAGCAAGCGTCCAGAGGAAATTGAGCCTAGAGCTCTGATATGAATTTGTCACGCCCCGACCCGGAATCACCCGAATCATCGTCCTCGCTGGGGCGTGATGCCGCACGAGCCTGGAGTTGCGCTCGTGCAAGACAAGATGACAAGTTCTCAAATGGTTATCTTTGAATTGAACGTTAACAATGAAAGGAAAACAGAGTATACGAAAACGATTCTCTTTATTGATATTCGAAATCAGATTACAAAGGCTTTCGATAGCCCAACAGAATTTGCCAGATTGGCTACAACACTCAGCTTCTCTCTTGCCCACAAAGGATTTTGCCGTTCCATACATCATGCCTTCTATATCTCGGCCGCATCAATCCTGTCGCAAGTTCGAACGTCAAGCGATCGCACGCTTCAATACGCTTCGGCATTCCAAGCCTCAACGCGTTCAAACAACGCTTCGCCGCGGGCAATTCATTCCCTGCACCCTGCATGAAGCTGGTGGGGGATCAGTACGTTCGTCCTCGCATGTACTGAAGCAAGGATCATCTTTCCAAACCGACATTTTAATATTTATGTTGAATCATGCAACTTAGCTTATGATCTTGCTATGTTCTCCTTAGGGTCAATTTCATGGCATATTCGAAAGCGTAAAGCATGGCAAGCATGTTATTCAATTTGTATAAGTAAACAGACAAGCAATCTCGTGTTTGATTTGTGGCGCAACTTACAATATCGACGCACCCGCCCTTGCAACCGACGTAAGGTGAATACGCCTATCCGTTTTTCCTGTCATGTTATAAGTGCCCTCTATTCAAAATCCGTCCATGCAGGATATACGCATACCTTGTACTTCCAAACCCATCGCCCTTATCTATATGAAAGTCACTAGCTTTTCGGGCTAGAATGGACTTATATTCATCGAATCGAAACATAAGACGATGTTAACTCCGTGCGGTTGCTAACCAACATCGGAGGCCACCGAAATAATCGTAGCAAGTGGCTTAACACATTCACCATAAGGTCGCTACCCGTCTGGTCGAAGTGGCGCCAACAATACCGAAAATGAATTCCTCCTAGGCCGAACGGTCCCAGCGCCCTGGTGCGCCGCGTTCGAGGGAATACCCATGCACGGGCTTTTATATCTTTAAGTCCATTTGACCATGCAACGAATCTTATATTTCATACAACCAAGCAAGTTCGCTTATCTCTATTTCAACTGGCATAACGCCCGAATGTTCTCAACGAACGCCCGTAGGCCGCGAACATTTCGAAGGGCACCATGCCGCATTACCATCTCGTATTTCTTCCGTCAACTTTCTATGTTCTTACGTTTCATACTTCGTTTCAATGTTCAATGACATCATGCCTCAACTCAATGCTCGTCAACCGAAACAACCCGAAGGTCCCGAACACCTTTCAAGACATTATGTCATATTCGACAGTTCTGCCACATTCATGCCACAACTGTATTCTTTCGCAACGAAGCCATCTTTTATTATCTCGTGCACGCAGGCACGTTTCGATCGTATTTTCGATGTTCTATGACTTAGCATTCAATGTCCGTGGCTTGCACGCTAGGGCGCTCGCCTATTTTCTTTCAATATTCTAGCCGTTCTAACTCGTGCGCGAAGGCACGGTATAGTTCGTGCACTAAGGCACTCGCCGAGTACAGTTATCCCTTGTTATTGCGGCTTGCGCCCGAGGCGCTCGCCTTAGCGATATCCAATGTTCCGTAGCGACTTGTGTATTTGATGCACGTTTCATTTCAATTGTACTAACTTAGTGTTCGACACACGTTATGATTTACTTCCGATCGGACCACGCCCGTGGCGTCGATAGGTTAACTTTTAGCATACAATGATATATTTGACTTATCGAATGAAGGAGTAAAAAGAAGTCAATCCTCCCACCTTGAGTCGATACGCCTTTGTCGTTTCGCCGAGCCGATGCGGCTCGATTCCCTAACTTTGTTGCACGGCCACTCTCCTGACTTAGCCATTCGAGCACTTCGTGTCTATTGAGTTTGTACGTCCGATTTGCCTTAGCGTGCCAACGCTTCCGTCCGTCGCAAGGCGACGATTTGCTTTCGCGGATCCCTTACTGAATAAGGCAAAAGATCGACCTCTAACATTTCAGCATAAACGTATAGCCTGCACATGAAACCAACTAAAATTATTACTTGCATCGATTCGGACTTGCGCCTTGGTCGATTCGATTTCTTAGAATCTTCGAGCCGTCTCAACGCACTTATCCTTCGAGGCAACGCGGCGCTTCGCATCGATTCACTCGATGCATTCTTTGGGACAAGGCAACTCTTTGCATCGACTTAGTTCGATGCATTGCTCGGGACAATTCAACACTTTGTATCGATTCGCATCGATACGTAATCGGGTCAACGCAACTCTTCGAGTCAACGACTCAGCATAATGCACCGTGCGGAGCGGGGCATTACAATATTCGAAAGCGTAAAGCATGTTATCATAGCAGCATGTTATCGAATTGAATAGGCAAGCAACAAGCATTCTCGTGTTTGATTCGTGGCTTACCAAGTCGACGCACTCGCCCTTGCGTCCCTTGCACTGACACAAGGTGAATACGCCACATTTCTTCCCTGTCATGTTATATGTGCATCTCTAGGCAGGATCTATATGCGGGACGCATTCGTGCCTACACTTTCAACCCATCGTTCCTTAACTATATGAGGGCCGTTGGCGTATCCGCGCCGGAATGGACTAAAGGAGTCTTACTTTCTTTTCTCTCCTTTTCTCAATATTGGTCGGGCTGCCCGGTGTTTCACGGGTGGGTTGCGGGCCCAACAACCGAAACGTTTCCGCTGCATGCCATCATTTGCGGCTTTTCCCATCTATAAGACGAGCGCTACTCGTTTAAGGATATGCGCCTACAAAGATTATTCGAATCCCTCCGCGGCCAATCGGTTCCAGGGCGCTCCTCCGGCATTTAACCGTTTTAGGGGAAATACTCGTGCACGAGTTAATATCACATTAATCTCGAGCCCATTCCAATCGACCATGCAACGCCCTATCATTCAAGCAATCAAATTCAAACAACCAAACATAGTCTTGAGTCCGAGACTCAGACTTATCATCTCGCATCTCTTTCGTTAACGTTCTGTGTTCTTACGTTTCGTACTTCGTTTCAATGTTTCAATGGCATCGTGCCTCAACTCAATGCTCGTCAACTGAACGACCCGAAGGTCTCGAACACCTTTCGAGGCACCATGTCATATCCGACAGTTCCGCCACATTCATGTCACAACTGTATTCTCTCGCAACGAAGCCATCTTTTATTATCCCATGCACGTAGGCACGTTTCGACCGTATATCCATGTTCTATAACTTAGCATTCAATGTTCGGGCTTGCGCGCTAGGGCGCTCACCTATTGTCTTTCAATGTTTTAGCCGTCTAACTCGTACAGCAAAGGCACGGTATGGTTCGTGCACTAAGGCACTCGCCGAGTACAGTTATCCCATGTTCTTATGGCTTGCGCACCGAGGCGCTCGCCTTTGCGATATCCAATATCCCATAGCGACTCGTGCATATGATGCACGTTTCATTTCAATTGTTCTAACTTAGTGTTCGACTCACACTACGATTTATCCCGATCGGACCACGCCCGTGGCGTCGATAGGTTAACTTTAGCATACAATGATATATTTGACTTATCGAATGTAGGAGTAAAAAGAAGTCAATCCTCCCACCTTGAGTCGATACGCCTTTGTCATTTCGTCGAGCCGATACGGCTCGATTTCATAACTTTGTTGCACGGCCACTCTCCTGACTTAGCCATTCGAGCACTTCGTGCTTTATTGAATCATACGTCTGATTTGTCTTAGCGTGCCCAAGTCTCAGCCCGTCGCAAGGCGACGATTTCATTTCGTGGACCCCTTACTAAATATTACAAAAGATCGACCTCTAATATTTTTACGTCAAAGTATAACCTGCACACGAAAACAACTAAAGTCAATACTTGTATCGATTCGGACTTGCGCCTTGGTCGATTCGATTTCTTAGAATCATCGAGCCGATTCAATGCACTCATCCTTCGGGGCAACGGCACTTCGCATCGATTCACTCGATGCATTCTTCGGGACAAGGCAACTCTTCGCATCGACTTAGTTCGATGCATTACTCGGGTCGACGTAACTCTTCGCATCGACGATGCGTTGCTCGGGACAACTTAACTCTCGTATCGTTTTGCATCGATATATTTCTTTGGGTCAATGCGACTCGCTGAGTCAATGTCTCAGCGTAATGCACCGTGCGGAGCGGGGCATTACAGAATATACCACCCAAAATAAGGTTCGTCCTCGAACCAAAAGCAACACTCCGACTAAGTGTTTTATAGATCGTATCACGATCTCGTCCCACCAACGTTGTTCAGTTTCTCACTATCTCGCAAGCTTTTCATTAACATTTCAAGTCTTTCCTGTAGCTTGATTTGAATTTTGTATACAACGCGATTTGGATTCATACCTATATTCAAGGCGTCCCGAAGATATATGTATTTTGACCAATTCCAGTGGTACCAAATTGGAACAAAGCTGACAGGTAAATTTCAATCCTATGCTTGCCATTTCGTACTCTCGATCGGACTTATCCTTAGCAACCATTCTCGAAATTTCATCGTATACGTATATTCGATACATACGTGATTCATTCAATAAAGTCACTGCATGCGACGCGATTCAAAATTTGCCTTTGTCGTTTCGTATGTTTCATATGGACTACCAACTCTATGCGTCGCGCATCCGATCGCCACGATCCTTCGCAACGCCTTGCGTTCAAAATCGTCAACCAACTATTTCCAAAGTCTTCCTATGCAACTTATCTCAATACGATTTCTTTATCAACATTCGGGACTACGCCCGTTAGGATACTTACATAGTCCCCGTGCTTAACTTCTCCCGACGCAACTTTAAATTGACATTGCACAAAGGCCACAATCTATCCGACACGAAAAAGTTTACATCAAGACGACGGTGCTCAAGGCAACGATCGCCTTTACACGAAGGTCTTTACGATGTGCCTTACGTTCGATTCCTAACGAGTAGGAAATTCACTAGCCAATTTCCCGACTTATCCGTCTCGCAACATCGAACATAAGTTCGATTCACGCAAGCTAAATTGCAAGATGAATCCGAATCTAACGACATGACTCGTAAGCCTTTCCCTTATCGTTCCCTCTCGTGCATAGCACGTTTTTCGTAATCGCCTATCCGAATCACCAAGTTCGTTGGTGAATTTCAAGTTCGATCGTCGACCAACATAACCATTCAAGCATTTATCCGACGAATACCCAAAAATCTAACTGTATCATTCTCAATCGAAAGCTGTTCCAATAATTCTCGATCGCCTAGACTTATCGTCAACATGCACCGTGTTATATTTGTTATCGGTGCAATCTCATATGCGATATCGCATGGGTCATCTTACGGTCTGCAGCAATCAATTTGATTTGGCGGTCAAGTCTTCTAGGGTCAGCTGCCCCGAAGCTACGCTCGATAATTGTGGATCATTAACGAAGAACAGTTTACTACGAACCATGCTATATCTTATTTCGGAGCCAAATCACGTTCCGACGATTCTATGCGATTACCCAACTTCGGACAAAACCATTTCTATCGGCGCAACTGATGTGCAATTACCCTCCGAGTCAAGTCATGCACTATCGTCGATGATTTCACAATTTACGAAACATCTACTCGTATCGAGTTCGAGTCTATCTTATTCGCGGGTCGACACACGAGATACTATATGCATCGAACAATCGTCGATGACTTATAGTCTCGTCTTGTTTAATCCCAAAGTTCATGATCAACCAGTTCGTTCATTCTCGCATCGTTATCTACAAAACTTGATAGCACGAGGCACACTCTATTTTGTATTCTCACATCGTGCTTACGTTTCCTTACGTATCGATCTCGATACGCCGTATCCATTTCGATAACATAAGGGTCAACTTTGAATCCGTTTCAACGTCGACAACTTGCATTGTATACTTCCAAGTTCGCAACGAACTTTTCCATACACATCAACTTGTTTTCCGATTGCCACATCCCGCTATACTTTGATCGCGTAACTGAGTTACCGATTATCCAACATCGAACCCTCGAGTTATACAATCTCGCCCTATAAGTTTCGTGTATTTTTCAGTCGTACTCAAATGAGTTTCGTCGTAACGTAACCAACTATTTCTTAGGCACGATTACTCACGTCAACCAACTCTTCACCGAAGTCGCATATCGTACGATTCGATTATAATTCGCATCGCCCAATATTTCTATCGAAATTGCAAGTCGTGCGATTCGATTAGTCTCGTCCAACATTTCTATCAAGATCGCAAGTCGTGCGATTCACCTAGCCGAACATTTCTATCGAGATCGCAAGTCGTACGACTCATTCATAAGCTCGAGTTTTCTTTTCCCGTCGATCCGATTATTGCGTCAAGGCATAATCGTTTCGCTAGTCTTGTCGTCCGACGAACTTATAACTTTCGTCCGACGTATCGTTCATTGATACGAGTCTCGACTTATTGTCCCAACCGATTTTAGAAGAACACTTGCATCAACATACCGTTATACAATTTTCAATCGAGTCTCGGTACTCCCCCGTCCGTTGCGGACAAACCTTCCGCAATTCTCACAACGCATCGATGCAAATCATCGTACAAGTGATACACCATATACCACTCGGAATCAAGTCATTCATCGCCCACGTGGTATGGCATATACCACTCGGATCTCAAGTCATTTCCCTCGCATTATACTTAGTATAGACCAACGATCTCTTTCGACTCACGATTTCTGCAGTGATCGTGCTTGATCACAACCGTAACTTTGATTCTATCAAATCCGACGCAACTCGATCAATGTTCTTATTTGCCAACATAAGTTTGGTGTGCAACCAAACGATTCGTTCTATCGATTTATGATTTCAATTCTTTTCTTACGTTGCATCTCGTGCAACAATTTATTTAGATACGTGTTGCACCCCGTGCAACAAATTTTTTACTTTTGATACGCGTTGTACATCGTGCTATGATTTATTTCCAACACTTTCATTTCACTTTGTACAACAATTCATTTCCAATTTCCTTTGCACTTCGTGCAACGATTAATTTGATATGCGTTGTACCACGTGCAATGATTTTACTTTCCAATACGCGTTGCACATCGTACAACGATTATTCCCGACTTTCCAAGTTAATGCTCAATCCGTTTAACACGTTCGGTATTGGCTTATCACTTCTCACTTCCATTTTAACGCATATTCACCATTACTCGTTGCACTTCGTGCATCATTTTATTTCTCTTTCAACATGTTACATTACGACAATATCTCAAATCATATTTCGCAATTTGTTGCGCTTGCAGCAACTAACATTTTTACGGCTCGTTGCATTCAATGCAATATACCCTTCGCGACTTTCTTAGCAAACATCGTGTAATTTCCAAAACACATGCGGCAAAATTACACGATTTGTATTAGACTTATTGTATGGAACATCCAGTACGGCATCGAGTAGAGTCAAGAGTGATATCAAGTGGTGGTGGGCAACTTTTCGAATTGTACTGTCACGCCCCGCTCCCGTAGGAGCGATCGTCCTCGCTAAGGCGTGATGCCGCACGGGCCTAGATTGCGCCCGTGCAAGGCCAAGTCCAGAAACGGCCGATTTAATTACTAGGCCACAGAGTCGCACAGAGTGTCCCCATTTGCAGCGGAAAGTAAATGAACACAAGTTGAATACGAAATCAAACTCTTTATTGATATTCAAGAAGTTACAAGCGGCGCTAGGCCGATATTACAAATCGCTCAAGCTCTCTCTCTCTGAAACATAAAAGACGTGCCAAATGGCTTACAACATGGAAGGATACATGGCGATGTTCCGATACATTATGTCCTGTATAGGGTGCTTCAGCTTCTTGCAACGTTCCAAGGCCCCAGAGTTGGCTCCGCGCCTTGACACGTTCGACGGAAGCTCCGCACCCGCCGGCGTCTCCTGCTATCCTGCAAGCATACTGTGGGGTTATCAGTACATTGTTATGCACTGGTGGGGAGGCTGGCTCGCCCACAATGCCATCATTACCAAACACGTTCTATAATCTTTTGTGCATCTCTATCATTCATTGTCTTTCTAATCTTGCCTTAAGATCAGTTTCATGGCATATTGCATAGCCTATCTCGTGTTACCGAACTCGAGTGTCGCATGGAAATACATGTACGACTTACCCATACTTACCGTCCGGCCTTCCCTGTTCAAGGTAAACCAAGTTAAACCACGATTCATGAATAATAACATAACACGATTCATGCACGCATTCAATATCAAGTGTGTGTCCATGTCTCGGGATTCTAGCACGTCGGGGGCATGTTCTAACACGTCGTAGGCACGTTTTTAGAGTGTTACAATTCAAGCATGTTTCGGGTATTTCGTTCAAGCATGTTCAGGAGTGTTACATATCGAGCATGTTCAGCAGGTTACATTTCAAGCATGTTCTGGCATGTTACATTTCGAGCATGTTCATGTTCAGGATGTTACTTTGCAAGCATGTTCAAGAGTGTTATATTTTGGGCATGTTCAGGAGACACTTGTTCATTTAACTTAGATTACTTTGATTTCAATGCAAGAACTTGCACGTGGATTGCCACCAGCATAGTCCACTTAATCTACATGCACGGGTCGCTGGCTTTACAAGCCATTTAGGACATTCCCCTGTGGCAATTCTCAACTTAGCGTAGGGTGATGGCTGGTACACCCCGTTAAGTCTCTTGAATATACCCTCCTACTTACGTCTCTTGGTGCCCAAGCCCGCACCCAAGCAGCCCGTAAGCGCCGTTGATTCTGCCTAGGCCGGCCACGGTTTACCCCCCCCAACGCCCGTGCCGCAGAATCCTTCCACACGACGGCCACGGTATTCCCCCCCATCGCCCGTGCCGTTTGTCCACGACCATTTCGTATTGTCTTGTCATTTTAACTTAACGGCTATCTCCGAGCCGTAGGCTAACCCTTAGCCATAATGCGTTAACGACCAGGTTGGCGTCCGTACAGCGCGGGTAGCGAGCCCCGTTGCACGTGCCCGTCATACCTGTCGCTAGCGTCTTCCATGTCTTATCTTTCATGTATTCTTTCTTTCATTTCATTCTTTAACTTGTTCGTTCGTTCATAGAGTCATTCATGAATTTATTAATTCGTTCGTGGATTCATTCTTTCACGCATTATGCAACTCCCAGTGTGGGAGTCGCCTTGGCGACCCATCGGTCCCATAGCCTTCCAATGTTGCTAAACTCTACTCGGAGCGACTATGTTGATAGCCTTCCCGTTTCATTGTTGTAAACCATTCATTGTTTCATTGTTTGAACGTATAAGGGACATGAACGTGAGCTTGTGCCTTAGCACGAGCATAGAGCGCGGTGCGAGCATTTCTATGATTTCCAAGTTCTTTTCCATGTTCTAAACAAGCATGCAAGATGGGATTATTCCCTTAGCTAGGTGCGTTGAATCATTTGTTAGCATGCAGGGTGTTATCGCCTAGCGATTCCCGTGATAGTGTCCGCATTGTTAGGTGTCTAGGCTAAGCACAGACGGGTTCATCGGAGCCACCCACCTTAGCGATGTTCGCATCGGCCGAGCGATCCTCCGAGCGCGCCTTCGATAGTCTAAGTCTGGATTCATCTTGTCGGGCCAATGCAAGCCTTGCATCGATTTGCATTGTTACTTCATCGGGTCGAGGCAATTCTTCGGGTCGACGGCTCGTTTGAGTCGTTGCACTCGCCGTTTGGAATCGGCGTTCCGCTAGGGCGGAGCGGGTCACTACATAATACACCACTCAAAATAAGTCTCGTCCTCGAGACTTTCTGAGTGCAGGTCATCCTACCATTTCTTAACTCGTGTTTTCATGTTTCTTAGACAATTTTATCGAGCGGCCCTATCGTTCGACGGCATCGAACCATATTTGATATCTTTCTAAGTTCCGTGTCGCACGCGTTGTGTCGATTTATCGAATTGCCTTTCATTCATTTTAGAGTTGATTGTACTTATTCAATTCAAGTATTTCTTCGTCTTGGTTGCCATTTCGACATGTCATGGAACTGGAATGGCTGCACGAGGCACGTTGTAAGTCATCAAATATGAGGGTCGCAGGCTAAGGCAAATTCACTTTTCGCTCATTTCGGTCATCGAGATGACCCGACTCGCTTCTCAAGCGTTCTCGTTCATGAAATTAGTATGATTTCTTCTTAGCGGGGTCGACCAAGTCTAGGAAATTTTCATCGAATTTAAGACCACATATTGCACTATCGTCGAGCATATCTTCCTATCAATGCTTCACTTCGTTATACCAACTTTTACTAGCACGATTTCACGTTCACGACACTTGTTTACTCCCCAAGTCGTGCTAGAACTCATCGTATCACTTGGCCGGATCGTGCACGCATTTCAGGCGTCCCCAAAATACCTGCATTCAGCCTAGCCGCATGATAGAGAATTTGTCATTCTCACTCGAGTCGCATCGTGCACATACCCAGGCGTCCCTGAAATATATGCATGTCAGCCGAGTCTCGTGAGTAGGGTTTCCTACATTCGTGGTTCATGCTATCCATCCATGCCAATCCTCAAGATCAATCTTTTGATTGCTAACACATGAAACAGGGGCGTCTCGCCTAACCGCTAGGCCATCTTTTCGAGGCTAAGTCAATGTCAGGATTGGAATCATAGTTCCCCAACAATAATGCCAACACTGACCCCAATCCTAGGGTCAAACCAAAGTCGGTAGTACGGGATTTTCTACCCAAGCTCGCGTCACTCAGATTTCTAAACATCGAGCACGATCACCTATTCTCGTCAAGGCATTCGCCGCGTATATCCGAATTCATTCTGATCACATACTTCACATATCCATTCTTTCCAATTCATGTATTCGATCACGAGTTCATCTAGCTTGACAATACGTTGCGCCCCAATCTCACGCGAGTCCGATTATCCACGGTGGTTCATGAATCACCATGCAACGCTCTCGCGGAATAATCATTCTCATCGGGGCGTAACTCTTGCTTACGTCTAGACTGATTCATTCTCGATACGCGGATTGGACCTACTCAATCCTCAAACTTCATCATTCAAGCACACCGAATCATTCTCAAGTCATCTTCGCGTCAAACCACAAGTCGAAGCAATCGTATTGCCATGCCGTGCAAGTTTGATCACCCCTGCTGGATGAATCACCATACCAGCGCTCACGCGGAGTGATCGCCCTAATCGGCGCGACGCATGTGCGAGGCTGGAGTTGCGCTCGCATAAGACAAGAATGTCGACGTTGGGGTTATCGTCGAAGTAAATCCAAGCATTTCATTTCATCCAAGTCAAGATTTCAATTCGACAGTCCGACCGTCATTCATTCAACCAGAAATCCTCGAGTCACGTCTATATTTTCCTTGACACGTTTTAATACCCCGAGTATAGCATCCAACGGAACAATAACATTTGCACGATCGTCATTCGCCGAGTCAGAGTACCCCCGAGTTATCGCATATCGATCTTTGATACGCCTCAATACCATCGACGATATGCGTAACCTGACGATCTTCCTTTGCAACCAATTTCGAGTCATGCGACGATGCCGTTGTCCGAGTTGGATATTCCACCATTTCTCCCGATACTCAAGATCAAGTTCAGTCGCTTTTCCTCAAAGCTCGTTTCAAGATCGTTATTCAAAACTCAAGTCACATTTCATTTGCATCAATTCGACGTCGCACGCACGTTCCTCTAAGTTTCCTCGATCAAGACCATTTATTTTCATCCATCGTTCCGAATCATTTCTAACACGCGTTATCCATTCACAAGTTGTCCGAACGATATCTCGTTCGGGACACACGAAGTCACGATCAACTAAGCGTGATACGTTCTAAAGCTTTGCGCGACCGCATCGCTTCGCCGACATACTTGTTCTATCCGTAATTCCTTTAGTCTCGCTCGAACAATTTCTATAACGTCCATACACCACTCAGGGTTCGAGCCACTCGACTAGTCGTTGACACTCATTCTTATTCTTCTTCGAACCTATCACATACACCACTCGGGTTCAAGCCATACGGTCTAATCCTCAATCACGTTCGCGCCATGCACTAAGATATCCTTCAGATTCGTTCGACGAATCTCTAGCGTACTCGCTTACATCGTCTCGACGTACTAAGTCGTTCACACGAGTCTTCAAAATCCAAGTCAATCATTCGCGTACGCCTAAGCGTTAACTCGATAGCGTTCCTATCGATATACACTCAAAGTGTATCTCCGTTCTCGATCGAACGATACTCGATATCGCTCGCAACCCGATTGCACCCAAGAGTCGAGGTGCGCGACACGCGGACTAAGTTGTACCGCTTAACCATCCCGCATGGACTATATTCATGTTTTGCACGCTCAGTTGCTAGGGTCAACGCAAGACTAGTTAGGTACGTACGAGACATGTTAACTTTGCATGTGTTCTCAATCGAGTCATGTTTAACGTCGTCCGGCACAAAGGCCTTCGCCTATCGATCCCGTGCAACCGAGTACTTGTACGAGCTTTTGAAAGTATTAGACTTATTGTATGGAACATCCCAAGGCACAACGAGAGAGAGCGTATACTTCTTTTCTTCCAACCGAGCTTTCAAAACTGAGATAATCGAAATGAAGTCCAAGGACGTAAAGCCGTGCTCTGATACCAATCTGTCACGCCCCGCTCCCGTAGGAGCGATCGTCCTCGCTAAGGCGTGATGCCGCACGGGCCTAGATTGCGCCCGTGCAAGGCCAAGTCCAGAAACGGCCGATTTAATTACTAGGCCACAGAGTCGCACAGAGTGTCCCCATTTGCAGCGGAAAGTAAATGAACACAAGTTGAATACGAAATCAAACTCTTTATTGATATTCAAGAAGTTACAAGCGGCGCTAGGCCGATATTACAAATCGCTCAAGCTCTCTCTCTCTGAAACATAAAAGACGTGCCAAATGGCTTACAACATGGAAGGATACATGGCGATGTTCCGATACATTATGTCCTGTATAGGGTGCTTCAGCTTCTTGCAACGTTCCAAGGCCCCAGAGTTGGCTCCGCGCCTTGACACGTTCGACGGAAGCTCCGCACCCGCCGGCGTCTCCTGCTATCCTGCAAGCATACTGTGGGGTTATCAGTACATTGTTATGCACTGGTGGGGAGGCTGGCTCGCCCACAATGCCATCATTACCAAACACGTTCTATAATCTTTTGTGCATCTCTATCATTCATTGTCTTTCTAATCTTGCCTTAAGATCAGTTTCATGGCATATTGCATAGCCTATCTCGTGTTACCGAACTCGAGTGTCGCATGGAAATACATGTACGACTTACCCATACTTACCGTCCGGCCTTCCCTGTTCAAGGTAAACCAAGTTAAACCACGATTCATGAATAATAACATAACACGATTCATGCACGCATTCAATATCAAGTGTGTGTCCATGTCTCGGGATTCTAGCACGTCGGGGGCATGTTCTAACACGTCGTAGGCACGTTTTTAGAGTGTTACAATTCAAGCATGTTTCGGGTATTTCGTTCAAGCATGTTCAGGAGTGTTACATATCGAGCATGTTCAGCAGGTTACATTTCAAGCATGTTCTGGCATGTTACATTTCGAGCATGTTCATGTTCAGGATGTTACTTTGCAAGCATGTTCAAGAGTGTTATATTTTGGGCATGTTCAGGAGACACTTGTTCATTTAACTTAGATTACTTTGATTTCAATGCAAGAACTTGCACGTGGATTGCCACCAGCATAGTCCACTTAATCTACATGCACGGGTCGCTGGCTTTACAAGCCATTTAGGACATTCCCCTGTGGCAATTCTCAACTTAGCGTAGGGTGATGGCTGGTACACCCCGTTAAGTCTCTTGAATATACCCTCCTACTTACGTCTCTTGGTGCCCAAGCCCGCACCCAAGCAGCCCGTAAGCGCCGTTGATTCTGCCTAGGCCGGCCACGGTTTACCCCCCCCAACGCCCGTGCCGCAGAATCCTTCCACACGACGGCCACGGTATTCCCCCCCATCGCCCGTGCCGTTTGTCCACGACCATTTCGTATTGTCTTGTCATTTTAACTTAACGGCTATCTCCGAGCCGTAGGCTAACCCTTAGCCATAATGCGTTAACGACCAGGTTGGCGTCCGTACAGCGCGGGTAGCGAGCCCCGTTGCACGTGCCCGTCATACCTGTCGCTAGCGTCTTCCATGTCTTATCTTTCATGTATTCTTTCTTTCATTTCATTCTTTAACTTGTTCGTTCGTTCATAGAGTCATTCATGAATTTATTAATTCGTTCGTGGATTCATTCTTTCACGCATTATGCAACTCCCAGTGTGGGAGTCGCCTTGGCGACCCATCGGTCCCATAGCCTTCCAATGTTGCTAAACTCTACTCGGAGCGACTATGTTGATAGCCTTCCCGTTTCATTGTTGTAAACCATTCATTGTTTCATTGTTTGAACGTATAAGGGACATGAACGTGAGCTTGTGCCTTAGCACGAGCATAGAGCGCGGTGCGAGCATTTCTATGATTTCCAAGTTCTTTTCCATGTTCTAAACAAGCATGCAAGATGGGATTATTCCCTTAGCTAGGTGCGTTGAATCATTTGTTAGCATGCAGGGTGTTATCGCCTAGCGATTCCCGTGATAGTGTCCGCATTGTTAGGTGTCTAGGCTAAGCACAGACGGGTTCATCGGAGCCACCCACCTTAGCGATGTTCGCATCGGCCGAGCGATCCTCCGAGCGCGCCTTCGATAGTCTAAGTCTGGATTCATCTTGTCGGGCCAATGCAAGCCTTGCATCGATTTGCATTGTTACTTCATCGGGTCGAGGCAATTCTTCGGGTCGACGGCTCGTTTGAGTCGTTGCACTCGCCGTTTGGAATCGGCGTTCCGCTAGGGCGGAGCGGGTCACTACATGTACTGAAGCGAGCGTCCAGAGGAAATTGAGCCTAGAGCTCTGATACCAATTTGTCACGCCCCGACCCGGAATCACCCGAATCATCGTCCTCGCAGGGGGCGTGATGCCGCACGAGCCTGAAGTTGCGCTCGTGCAAGGCAAGATGACAAGTTCTCAAATGGTTATCTTTTTTATTCGATATTAACACGAAGGAAAAACAGAGTATACGAAATAATTCTCTTTATTGATATTCGAAACTGAGATTACAAAGGCTTTCGATAGCCTAACAACAATTGCCCGATTGGCTACAACACTCAGGTTCTCTCTTGCCCACAAAGGATTTCACCGTTCCATACATCATGCCTTCTATATCTCGGCCGCATCAATCCAGTTGCATAGTCCGAGCGTCAATGCGATCGCACGCTTCAATGCGCTTCGGCATTCCAAGCCTCAACACGTTCAAGCAACGCTTCGCCGCGAGCCATCCATTCCCTGCACCCTGCATGAAGCTGGTGGGGGATCAGTACGTTCGTCCTCGCATGTACTGAAGCAAATATCATCTTTCTAAACCGACATTGTAATATTTATGTTGAATCATGCAACTTAGCTTATGATCTTGCTATGTTCTCCTTAGGGTCAATTTCATGGCATATTCAAAAACGTAAAGCATGTTATCATAGTAGCATGTTATCGAATTGAATAGGGAAGCAACAAGCATTCTCGTGTTTGATTCGTGGCTTACCAAGTCGACGCACTCGCCCTTGCGTCCCTTGCATTGACGCAAGGTGAATACGCCCCATTTCTTCCCTGTCATGTTATATGTGCATCTCTAGGCAGGATCTATATGCTGGACGCATTCGCGCCTACACTTTCAACCCATCATTCCTTAACTATATGAGGGCCGTTGGCGTATCCGCGCCGGAATGGACTAAAGGAGTCTTACTTTCTTTTCTCTCCTTTTCTCAATATTGGTCGGGCTGCCCGGCGTTTCACGGGTGGGTTGCGGGCCCAACAACCGAAACGTTTCCGCTGCATGCCATCATTTGCGACTTTTCCCATCTATAAGACGAGCGTTACTCGTTTAAGGATGTACGCCTACAAAGATTATTCGAATCCCTCCACGGCCAATCGGTTCCGGGGTGCTCCTCCGGCATTTAACTGTTTTAGGAGAAACACTCGTGCACGAGTTAATATCACATTAATCTCGAGCCCATTCCAATCGACCATGCAACGCCCTATCATTCAAGCAATCAAATTCTAACAACCAAACATAGTCTTGAGTCCGAGACTCAGACTTATCATCTCGCATCTCTTTCGTTAACTTTCTGTGTTCTTACGTTTCGTAATTCGTTTCAATGTTTCAATGGCATCGTGCCTCAACTCAATGCTCGTCAACCGAACGACCCGAAGTTCTCGAACACCTTTCGAGGCACCATGTCATATCCGACAGTTCCGCCACATTCATGCCACAACTGTATTCTCTCGTAACGAAGCCATCTTTTATTATCCCGTGCACGTAGGCACGTTTCGACCGTATATCCATGTTCTATAACTTAGCATTCAATGTTCGGGCTTGCGCGCTAGGGCGCTCGCCTATTGTCTTTCAATGTTCTAGCCGTCTAACTCGTGCAGCAAAGACACGGTATGGTTCGTGCACTAAGGCACTCGCCGAGTACAGTTATTCCATGTTCTTACGGCTTGCGCACCGAGGCGCTCGCCTTTGTGATATCCAATTTCCCATAGCGACTCGTGCATATGATGCACGTTTAATTTCAATTGTTCTAACTTAGTGTTCGACTCACACTACGATTTATCCCGATCGGACCACGCCCGTGGCGTCGATAGGTTAACTTTATCATACAATGATATATTTGTTGCACGGCCACTCTCCTGACTTAGCCATTCGAGCACTTTGTGCTTTATTGAATCATACGTCTGATTTGCCTTAGCGTGCCCAAGTCTCAGCCCGTCGCAAGGCGACGATTTCATTTCGCGGACCCCTTACTAAATATTGCAAAAGATCGACCTCTAATATTTTTGCGTCAAAGTATAACCTGCACACGAAAACAACTAAAATCAATACTTGCATCGATTCGGACTTGCGCCTTGGTCGATTCGATTTATTAGAATCTTCGAGCCGATTCAATGCACTCATCCTTCGAGGCAACGGCACTTCGCATCGATTCACTCAATGCATTCTTCGGGACAATGGAACTCTTCGCATCGACTTAGTTCGATGCATTACTCGGGTCGACGTAACTCTTCGCATCGACGATGCGTTGCTCGGGACAACTTAACTCTCGTATCGTTTTGCATCGATATATTTCTTTGGGTCAATACGACTCGCTGAGTTAATGTCTCAGCGTAATGCACCGTGCGGAGTGGGGCATTACAATTGATATTACGAAAATACCGCCTACAGAGACGAGAGACGCAAATGCTCGTCCTACTACCAGTCGTACACAAAAGGGTCCGTATCGTGGCCACAACAGTGGGGCCCCACATATGGAATACTGCGAAGACAGCGACGACGATGATTTCAGCCTGCAGGGATCCCATCGTCAGGGCCCCCAAACTATCTATGTAAACCAACAACGACGGAGCCATGCATACCAACGATGGGGGCAAGGTGACTACGAAGGATGAGGTGATTTCAAAATGAAGATGGATCTTCCCTTTTTCAACGGTAGACTACACATTGAAGACTTTCTTGACTGGCTCACAGAAGTAGAACGCTTCTTTGAATACATGAACATCCCTGAAGAGAGACAGGTTTACCTTGTAGCCTATAGGCTAAAGGGAGGTGCCTCTGCTTGGTGGGAACAACTCGAGCACATCCGTACGAGAGTCGGCAAAGCTCATGTACGGAGTTGGCCAAAGATGCGACGATTGCTACGACAAAGATTTCTACCTCCAGATTATCAACAGATTCTCTATCGTCGATATCAAAATTGCACACAAGGTTTACGAACTATAGCTGACTACACAGACGAATTCTTCAGACTTCGTCCCGTAATGATATGTACGAAACAGATCTTCAACAAGCGACCTGTTATCTTGGCGGCCTAAGGAAAGACGTCCATGATCAACTATACCTGCAGAATATACACACACTCAGAGACGCAATCACCTTTGCAGAGAAGGTAGAACAAAAGATTGAGAAGTTTAAGAGTCCACAGAGTCATTTCAGTGCTAACAACCATGGATCAATAACAAAAGATGATTAGACACCAAATCAAGCTGCCAAATATTCTAAAAAGGACAAAGGACCAGCAGACCCTAATTCTCTCTCCCCGACGGTACCTTCAAAAGTACAGGTCCTATAACAAGTTGCAAAACTTCAGCAAACTGTCAATCCATACAGCAACCAAGAGGAAACAAGTGCTACCGTTGCAACGAAGTCGGACATCTGTCCAACAGCTGCCCCCTTAGAGCACAAGTTGCCTTTACAGACTACGAAGATGAAGAGGGAGGAGAAGAACACTCATGAGAAGAAGTGGTCCTTCCCGAAGATGATGGTGAACAACTAGTGTGTGTCGTTAGGCGTCTGCTACTAGCCCCAAAGATTGAAGAACCACCCCAGCGCCACAATGTCTTCCGAACCCGATGCAAGGTCAAAGACAAGTTATGTGACATCATCATTGACAATGGGTGTACAGAGAACATTGTTTCAAGAGCAATGGTAGAGAAGATGAGACTGACCAAAGAAGACACCCGGCTCCATATAAGATTGGCTGGATTCAACAGGGACACAACATGGTCGTCTCTGAAGTTTGTCGCATATCCTTCTCCATCGGAAAGACCTATAAAGATGAAGTTATGTTCGATATTGTCGACATGTACTCTTGTCACATCAACCACGGTCGACCATGGCAATTTGACAAAAATATCACATACCAGGGAAGAGACAACACATATTCTTTCCTTCAAGATGGACGACGTCTCACTCTTCATCTATTAGCACCGGGTGATATTCCTAAGACCAGTCCACAACAACAAAAGACCGTAATGATTGTTGACGGTCAAGAAATTGAAAGCGATCTTGAGAAACAAGAAGAACTCTATGCATTGGTTGTATCGGGTGAAGCCGAAGTATTCTATACCAATATTCCTGAAGTAGTCCAGCCTTTACTACAAGAGTTGTGCGACATCATGTCGAATGAACTACCTAGCGAATTACCACCAATGAGAAACATTCAACATGAAATAGATCGCATCCCAGGTTCTAGACTTCCAAATATTCTACATTATCGGATGAGCACCATTGAATGCAAAATCCTCCAAAACCAAGTTGAAGAATTGGTCCAAAAGGGCTTGATCAGAGAGAGCCTTAGTCCTTGTGCAGTTTTTGCCTTGCTAGTGCCAAAGAAAGACGGGTCGTGGCATATGTGCTGTCACGCCCCGATTCGTAGCGTCATTTATTCACATATTTTAGCTCTTGGAATCGATCGTCCTCGCTTGGACGTGATGCTGTACAAGTCTGGTATTGCACTTGTACAAGGCAAAGATGGTACATAATTGATAATCTTCAAATAGATACACATCGCCGCGGCAGAAGCAGACAAATTGAAGTTAATGAGGACAATCTTTCTTATTGAATAGCAATACATCACTTCTTTATAGCAGCGGAGATAAAAGGATAACTTAAAGTCACACAGAGATATATAGAACTTTATTCTCTTTATTGATAATTGAAGAGGAGTACAAGGCTTGTATTGAAGTACAATGCTTACAACAAATCTCATATTACATTTAAAACCAACTGAACAATGCTACACAGCTTACAATTGATACTTTGATATATTGGATTATAACTCGATACACCGACTTGGCTTACAACTCACTGGTACAACTGATTACAATGTTCCATACATTATGCCCTTTATAAACAGAAAACATCATCTTGTACAAGGAGAGCTTCTGTATGCCCAACAAATCTTCGATGCCGCGGGACCAATCAAGCCAATCTTCGTGTGTAGAACTGTCACGCCCCAGTACCGAAATACGGAGACGGACCAGGCCAGCTACTCCATATGAGGTATATAAACGTCATACGATGATCATGGATGTCAAAAGACAAGGGAGTGCATGCTACAATCAAGTCTCCTATGGTCTCACAGAGCATCTAGGTCTCAATCAATCAAACAAGAAGCGGTAAATAATGATCATATAAGATAAAGCAGTAAGGCGTCCCCGATGCATCATCAAAATGATCATGGGGATCTAGATTTATAAGTTAGCTAGCCCAGAGAGTCATAGGTACATAATTGTATTCAGCTGCAGTCTGATTTAATTACAAATTATACAAAGACAAAATATCCAGATTAGCCGGCTAAACAGGTGCCGGTGGCTAAACGCCAGAACATAAGTAAAGATACTAGAGTGGTGGAAAAGAAACCTACTCGAGTCCCCTGCCAGCCATGCTCCTAGTATGTACCATTGACGTCGGAGAGGAAGTTTGGATCCTCAGGCGCTGCTACGAGATCTAGCCAAACAAAACCAGCGGGGTCAGCCCCGAATAGCAAGTACCACAAGGAAGCACAAAAGAGTGAGATAAAACCCAAGCACAGAATAATAATACTAGTAATAATAAAAGCTTCCGGTCGTAACCTCGGTCCACAGCCTGTCCTAGCACGATAGCCCAACCCAACAACTAAACAAGGACATGGGTTGGACCACGCACCATGACAGTCCATGTCCCTCGGCTACTAACGGAAGTTACAAGGCACAGTCAAGTCATTTTTCAAGCGGCCATTCATTCATGCGGCTTTCTATATTTGTCGAAGTTATCCCTGCGATACTGATTAAAAGGAATCCTCAGATCGTGTCAACCCAGCAGGGCTAGCCAAACCATAAGACATATAGCACATTGATTATGCACCGGTCCCCCGGAGGGCTACCGCGCTAAAACATATAACACAGAGCTCGTAGGAGTCGGATATAGCCATCCGCTATAGGCAAGTGAAACCATATCCATGGCGGCCAACCCGACACGTCAGGACTGGGCCTAGGGTGGCTAGTATGGCACGATCTCGGGATTCTTTCCACCCAATGCATCTACCAAGTTAGTTGCCTAGTTAATCCCTAGGTTATCATCGGAGTTCACATGTCGTGGTCACATGCTCACTCCCCTAGATGTCGTACATTGTACGAGTACCCCAAGAAGGAATCCGTACTGGCTCATAGAGTCATATATATGTACCCCCTTCTTGGTGTAATGTAACACACCATATACCACATCATTGCTACTGACCAATCGCTATATAAATGCTGAACTCTTGGAGGTACTGATAGGTATCACATAGGAACACTCACTACCAGAATAAGTTGTTTTAGCGACGCCTAAAGACGTCGCTAAAACGACAAATTTTGTCGCTAAAAATATTTACCGACGCAACTACCGACGTTTTGGACTTGTCGCGGAAACGTAAGTCGTTGATCTTTAAAACGTTGCCAAACGTCGCAAGTACCAACATTTACCGACGTATATATACGTCGGTATATTACCGACGTCTACCATCGTATCGTCGGTGGATTAGCGACGTGTTTAACGTCGTTACGCGTCGGTAAAAACCTGGGAATTTACCGACGATTACCGTCGTGTCGTCGGTGGTTTAGCGACGTGTTTAAAGTCGCTACACGTCGATAAAATTCTGGGAATTTTTCGACGTTTACCGTCGTTTAAAATTTCACTAAATGTCGGTAATTTCTGGGATTATTACCGACGTTCACCGACGTTTACCGACGTTCTCCGACGTATAAGGACGTCGGTAAACGTCGGTACCCTGGAAAATTTTACAGATTTACCGACGTTTACCGACGCAAACGTACATCGGTGGACGTCGATAAACGTCGGTAAACGTCGCTAAATCTGCAAAAAAAAATAAAATAAAATACAGAATGTCCTTTTCTTCCTGCAGTTTAAAAAGATAACCATAACCAATATTGGACTGTTTTTCAAAATCTGGAATATGTAAACCTGAGATTTGGTCTGCACAGTCCCCTCATTCCCAGTTTGGGTTTTACTTGGGTATTAGGACTTGACAGTCCACATTCCAGATTTGGGTATTTGAATGGTTGAGCCATAACCAATAGGAATGAACACTCAATAACACACATGGTTCCTGCAACATTTGGTTCCCTGTTTTGCTGAACACAGGCCATATACACACACACCCATGTGAATGACACACAATCACACACACACTATTTTTCCTCACTGTACACAGGTTTCAGTCCCTACATACACAGGTTTCAGTCACTCCTACACACACTCACTCTCTATCACACACTTGTCACTCTCCCTTTACCTCACTCTTTCTAACTCTCTATCTTTCTATCTTCCTATGTATATATATATAATGTAGTGTATATAAATATGTATGTGTATGTAATATGCATCTAAGTATATTATGTATATATGTAGGTATCCTATATATTATATTATGTGTGTGTACCATTATATATATATATATTATATATATGTATGTGTGGTATACATATAGGTAGCCTATATGTATATATATGTATGTAGTATGTGATTTCCATGTGTAGGCCTAGATGCAATAATAGGTTGTGTGATGTTGGTTTTGACTTTGTATTGTATAGGTTGTATGGGCTTGATATACTAGCATAGGCTAGTTTAGCCTTGATTAGACTAATATAGACTTGTTAGGACTTAGAACGATTGTTAAACCTAGTTAACATAACCTAGACTTGTTTAGACCTAGAATGACTTGTTTGACCTAATTTAGACTTGTTGGACCTAGTTTGACTTCTAGGGATGACCAGAGTTGACCAAGAGTTGACTTTGGCCTAGATTGACTTCTAAACGTAAACCACAGAAGCACATTAACATCCAATTGAAACGAATAATAACATAAACAACAGTATAACACAATGTAGCAGGCAACAAATAGAATGGGATCCAACAAATAGAATAGGATCCAACAAATATAATAGGCACAACCAACAAGTATCCAAATAACCAAGTCTACACCAAATAACAAAATCTACAACAAAATAACCAAAGTCTACATACAACCAACAAATAGAATAGGATCCAAACATCCAAGTCTACACAACCAACAAATATCCAAGTCACAAACAAAGGATCAAACAAACACAAACAAACAGTCCTAGCTAGGACTACTAGGGATCTGGTGCAGGAGGGGCACCGCCGCGACGAAGGGATAAGAACAACTCATACTCCTCAAGTAAAATCGATACCGATGGGGCAGGCAGTGACGTCGGTGGAGTCGGTATCGAAGAAGAAGGCGGTGGAGGCGGCAGAGTCGACGACGATGAAGGCGCACCCAGAGGACCAGTACGCTCCAACGCTGTAAGTCGCTGGTGGTATGAATCCATGATAGATAACATTCTATCACTGCTCTGGACCATCGAATCCTGCGCCAATCTCAGCCTCTCGGCCATGGTCACCTGTCCTGTCTGCAGCTCCATCACCGTACGCTCTAACCCTCCAACGCTGCGCTCTGTCCTCTCAGTCGTCTCCATGAGCTCCATAATGCCGCGGTCGAGTGCATCCAATCGTACTAGCAGCACAGGATCGTCCGTAGGGTACTGAGACTGCTCCTCGATCCGTCGTAGCAGGTCATCACGGAGAGACTCCATCATCTGGTGGACTCGGGCAGACTCCTGGGATGGCTGTGGACCATGCACACTAGCAGGTGATGCCCTAAAGGACTGGGTCGCAACTAGGGCGCCATAGGATCCCGTACCGTAGTACGTACCCCTACGGAGTCCACCAGCGGCGGCGATCCACAGCTCATCCGCCGACGGAGCTTGAGTGGGCTGCGAGGAAGTACCGGCCTCTCCTGCATCAGGTGCACTAGCAGCCGCCCGTTCCCGCAGCCTCTGATACTCGGCCTAGAAAGTATGGATAGTACTCTATAATTTCTAATTTCTAATTAATGTACTTATTATTACTAACTACATGAATATTTATTTGTATCATATTTACTAAGTTATATTAAAATTGACACGAAGAATTAAATTAAGATAACGTATTGTAATACTTACATAGGTCTGCTCGGCCCTCTCGTCAATAAGATCTTTGCCCTTCCGATGGGTGGCCAGGAAGACGGTCACCATGTCGGCGTTACCGACCTTCCTTACCTGTAATTAAATATATTATCTTAGTAATAATTTATCGGTTTTGCATTAAAATAATATTTCTAAAAGAGAAAGACATACCAGACGACAGAAATGTTCCGTCATCAGAATCGACCCACCGCACCACTTCGAAGCATGTTGCCTAGCCGCCTTGGCCTTCTCCGACTTCTTCTTGTACCTTGGCTCGTCGAATCGAGCCTTCATCGCATTCCACTGATCAGGGGTGATCCAACCTGGGATCGGCTTTCCGGTACGATCACGATCCTTCTGACCATTAATAGCGTCGCGGATCAGCTTGGCAACGACGGTAGAAAACATCCCCTCGATAAGCTCGGCCCGGTGCGGTGGATAGAAAAGCATATCCTAGAAGAGCGCAAACCAAATATTTATCAGTTATATATAATATGCAAAAATTATATAATTCATGTTAAAAGTAAATATATTTTAACCTTGAAGCGCGCAAACCTGTAGGCCTTCCTCTCGTCCGGAGCATCAGAGTAGTTAATCCAAGCACCACCATAATTATGCCTCAGCATGTGGCCTAGACGTCTCTGTACCTCTGGGGGACGATATCTATACAGACATATTATATTCATGAAAAAAGTTAATTTATGATAAAAACAGAAGAAAAAAATTATAAACCAAAACACCTACTTTGTACCGTCGGCCCAGATCTCCGTCATCCTCTCCTCCGGAGGTGCGCACGCATCATCTGTATGATGTTGGTCGACCGTCGGTGCAGCCGCCTCGGCCGTCGGTGCAGCCTCCGCCATCTGCTCATCCGTCTCCATCGTCGTATCAGCAGCAGGAACGCTAGACGGGCGAGCACTCTCAACAGGCCTGGAACTACTCGTCCCAGGAGATATGCCACGTGACGTCGTCCCAGCAGGCCCAGGTACTGTCCAATATGGAGGAGTAATCGGCGACGAGGATCCAGAACCGGTACCAGTAGGAGGTACCGAAGGAAAACTCCGTCCTCTAGCAGTACCTGTAGGAAGTACCGGAGGATCATGACCTCGTCGTCCCCCTCGGAACGATCCGCGACGACCTGCCATACCTGATAACAGCATATAATAATACAACAAATAATAGAGACTAGAAATATGAAAGTACAACAAATAATAGAGACTAGAAATATGAAAGTACAACAAAGACAAGATAATAACCAAGACAACATATGATGATACATTCTACAATAAACATCTAAGTCCAGATAATATATTCTAGAAGAAACATCTAAGTTCATATAAGTATATCTCTCTCAATCATCTTCAGAATAATCATCTTGTTCGTCTTTCTCGACCTCATCTTCCTCTTCCTCCTCATCTTCACTTTCATCTTCGCATTCGTCGGCTTCGTCTTCCTCTTCGGATAATTCTACATCTTTTACATTATGTCTCGTATAATGCGTAACTTTCGTGGAGTCCACATCGACAATATTGGTTACAAGAGGTAGCTCGTCCTCCTGGTAAGCTTTTTCGTCAACATCAAAAGTATCTCTAGCTTTAGTCTTGCATACTGCCCACCAGTCAGACTTCGTTGTTCCCCGTCTCGGATAAGCTGTGAAGTACACGAGCTGAGCCTGAGTTGCTAGGACAAACGGTTCGAAGCCTTGATATCTACGCTTGTAGTTTATATCCACAAGACCATGCTTGTCAATTTTCCAACCTTAATTTTCAATCGGATCGAACCATTCACACTTGAACAACACGATCTTTGCAGGTTCTCTGCCATTATTATATGAAAACTCCACAATCTCTCATAAGATGCCAAAGAAATCATTCCCTGGATCGACGTCTTTGTAGTTCGAAGACTTGATACACAAACAACTGTTTTTCGTAGAATCAAGATCCATGAAGCTGTCTCTGATCGGAGCATTTGTCGACTAGAACCGAAAGCCATTGACACAGTAACTTGGCCATATTTTAACAAAAGTAATTGGTCCCTTGGCAAGAGTTCTAATTAATTCAATCTCGGATGAAATTAGACGATCGACCTGAATATCAAAGAAGAGATAATAAGTTATTTATTGCGCAGTTGCATTAGAAGAGACCAGTAATTACCGAGCTACTTACATATTCCCTCAACCAAGAAGGAAAATGACGTCTTATTTCTTATTCTAATGCTTCGTCTGTTAGGTAGGGTCTAACCAGCCTCAACTCATCATTATATGTGCTGGAAAACAACGAAGCAACCGCCGATTAGTACAATAATATTACTTACCCCTCTAGCATCTCCACTTCATCCTCGTCGCAATTGAGTAATACATACAACTGAGCAGCCCTTAGCTCTTCGTCATTCAAATATCTCTTCTTCATTTTCCCCGAAGGCTTTCCGGACGTATTTAATACTTTCAGTATTCCATCATTAAATTCTTGATATCCGTCGTCGTTTCTCGGAGCCCTCGTTCTATTCGTAGTAACATGAGGTTTGAAATAGGAGAAGCAGAAATTTGTAATCTCCTCAAGAATATAGGCTTCACAAATAGAACCCTCGATCCGAGCCTTATTTTTCACCTTTCTTTTTAGGTGATTCAAATGTCGCTCGAACGGGTACATCCATCGATATTCGACGGGTCCACCAACACGTGCCTCGTAGGAAAGATGAATCGACAAATGCTCCATAGAGTCAAAGAATCCATGAGGGAACACCCTCTCTAGCTTGCACAGTGTTACCGCAATGTCCTTCTCTTGCTTTTCTAGACGATCAACGAGCAATTTCTTAGAACAAAGGTGCCTGAAGAATATGCTAAGCTCCGTCAATGGATCCCAAATTGCCTGCGATAAGAATTCTTGAAATACAATCGGAATTAACCGCTCCATGAATACGTGACAATCATGGCTCTTCATACCTGTCAGTTTGTTCTCCTTGAGGTCGACGCATCTTCTCAAGTTCGAAACATACCCATCTGGAAATTTCAGACCTTGAATCCACCTACAAAGCCTCACTTTATCCTCCTTCTCCAGTGAGAAAATTGCCTTAAGCTGCTTCAACTTCCCATTCCCGTCCTCTATCAAATGCAATGCAGGACGTCTACATATTTCTTCCAAGTCCAATCTAGCCTTTGGATTGTCTTTCGTCTTCCCCTTTACGTCCATTACAGTATTAATTATGTTGTCAAACACATTCTTCTCGATATGCATGACATCAAGGTTATGTCTAATCAGATTGGTGCTCCAATATGGAAGATCCCAGAATATACTCCTCTTCGTCCAGTTATGAGTGCGACCAAATCCGTCACACTTGTAGCCCGTAGCAGGCTGCTCAATAGCTCTTGGTAAATCTTTTATCTCTTCCCATATCGTGTATCCGGGCCACCTTGGCGGGGGATTAGCCTTCTCCACAACGCCAGCACGAAAAGCATTCATGTTCCTCCGGTACGGATGATCCTTCGGCAGAAATTGTCGATGACAATCGAAGAAGCACGATTTGCCTCCGTGTTTCAAATGGAAAGCCTTAGTGCTGTCCATGCAATACGGACATGAAAGACGACCATGCGTGCTCCATCCATATAACATTTCATAGGCTAGAAAGTCGTTGATGGTCCACATAAGTGCTGCCCGCATCTGGAAATTTTGTTTTCTAGATACATCGTACGTGTTGGAACCTACTTCCCACAGCTAATTCAACTCATCAATCAACGGCTGTAAATATACATCGATGTTCCTTTTCGAATTTTTCGGACCTGGGATAATAATGGTAAGGAACATATACGGAGTCCTCATGCACATCCAAGGCGGTAGATTGTACGGGGTGACAATCACAGGCCAACACGAATACTGGGATCCCGAAAGTCGGAATGGGGTAAAACCGTCGGAGCAGAGACCCAATCTGACATTACGCGGATCAGAAGCAAAATCTGGATACTCTCGATCAAAGTGCTTCCATGCTTCTCCATCAGAAGGGTGATCCAACACTCCTTCGTTATGTTCCCGCTTATGCCAACTCATGTTTTCTGCAGTTTCCTTCACCATAAACAACCATTGCAACCGCGGCGTCAACGGCAAGTAGTGCATCGAAGAGGTAGGCTTCCTGGCACCGACAGACTTTCCTCTACCACATGTCTTGTAGCGATCGACACCACAAAATCTGCAGGCGTCTTCATCCTTGTCGTCTTTATAGTACAACATGCACCCGTTGCGACAGGCATCAATTTTTTTGTATCCCATCCAGAGCGATCTAACCATCCTCTTAGACCGGTAGAAGTCTTTAGGCAACTTCGCACCCTCAGGCAATATTTCTATAAGCAACTCCATAAGACGGTTGTAGCAATCTTGCGACATGTTAAAATCGAACTTGATGCTCAACAATCTTGTAACCACCTCCAACGGTGAATGATCCTCACAACCAGGATATAATGGAGTCCTTGCATTCTCCAGCAACTCCATGAACTGTGCAGCATCGGGGTTCGGTGACTCCTCAGGTGCATCATGATCATCCGGATCGAAACTAGGCCCGGCCGCGTCAAAAACCATGTTCACCAACCCATCGTCGTAAGGAGCGTTGTTGTGGACATCCACATAAGGCTCGTACTCTGATGCTAAAGACACAAGTTCTCCGTGCTCGCTCCACTGATAGTAATTCGGCGTGAAACCCTTCGAGTATAAATGATACGTGACATCCACTTCTGGAATAGATTTCAAGTTGCGACATCTCACACACGGACACTTAATTTTGGTACCGTCCATGTACTGAGGGAACGCCTTGGCAAACTGCAGGAACTGGTGTACACCCTCTATGAATTCATCCCGCACACCGCATATGTCATCAGGATGACGGTTGTACATCTACGAACAATTCCGCAGATAGTAATTCAGTACCATATCCATTTGAGGATAATTCTGTAAGATAGATACATGCACATCGTTTAAACACTTGTAAAAGTAATCATGATACAACAAGTGGTAATAGATATGATGTATCCTATGTAGTTTCTTTCCCTCTCTTTACTGTGAACCTTGGTTAACATTAATATTTCCACACTTCTCTAGGGTGAGGTTGAGGTAGATATCCTATGATGCGGAATAGTCGACTGAATGACCCGAATGAGAAGGAAGGAAGTAGGGAGGCTCACTCTATACACTCTAGGATTGACTTATTTCGTCGTTGATTTGACTTATTTTGGTAGTGTAAAATGTCAACAATATCCGATACGGTACCTCGAAGACCTAAATATAGAATATTAATGTCAATTGGTGTTTTGGAATCATAAACATGATATACTAGGTCAATTCTAGGTCTCCAAGTCATTTCTAGGTCACACTAGGACAACTGGGTCAATACCTTGCCAAACTTGGTCAAACTAGGTCAAACCTAGGTTTTTAGGGCCATACGTTGCCTTACCAAGGTATTCTAGTCTATACTAGGCTAATACCCTACGTATTTGCCCTACTAATATCCTATTCACATAGGTAAAACCATTACTGTGGCCTATTTACCTAATTACCTATACACTAGCCTATCCTTAACTCTAGTAAAAACCAATACCCAAACTCAATACCCCCATACACTACAACATAGGTATCTCCCATACCCATGTGTCAACCCATTACCTAAACCTATAGGCTTCCTAAACCTATATATTACCTAGTCACTCTAGGTAAAGCCATTACCTATACTCATAGGTAAAACAATTCCTATCTTGAAGTTACCTATACTTATTGTCCTAGTTCTCATCTATACACATTATCCTAAGGCCTCGTTTGGTTCACCGATTTAAGGAACTAGGAAAGGAAAGTTGTTCCTTTCCTTTGTTTGGTAACCACAAACTTGAGAATCAATTACCTCACAAGGGGAAAAATTGGAGGAAATATGGTTCCACTCATGACCCATGGGATTCATTTTCCCTCCTCCTTTTCCAACATTTATTACAAAAGTAACCATGTGTTATTGTTTATTTTACCATTAATGCTTATTTTACCATTGTTATATTTTTGCTTCCCTTTTCTATACCAACCAAACAAAGGAAAGGAAATATGACAGGAATCCTACTTTCCGATTTCCATGGAAAATACAAAGGAATACATTTCCTTTCCGTGAACCAAACGAGACCTAATAGTGTCAAAGTGTCCACGTGTTGTCAAAGTGTCACAGTTTGTGTCAAAGTGTCCACTTGTGTGCCAAAGTGTCCACGTGTGTGTCAAAGGGTCGTGTCTGTGTCGCATCAGAAAAAGGGAGATAGGGTTAGGGTTTACCGACACAGCGTTGGGGTTGGGTCGGGGTCGCCGGGGCTGGAGCAGCGGCGGAGGAGACTGGTCGGGTGGTCGTCGGAGGGAGTGAGTCGTCGGAGGAATGGGGTCGTCGGGCAGGGGGTCGCCGCGGGCAAGGGTAAGGGGAAGAGCGGGAGATTAGAAAATTTTGGGTGAAAAAGATGAAAAATCGATCGGGCCAGAACCCTATATGAAATGTTTTAGCGACGTCAGTTAAAGACGTCGCTAACCGTCGCTATTTATTAAAACCTGGCGACATCGTAAAAGTGGCATCGCGAAACGTCGCTGAATAAAAAACAGTGACATTTTGCGACTAGAATGCGACATCAGTTGTCCAAAACATAATTTGTGTCGCTAACTGTCGCTCAAACGTCGCTGATAGTGACGTTCAGCGACGTATATATAAAACGTCGCTAAAAGTACAAAACTTAGCGACGTATTTATCTGGAGTCGCTAATTTCGTCGCCATTATGACTTATTTTGGTAGTGACTTAGCACTTAGGATAGCACATCGGTGCTCACATAGATTGTACCTTAGTACACACATAGGGTTATCCAGCATACGCATAGGAGTCAGATCAGGAATGAGGACCAAGACACAAGAGAAAATAGAACAAGAAGGTACTATGCACTTAGGGTATGAAGTGCTCGCAAGTCATGAAGTGGCCCTAACGGTGCACGGGCAATGTGCAAGGTAAAAGGTGCACAAGGAGCATGGTGCACAAGGTGCCAAAGTTACATATGAATTCTGGTTATAGTGAGACCTGAAGATTCTTGAAGCCAAGACAAAGATCTGCAACTTTCATGTTGGAAGTTTGGAGAAATTCTGGCCACAATTCAGCCAAAAGGGGCATAAAACAGCCAAAAACAGCCAAAATAGGCACTATACGGCACTATGCAGCACTCCCATCTGCGGCTCGGCACTATACGACACTATACGGCACTTCCATCTGCGGCTCGGCACTATACGGCACTATGCGACACTATACAGCACTTCCATCTGCGGCTCGGCACTATGCGGTACTATGCAGCACTTCCATTTGTGGCTCGACACTATACAACACTATGCGGCTCTATACAGTACTTCCATCTGCGGCTCGGCACTATACAGCACTATGCAGCACTTCCATCTGCGGCTCGGCACTATGCATCACTATACGGCACTATGCAGCACTTCCATCTGCGGTTCGACACTATACGGCACTATGCAGCACTCCCATCTGTAGCTCGGCACTATTCATGCGGCACTATTCATCGTCCCTGCCAAAATCGGGGCAGATGACATAGAAAATGTCTAAATAGAAAATGTCTAAATAGAAAATGTCTAAATCTTGTTTTGGCCATAACTTTCTCAAAACAAGTCGAAATCTAACTTTTCAAAGGTCAAAATTGTATAGAATCAAATTTTTCACAACCTAGGACCATTAGTTTTCGAAAATAACTAAGTTTGATAGATCAAAACCATGTAAATACTTAAAACCCTAGTTTTAGAAACTTAGATCTACACAAAACTAGCCATTAGATTCAAAAACTCCAAGAACTAAACTTGTAGAGAATGAAGAGAAGAACAATATAAAAAAAATAATATCAAAGGAAAAATCTAGAATGAAAAATGCATAAATTTTTACTTTTGAGCAAGTTGTACTTGCCTAAGGATGGTGGTTGAGGGAAATAAATGGAGGAGTGAATGAGGAGAGAGAGTGAGGAAGAGAATATAAATAGGGGTTTGGTTGGCTTAAGAAAACCCTAATCTCTAAACATGCTCTAACCCTTCCACTAAGGACATACTTAAAAGCTACATGCAACCATTAAATAATAATAAATAGAATTATGCACATGCTAAATACGGGATACCATGTATAGAATTCATGAAAGAATACGTATATCGGGATCGGGGAGTGACAAGAACATCCCAAGCAGGAGCATATGCCCACAAAAACGTGGGTCAGCACATCATCTATGTAATGGCGAGCAGAATCCAACCCACTCGCCTAAACCAACATTTAAGTAACCATTTAAGCAGCATTTATTAGAATAATCCTTCTATTTGGGGCCTAGCATCAGTTTACAATTCTTGAGCAGAAATATTGAAGTAAACATGTCATAGCATGGTATAGCATTTCTTTGTATAAGACATCATCTAAGCAACATTGAGTTAACACGTTGCAGCATATTATAGAAATACTTTATGAACGGGCATCAAAACAGGTTATGGCAATGATCTAAAAGGCGATGCATTAGAAATTCACATTTAACATGCTGAGCATGTTATAGAGTCTCTCATTTTAAAGGCAACAACACAGCATCATTTCATTTAGCATATTAAGCAGGCAAGTTGAACCAACATATACAATATCACAATTATGTAATTTCTTACCGATAGCCGACTTCTCATACCTGCATTAAATACAGGTTATTAGATATACTTACTCTGCTTGCACAAAATATTCATTAGCATGCATCCTGACTACATGGTCACTGGTGTTGTTAAACCATATGGACTTTTTTATTTTATTTTATTTCAAGATAATGCGGTCAGCATAGTAGGTGGCGAGCCTCTATGCCACCCCGCCTTACCCGTGCTCCCACAGCACTCATTATTATTTCCTTCTAAGCCGTATCGGTCCCCAGGGCCCTATGAACCGTTCGAGGAAATTAAAACTCAAACCTTGTATACAAGTTGTCCATGACCATGCGAATTCGTGTCCGACTCGATTGTGAATATAATCGCATGGTAAAAATATATTAAAGAAAGTAAAGACAACTGTGCATCATTAGTCATATTCAATGACTTATTCATTTCATCATTACCATCATTTCATTTGGTGATCTCAAGGATCCCATACTTCATCATTATTCATTCATTGCTTCATTGCAATATTTCTCATATCGTTTCTTTCGACAAGGAATATAACATTCATTCATTCTTTCATTGCTTATAAGGGACAGGCAACATTTCATATTCTTGCAACAGTTATACAGAGAGTACACAATTCTAGTGTTTTATTCAGTTCATTGGTTCGATAGCATAGCCAGTTCATTTCTTATTCTATCATTCATAAGGCATCTCATTATTCAAGTGTCTACTTGTTCCGACAGCGTTAAGCATAAGGGGCAATGTTATCAATTCATTCTCAGGCCTCAAATCACATTAGCAGTTCAATGTATTGTACATTTCAATAATTCTCAACATAGGCATCTCTATTATTCAGCAACTAAAACATGGAACATTTAGGGACAATTCATGGCATCATGTTATTCTATATATTAAACATGCAGGAATAAGGAATAAGAAGGACAGTTCCACTTTCCTGCAAAAAAAGGTCTTCCTGTTCCGATCACACACAATTCTACTATGCGTAGCTCCACCAGCGAGCCACGTTTCAATACTCATTCCGTCTAACCCGCTAAGTGAGACTGCATCAATCTCAATTCTCCTGATTCCCAACTTAAGTCACGGTCCAACATCCTGATAGCAAACAAACAAGCCAACCAAATGCCTCGTGTGGAGCGGGACATTACATAATATACCACTCAGAAAAAGTTTCATCCTCGAAACTTAAGGAATCAACTCATCTACTAGATTAACTTAGTCACAACAAGTTACTCATTCAGCTTCAACTCAATATTCATTTCAGCATACTCGGTCATCTCAAAATAGCTATCCAACTGTACCATTTAAATCCATCAACGATTCGATCTGTCTATCTCTTTTTCAATTACTTGTAATTTCTCATTGATTTACCAACATTTTTCTTGCATTTCTATCTTTATCGCAACATATCACTTCGTTTGAATCCATACACATATTTTAGGCGTCCCCAAAACATATGCATTTCAGCCAAAGTTCGCGCTAGTGCGATAATTTTTTCCCATAATGTTATCTCAGTCGCAACCTATCACTTTGGCTGGATCCATACACATATTTTAGGCGTCTCCAAAACATATGTACTTTAGACAACTTTCATGTTAGTGCGATTCGATCAGCCACGATATAACTCTCTTTTTTAAATCCGATTTAGCATCCTTTCAATTGACTTATTACTTTATTCACTTTGCCACAATCACTATCTTCCAGACCACAATACTTAATATCAGGGACAACTTGGTTAAGCTCTATACCCAAGCATAATATTTCTAACATTCGATCAAGGGTCTAACTTATAGCCAATCATATCAAGAGTTCACAACATGCAATCATATTCCTTCCCAAATCCAACAATATTTCTCACCGAGGCAATTCATCTTTTCTAGAAGATACGATCCGATGTCACCCACTATCGATTACCCGAGTCAGGGTATAATTCTATGCAACAGTCAAGGTTAACTTAGCTACCCGACTATAGGTACACTCAAGTCTTACCTTACGATTGTAATTCCCACTTATGGCCGACATATAACTTAGAAGGGTCAACCATCTCTAAGGCACAAGTTGAAGCATACATTCCCTTAGGTTAATACTCATTATCACTGTCTCTCATTCAATGCCACAAGGTCATCCTGTGGGTCTCCAATGGTCACCTATTATTCAGTCAATCTCTAAGGTTAGCTACACTGACAGCTAAACTTAATCGTTCAGATGACTTCCCTAGAGTGGACGGCTACTAGGGTTATACTAGTTTCTTATTCTTAAGACCAACAAGCAACCAACAGTTCTAAGGAACTCTACCCAAACCTATGGGTATTAACTCAATTTGAATAACTAATCGTCATTGTTGGCTATGCCAATAATTGGTAAGTTATCAACTGGTCGCTAGGGTCAAGTCTATCTATCCAGGGTCTTCCTCAAAAAAAAAATTCCTACAGAGGTTCATTTTAGACTTACCCAACGATCGAGTAAGATCGATATATCAATATTACGGTCAATTCCCAACCCAATATACGATTCTCATCGTTCTAATAATCCATCAAGTAAAATTCTCAATGATTCAATTTCTATTCCAATTCTTTTGTACACACACGAACCCATAAGACAAGGCTAACTATTTAAGGGTCATCGATTCCGATAGTCTTAACATAACTATGGAATTATACTATTCGTTCTGTATAACAAAGTCACACCACTAAGTCATAAGCCAGCAAACTATATCCCCACCAACATTCACATATACCGACATTATCCAACACATTTGCAATTTCTCAATTCTATTTGTTTCCTCAATCATCAAACTATCTTACGGGCATTCTTAAATCTCATATTGCAAGGGTCGAGTAATTCATTCCATTCAATCCGACAATTTATGTATCAATTAACCATTCTCTATGTAACACAATTATTCAGGGTAGCTACTTGTTACTTTTTTAGTACAATTCAATTCCTCAGCATACATGCACATATGCAATGACTATCCTTTGGTGGTTCAAGATGGATTAACATCTATTACACATTAGGGTCAAGACACAGATCTCTAATATTCTTTTGGTTCATCGACAATATTTCCAGAACTTTCAGCTTAGCAACCAACTTTGTATTAGCCACAAATGTTCGCATCCAACCAATCAAAATCAATATTCAAATGTTCTAAGACATAATATTCTCTAGCTAAATTCATTTACCCATAGCATACTAACTGTCTTACTAGTCTGAGTCATCACTCGACTAAACAATTGCTAACCAAGCCACCCGTTATAATTTCTAACAATCTCGCTTCCTAGCATAACATCACCGTCAAGGGACACTTGAGTCATCTAGCAACAATACATGACTCCCAGCTAAGTCTCGGTACTACCCAGTACCCAAAGATAGTCTCATTGCTATCCTATGGAAAGGGTCAACATACATCTAGTTCTAAGGTGGTAGAGACAATATATCACTCAGAAATGAAGCCATCCTTAAACAATACCAACCCAATTCTATTTCGGATATTCGTGATCTATAATGATCACAACACTTAGCCAACATCTCCGGGTCTCAATATCACAAGCCAACATTCTTAGGGTCTCGAAAGCACTAGCCAGTACACATGAGCCAATTCAACAGTTCCGTTTAACTCATCCATCAATTACCCCATTCAAAATTCTTTTCCAACATCACTTGCAATTCTCAACTTGTTACAGCGTACATAGCCATTTTTCTATATTCCCACATTCCCAACAGCATTCACAACATAGCATACTATGGCATCGAGTCATTGTTGGGTTATTTGTGTCCAAACAAACAACAATCATTCATTCAGGAGCAACACAATGTATTTAGACTTATTGTATGGAACATCCAGTAAGCAGCCAAGAGGGTCAACGAACTTTTAGATGCAAGCAACATAGGATGATTATCGAACAACAACAGCATAATCGCGGAAGCAATCTTTGATTTAATCGAGGAAGCAACGTTGAGTGATCGCGAAAGCAACTTTGGTTAATCGTCGATGCAACTTTGATTTGAAACGAATCAAAGAAGAGACCAAGGACGTAAAGCCGTGCTCTGATACCAATTTGTCACGCCCTGATTCGTAACGTTATTTATTCACATATTTTAGCTCTTGGAATTGATCGTCCTCGCTTGGACGTGATGCCGTACAAGTCTGGTATTATACTTGTACAAGACAAAGATGGTACATAATTAATAATCTTCAAATAGGGACACATCGCAGCGGCAGAAGCCGACAAATTGAATTTAATGAGGACAATCTTTCTTATTGAATAACAATATATCACTTCTTTATAGCAGCAGAGATAAAAGGATAACTTAAAGTCACACAGAGATATATAGAACTTTAATCTATTTATTGATAATTGAAGAAGAGTACAAGACTTGTATTAAAGTACAATGCTTACAGCAAATCCTATATTATATTTAAAACCAACTGAACAATGCTACACAGCTTACAATTGATACTTGGATATATTGGATTACAACTCGATACACCGATTTGGCTTACAACTCACTGGTACAATTGATTACAATGTTCCATACATTATGCCCTTTATAAACAGAAGATATCATCTTGTACAAGGAGAGCTTCTGTATGCCAACAAATCTTCGATGCCGCGGGACCAATCAAGCCAATCTTCGTGTGTAGAACATCCCAAGCACGAGCACCTGCCCACAAAAACATGGGTCAACACATCATCTATGTACTAGCGAGCAGAATCCAACCCACTCGCCTAAACCAACATTTAAGTAACCATTTAAGCAGCATTTATTAGAATGATCCTTCTATTTGGGGCCTAGCATCAGTTTACAGTTCTTGAGCAGAAACATTGAAGTAAACATGTCATAGCATGGTATATCATTTCTTTGTGTAAGGTATCATCTAAGCAACATTAAGTTAACACGTTGCAGCATATTATGGAAATACTTTCTGAAGGGGCATCAAAACAGGTTATGGCAATGATCTAAAAGGCGATACATTAGAAATTCACATTTAACATGTTGAGCATGTTATAGAGTCTCATTTTAAAGGCAATAACACAGCATCATTTCATTTAGCATGTTAAGCAGGCAAGTTGAACCAACATATACAATATCATAATTATGTGATTCCTTACCGATAGCTGACTTCTCATACCTGCATCAAATACAGGTTATTAGATATACTTACTCTGCCTGCACAAAACATTCATTAGCATGCATCCTGACTACATGGTCACTGGTGTTGTTAAACCATATGGACTCTTTTTATTTCATTTTATTTCAAGGTAATGCGGTCAGCATAGTAGGTGGCGAGCCTCTATGCCACCCTGCCTTACCCGTGCTCCCACAGCACTCATCATTATTTCCTCCTAGGCCGAATCGGTCCCCATGGCCCTAGGAACCGTTCGAAGAAATTAAAACTCAAATCTTGTATACAAGTTGTCCATGACCATGCGAATGCGTGTCAGACTCGATTGTGAATATAATCGTATGGTAAAAATATATTAAAGAAAGTAAAGGCAACAGTACATCATTAGTCATATTTAATGACATTCATTTCATCATTACCATCATTTCATTTGGTGATGTCAAGGATCCAATACTTCATCATTATTCATTTATTGCTTTATTGCAATGTTTCTCATATCGTTCCTTTCGACAAGGAACATAACATTCATTCATTCTTTCATTGCTTATAAGGGACAGGCAATATTTCATATTCTTGCAACAGTTATACAGAGAGTACATGATTCAAGTATTTCATTCAGTTCATTGGTTCGATAGCATAGCCAGTTCATTTCTTATTCTATCATTCATAAGGCATCTCATTATACAAGTGTCTACTTGTTCCGGCAGCGTTAAGCATAAGGGGAAATATTATCAATTCATTCTCAGACCTCAAATCACATTAGCAGTTCAATGTGTTGTACATTTTAATAATTCTCAACATAGGCATCTCTATTATTCAGCAACTAAAATATGGGACATTTAGGGACAATTCATGGCATCACATTATTCCATTTATTAAGCATGTAGGAATAAGGAAGAAGGAGGACAGTTCCACTTGCCTGTAAAAAAGGATCTTCCTGTTCCGATCACACACAATTCCACTATACGTAGCTCCACCAGCGAGCCACATTCCAATACCCATTCCATCTAGCCAGCTAAGTGAGACTGCATCAGTCTCAATTCTCCTGATTTCCAACTTAAGTCACGGTCCAACATCCTGATAGCAAACAAACAAGCCAACCAAATGCCTCGTGCAGAGCGGGACATTACATGTGCATCGACAGTCGGGCTATCAACCGTATCACCGTTAGGTATTGCTTTCCCATCCCTCGACTAGAAGACATATTGGATATGCTTGTTGGGTCTACAATTTTCTCAAAGATCGATTTGAAGAGCGGATATCATCAAATCCGAATTTGACCTGGTGATGAATGGAAAACTGCTTTCAAGATCCGTGAAGGACCCTACGAATGGCTTGTTATACCTTTCGGACTTTCAAATGCACCAAGCACGTTCATGAGCCTTATGAATCAAGTTTTGAAGCCATTGATAGGAAAGTTCGTAGTCGTCTACTTTGATGATATCCTGATCTATAGCCAGAGCCAAATTGACCATCTGAAGCACCTCAGGGAAGTTCTCAAACTTCTCCAAATTAATAAACTCTATGACAATCTCAAGAAGTGTAGCTTTCTTACTAACCAACTCATTTTCTTGGGATTTGCTATTAGCGCCAGTGGCCTCAGTGTTGATGAAGAGATGATTAGAGCAATTCACGACTGGCCCACTCCAAAGACAACGACTGAAGTACGAAGCTTTCATGGCCTCGCCAATTTGTATCGACGATTTATTCGTAACTTCAGTACTATTGTAGCACCATTGACAGAATGCATGAAGAAAGGAAAATTCATCTGGACTCCTGAAGCTGAAGCTAGTTTCATACTCATCAAGGAGAAGCTATCTACGGTACCAGTCCTATCACTGCCCAACTTTGACAAGCTGTTTGAAGTCGAATGTGATGCCAGCATAGTAGGCGTTGGTGCTGTACTAATACAAGAAGGAAGACCAATTACCTTTCGTAGCGAGAAGCTAAGTGAAGCTCAACGAAAATGGTCAACTTTTGAGCAGGAGTTCTACTCGATCATACAATCCATCAATGCATGGGAGCACTACCTCATCCAACGGCCATTTATCCTACATACAGACAATAAAGCTTTATCTTTCATAGACAATTCCCGTAACACAAATCGAATGCATGCTAGATGGATTCAGTTTCTTCAGCGCTTCTCCTATACCATAAAGCACAAGGCCGGAGTTCAGAACAAAGTAGCTGATGCCTTAAGTCGTCGAACCGACCTCCTCATCACTTTACATCAAGAGGTCATCGGGTTTGAATACCTCAAGGAACTCTACCCGGAAGACAAAGATTTTCAACAAGCATGGAAAGATTGTCAACCAAACGGAGCTGCAAATGGATATCACATCCAAGAAGGCTATCTCTTCAAAGGAAATCAGTTGTGCATTCCTCGTAGTTCCTTACGGAAACATATTATTAGGGAGCTCCATGGTGGAGGTCTCTGTGGACATTTCGGTCGAGATAAGACGCTAACCATAACCGAAAAAAGATATTATTGGCCGTAATTGAGATAAAATTTTGAGGGAGATGTCCGCAGTTGTCCTATATGCCAAGTTGCCAAGGGCCAAGAACAGAATACTGGTCTTTATATGCCTCTCCCAATTCCCGAAGGGCCTTGGGAAGACATTTCCATGGACTTTATTCTTGGCTTACCACGAACACAGCGCGATGCTGATTCTATCTTTGTCGTGGTAGACAAATTCTCTAAGATGGCACACTTTATTCCATGTCGTAAGACATCTGACGCGACTCATATTGCTCTTCTTTTCTTTCGCAAAGTCGTGCGTCTTCATGGTGTGCCAAACTCAATCACTTCAGATAGAGATACTAAGTTTCTGTCACATTTCTGGAGAACATTATAGGAAAAATTGGATACATCACTACAATATAGCAGTACTAGTCACCCACAAACTGACGGACAAACAGAGGTCGTGAACCGCACACTTGGAAACATGTTGCGAAGCTTAGTTGGAACACGACCTAAGCAGTGGGATCTGGCTTTATCACAGGCTGAATTTTCTTATAACTGCATGCCTAACAGATCAACTGGAAAAGCACCGTTTGCCATTGTCTACTCACATCAGCCACGACATGTTTTGGACCTCGTCTCTCTGCCTAAGACTCCGGGTCAAGACATTGGTGCTGAGCATATGTTAGAGCGGCATCAATTAATACATAATAAAGTGAAATAACAACTTGAAGAATCTTATACCAAATATAAAACAGCTGCTGATCAGTGCCGCCGCCGTAAGGTCTTTCATGAGGGAGACTTGGTCATGGTTTACTTACGTAAGGAACGTTTTCCTACTGGCTCCTACAACAAATTGGCGAAGAAGAAGATCGGACCATTTCAAGTTCTACGCAAGCTAAATGACAATGCTTATGTGATGGATCTCCCTGAAGACATGTAGATCTCTCCAACCTTCAATGTCGCCGATCTTTATGAATACTTTCCACCCGGCGAACCGCTTTATTCTGATAAGAACTCAGGGACGAATTCTCTTGAAGCAGGGGAGACTGATGTAGCGTAGAATCCTAGTCTCTCTAGGATTCCTTTTCTTTTCCTCTTTCCTCTTGGATTTCTTTTTTTTTTTTTTACTTTTTTTATAATCCTATTTATGATAGGATTCTTATTTTGACTTTATCTTTTATTAGGATAGATTTTATCTTTATTTTATTAGGATTAGGTTGTCATAAAAGTCCTATAAATAGGCACCTTTTGTATGCAATCGAAAACAACTTTTAATCAATAAAATTCTTCTTTAAAGTTTGAGATTTGTTCTCTTATTTTCTTGGTCGTGGACTCGACTGTTCCGTGGATTCGAAAGCCCCTCGCTTGAGGTTTCTAAGCAACCTTCGTGCGGATCCCTCACAAGGCCCTCCGTCGGAGATTTTGCGGCACCGCTTCGTTCTCACCAAGCAACGGTGGTCCAGTTATCGTCATCACCGATCGATTTGGCCATTGCCAAGCACGAAGGTAAGTCCTTTCGCTATCCCGCTGCTGTAGGTCCTAAAAAATCAAGTTTCATCAATCAACAATATTAAAGAATCAAGATATACATCATTTTGATGAATTGCGCAGGCAACAGATTGTGCAGCAATCCGATTGCGCATACTGGTTTGCGCACACTTCCAACTGCGCAGGTTGACGTGGCAGAAGTCATCATTACCTGAATCAAATCAAATCTTTCTGACAACTGACAGCACGGAGAACGAGGAGACTGTTCGTTTATTACGCCGTACAGTGCTCGAGGGCGGCTGACAGCTGGCAGCGCAATCCATTCCTGCGCAGTCTGAGTCTGCGCAATCCATTCCTGCGCATTCTGAGTCTGCGTAAACCAAGGCTGTGCAGTTTAGTCTGCGCATTCTATCAACATAACTGATAAAGTATACGTGGCATTCATGCCATCAATTGCTCATTACGTGGCAACTGTTTATGCACGATCATGCGCATTTCAATCAAATGATGCCATGTGTCCATGATAGTTGGCTCACGACCCAGTAACTGCCTGCGCAGTCCAATGCTGCGCAAACCAATTGCTGCGCAAATCATCCTGTGCAGTCCAGAATAACTGAAAGTTAGTTATTTTCAGAACTCTATAAATAGAGTTTCAAGTCTTCATTCAAGGAGATCAGATATCAAATATTCAGAGATCAGAGAGTCCAGGAGTTCTTGCTCAAGTGCTGCTGTATTTTTTCGAGGCTTTTGCCTTCAACTTCCGAGGCTTTTGCCTTCAGTTTCCAGAGTTGTTTTCAACTTCAAAGGCTCCGTCTTCAAAGTTCACATCGTCCAAGGATAACGCAATCGTCATCTAGATTGGATTCCTATAGTTGTAATTTTTTCAGAATTCTTGTAATCTTTATTACACAGTTTGTATCAATAAAGTTTTATACTTTTATTTTTGCAAACAAAATGGCAACTCTGCTGGGGACAACTTTCTCCTCCGACGAGGAAGTAGCAACTCAATGTGACGTAGCGTCTATCGGGAAGACGCAGAAGATACTGGTTGTTAAGGTCAACCAGACAGCCTACGAGGCGATGCTCAACTCCAAGACCTCTCCCCGTGCTGCAGCCACTTCTGCCAAGAGCAAAGTGCGTTCAGTATGGATCTCCAAGACTGCTGTATAATCTGGTAGTTTTGCTACCAAAGATGTTGTACACTCTGTTGCATAATCTGCTAGTCAGACTGCTGCACAATCTGCTGTACAAACTGTTGCGTAATCTACTGTGTCAACTCCTGCACAGTCTATCTCAACAACTGCTGCACAATCTGTTGCAGTCAATGCTGTGCAATCTGTTGCAACTGTTGCACAGGCTACTTCATATGCTGCCTTGTCAAAACACAAGACTCCTATGACTCTGGCGCAATTGGCAGTAGCTTTTCCTGCACAAACCAACACTCCAGCCAGCAAAGTACATTCCAAGCACTCTAAAGCAAGGACTCCTGATGCGTGAACCATAGCTTCTGTGGTTAGAACCAATGCACTTTCTGCCAAAGCTTCTAATGCACAAGTGGCCAGTGCGCAATCCACCCATGCACAAACCAAGCATGCGCAATCCAAGAGTAACAGCCCTTTGGCTAAACTCTCCTCTTCTAATAACAAAAGAGAAACTTCTGTTCCTCCCCTTAAACACTCTGCTATTCCTGCACAATCTACTGGGAGTAGTCCTTTGGCTATTCCTCTTTCTCCTCAAAATAAAAGAAAAGGCCCGTTGGTCTTTTCTCAGACTTCCTTGTCTCATGACTTGGAAGACAACAGAGGGAAACGCTCTTTAGCTAACCCTTCTTCTCAAAATAAAGGAAAAGGCCCTTTGGTCTTTTCTCAGTCTTCCTCGGTCTTTACCGAAGAAGATCAAATTGAACGTGTTTCGGCACCTGTCAGTACAAGAACTCCTACAAACAAGGATTCTTCTTTTCTTCATGACAAGGGAACTTGTACTGATCAAAGAGGTATTCTGCCTACCCCTATAGCAGAATTCCAAGACCTTCCGACATTCAAAATATCCTGTTCCAAACAGGGAAAACTGTTGGTATCTCAAACAGAAACCCCTGGGGGTGAATTTTCAGATCTAAGAACATATCTTAACAGGCCAACTTCGGCAAAACGTAAACAACCTATGCCGAAGGTCAAGCCTCAAAGACAAACCTCCAGGAACAAAAATCCTGATACCTATGCCAATGAGGTGAGCACTTTCTTGTACACACAAGGGACAAAATATTTGAAGAATCGGAACCATGTTCCGAATGTTGTTAAAGAACATATTCCTCGAACCTTTCCTCGTCCTGGCATGGTTTCTGATCTCCGAGAACATCTCAAGCAAAAACGAGATAGTGCTTCAACTCCTTCAGTTCAATCATCTGATCATTATTGCAATCATAAAGTCATCATCCAATGTTGTTGTCAAACAACAAAACGATCTGTCTTCGATCGTTTGAATTTTGCTAAAACTGAACCAATGTCAGAGGATGAAGATGAAATCCTATATGCTTCTGTTAACATGACTTCTCGAGACACTGGGGGTAGAAGGTGCTCTAAGCACGGCAAACCTCGCAAACCAAGTCAACGGTATCTGGATCTACTTCAAGAATCTTCTGAGGGAGTATTCCAATATACCCGTTCCCGAAGCCGAGATACAATCGGTCAAAGGAATCTTCCTCAAGATCCTTCTGGTCATTTTCCTCTTTCTCAGTCAGGAGATGACTCTTTCTCCGACTATGACGCATACAGCGAAAGTTCTGAACAGACAGTGTCTTCCACTGTACCAAAAGAAGTGACATCTTATGTTGTCACTGATGATCAAGATGCTTCAACGTCTGCAAATCAAGAACAGCGAATCGCTGCACTTGAAGACAAGCTAAAGACCATGGCTAAAATGGTCGCTAGCATGCATTCTATCATTGTGGCCCAACATGCCACACCACCAACTATACCTATCGCAAATCCGGAGATCATAGCATCTTCAGTACCTGTCAATGCTGGGTTGGGAGTAATGCCTTCTCAAATGCCTCCTATACAAGTACAAGTTCAAACTACACCTAGTCAGTCCGCTGGGGGTAGTGCTTACAATGCTGTTCCTCCTCCTACTACTCTGACTTCGTCGGCTCCTTCTTCATCATCTGAAGACACCAATGAAGCTGTTAAACTCTTGCGAACTCAGTTCGAAGCCTTCAAAGAGAATGATAATTTGCAAAGGTTGGGAATCAAGCAGCCATACCCAGTTGAATGGAAGGAAGTTCCATTTCCTCCCAAATACAAGATTCCAACAATCTTTCTTTTCGACGGCAGTACCTCACCAAGCCAGTTCATCAATCACTTCGAGGTAATGACTGTTCAACTCCAACCAAATGACGCTCTTCTTACCAGGGTGTTCGTCGGTTGTTTAGCCGGCGTAGCATACGACTGGTACAGAAGTCTGCCCGATAGTTGTATTACTTATTTTTCAGGACTTAAGCAGATCTTTCTGGAAAGATTCTATGAGGGATTCAATGACATGACTATGTCTGCCCTCAATAAAATTAAACAGAAACATAATGAAACTGTTGAGAGTTTTATCGAACGTTTCCGTCGAGAAGCCTTGAAGATGCCTCCGGGGACTCCTGCTACTGTTACCATAGACACTTGTAAGACAAATCTTTTACCTATCATCAGTATGTGGACAGGCTCAACTCAGTTCCAAGACTGGCCATCCTTTATTGTCAACGCCAAGGCAGCTGAAGTGAGTGCTGAGAAATTCAAACAGCTGGGGGTACAGATGTCTAACCCTGATCGGGATGAACATCAATCATCAGGTGGCGGTAATCGTCAGAACAACCGCAAGAACAAGGAAACTCTGAATATTAACCTGAAAAGCAAAGAGTCCTTGGCTGTCAATGTAGCTCCGCCTACATCTACTTCCACTCCTGCTGCACCTCAACCGAAGGAACCTCGCCCTAAGGTAGAGTATTCGTTTGATGAAAATGACACAGCAAGCATCTTTGAGTGTTTACTCAAAAGCAATAAGATCCAGCTTCCAGACCCAAAGAAGCCTGATGAAGTCGGTAAGACCGACCATCCTAAGTATTGTGTCTACCACCGATTCATTGGACATCCTACTCGAGCATGTTATGTGCTCAAGGGTAAGATTCAAGAGCTTGTCAATGATGGAGTTGTTACTCTGCAACAAGATGAGAAGACTGTTACTGCCAATATGGTTTCAGTCCAGTTTGGTGACTTTCCCCCGCAGATGATACAGCATGGTGTCATTCCTATTCTGAAGGCTACTCTCGAGATTGAAAATCTTCCTTCTCCACCAAATGAAGGTCCCATTCCTTTATCTCTTGACAATGGCGAGGTTATGTGGATCCATCCCGATCTTACTTCAAAGTTCGAGGATTCTTCTTCTTCCAAGAAGAAAGGTCGCTCTAAAGGCAAGATAAAGATTTGCAACATGGTGTCTTTTGACCCCATAGTTGATGAAGAAATTCTGTTGGGCACCAGATCAGGAAAAACTTATCTGAAAGATTACTCTGAATCTCAAGAGAATCCTGCCTCTTCTTCTGAACCTGTCCCAGCACAACCTGTTGCTATTGAAGAAATTCCTTCTACGTCTTCACCAGTTGTGGTTCCTATTCCTCCCAAACCAGTGGCTGCTGATAAAGGCAAACAAGTCCGCTTTGATAAACCCTTGAAGAAATCATCCCCTACAGGGCTTGAGAAGCCTTACAACTTTGATATATTAGCTCAACTAGCTAATACCCCAGCAAGGCTATCTATCTTTGAGCTCTTGCGTCTTTCCAGAGAGACGCGAGAAACTTTAAGTGAAGCTCTTATGCAAGCTGAGATTTGTTTAGCCTTTCTCAAGAAGCCAGAAGCAGAACCAGTCTCTTGTCTACATTATCATAGTGTTATGGAGTTGATTCCGAACATTACTTTCACATAAGATGACATGTTGATGGAGGACAATAGGCATGATCGTCCTCTCTACTATACAGGATATGTTGATTCGATGAAAGTCGATCGTATCCTGATAGATCCAGGATCTGCTCTCAGCATCATGCCGAAAATAATGCTCGATGCTCTGAAAATTCCTGTACATAGTCTCTCCACCACAATCACCACCATCCTTAGATTCAATCAGGAAAGGAGTGAACCTTTGGGCAAGATTCGCTTAAAACTCCAAATAGGCAATCTTCGCACAAAAGTTACCTTCTATATCATTGACAATTATGGTTGTTCTTATAATGCTCTATTGGGGAGACCATTCTTACATGAGCATAATATTGTTCCATCAACCCTTCATCAATATTTCAAATATGTTGATGATAAGGGAGAGGTCCATAAGGAAGTTGCGGATCTTTATCCCTTCAAAGGCGTTGAAGCATACTGCAACGACGCTCGGATGTACAAGGATGAATTCATGAAGATTGTGTTAGCCTTAGACACTGAAGAATAACAAGAAGCAATGCCTAAAGACACTCTTATCATACCTGTCAAAGGACGAGTTTCACATCCTCAGTCTTCTAAACCACTGGCTATTCACTTGCCAATTCAAAAGAAATCAGTTGATGCTGATCAAGATCAAAGGGAGCTCACCTCTTCTGAGCCACTTGTTATCGACCTACGTCATAACAAGGACAAAAAGGAGCTCACCTCTTCTGAGCCACTTGTTATCGACCTACGTCGTAACAAGGACAAAAAGCAGCTCACTCTTTCTGAGCCACTTGTTGTTGATCTCACTCGCAACATGGAAAAAAGGGAGCTCACCTCCTCTGAGCCACTTGTTATCGACCTCCGTCGTAACAAGCCTCCCCCACGTTCTTCTTCTCCCCCTCTTGTAATTAATCTGACCAAGCCTGCTAAGGCTAAAGGTCCTGTTGTAAATACTGATGTACAAATCAATGAAAAAGCACATACTTTCCAGTATACTGATGTTATTTATTATACTAAATACTATTTGGATATGTTGGATAGCTTTCAATCAATTACAATGGGAGTTGTACAATCTCTTCAGACAAAAGTCTCACTTGAAGATCCAGATGATTCTTACCGTATTCACCCTTCTCTAAAGAAAGGTGAAAGTCCAAAACTTTTTAGTAAAGGACCAGAAAAACAATTCAGATACGGATGATAGCAAACTTAACGATATGGGACGTCTCCAGTTCCATCGTTATAGTCAACAATCAAAAGACATCATCCGAAAAATGGGTTATGACTTCAAAAGTGGCCTCAATTACGGTAAAGGTAGACGAACTCCTATTCGCACGACTGTTCCGGAAGGAAAGTCGGAAATGTACTACAACAGGACTAAGAAAGGTCTCGGATATACTTCTCCTCCACTGTTATCCCCAGCAGTCTCTGACTCTGACAGTGAAGAACGCTCTAATTCATCTGATTCTAGATCTTGGAATTCTGATACTAGCATTGGTGAAGTTCACAGGCTGATCGTATCATCTAACATGGTCTCCGCTGAACTACCAGAAGGCTATGATGAAGACGTTGAAGAAAATACTGAAACAGATCCTTGGGCTCAACATATAGACAATCAATGGGTACTTCACTTTGAACAACGTGAACCTCCTACTGAAGATCAATTAGTTCAAGTTGATGTAGGGGAAAGCGAGTTGCCTCGTCCAATCTTCATCAGCAAGAATCTTCCAGAAGCAGACAAACAAGAGTTAATTCTTCTTATTAAAGAATACATCGACGTCTTTGCCTGGAGTTATGAAGACATGCCAGGTTTAGATCCCAAGATTGCTACACATAAACTGAACATTTTGCCTAATGCAAAACCAGTTAAGCAGCAACAACGGCGTTTTAAACCAGAAATGATGGACGCAATCGATGATGAAGTCAAGAAGCTCATTGCTTGTGGTTTTATTCGAGAAGAACAACATCCTGACTGGGTGGCCAATGTCGTTCCAGTTCTAAAGAAAATCGGCAAAGTTCGAGTCTGCATTGACTTTCGGGATCTTAATGAAGCATGTCCTAAAGATGAATTTCCTCTACCTATCACGGATATCATGATCGACAATACCTGTGGGTTTGAGCGAATATCCTTCATGGATGGATTTTCTGGATATAATCAGATCAAGATGAATCCTGAAGATGAAAAGCATACCTCTTTCCGCACTCCTCGTGGTGTCTATTGCTATACGGTGATGCCATTTGGTCTCAAGAACGCTGGTGCAACCTGTCACGCCCCGATCCCGGAGGATCGAAAACAAGCCACTGGGCGTGATGCCGTACAAGTCTAGATTGCACTTGTACAAGGCAAAACCATTACAGTTCCTGGTAATTCTCAGAAAGCATCGATAAGGCAGCGGAACCAAGCAGATAAATTGAAGTCACACAATTTATGAAGAAATGTATCTCTTTATTGATATTCAAAATGGATTACAAGACTTGCAGTGGAATGCAGAGTTTACAACTGAATACAAGACTCTTGAGTAGCCAACTGAATGTATACACTTGCCCTTTAGGCTACAAATGAATATACCGACTTCTTTACAATGACTTGCCAATTTGGCTACAATCTCACTGGTACATCTGGGTTCCACTGTTCCATACATTATGTCCCGTATAGCAGAAGACATCGTCTTGAAAGAAGAGCTTCTGCACACCCATCCGATTCATCGATGCCAAGCACTGATTCACAGGATTTCCCCCAAGCAAACAACTGTAATATTGCCCACAACGTGGGTCAGTACATCATCAATGTACTGGCGAGCGGTGCTGGCCCAACTCACCTAAGAAGACAGCACTAAGTAATCATGTTACAGAACATTATTAACAGTTGTCTTTCTCGTTGCCTTAGGATCAATTTCATGTTATAGCCGGCAAGAAGTAAAGCATGCAAATCTCATAGCCAACATAATTTAAAGCATGCAGTTATCACCCTTTGGTGATTCTTACCCACGGTCGTGTAGCCATCCCTGTACAATTATAATACTTACTCTGCCTGCACAAGACATTGTTAGGAACAATATCATGATTCAATATGAATATCACCGTTCAGGTGATTCTTACCAATAGCCGACAATCTTCCCTGTATTTGAGTAATAACTTACTCTGCCTACATAAGACATCATTAGCACTGGACCTATCTATATGAAGGTCACTGACGACACGCCATCTTGGATCATCTTCTGGTGAACGGCTAACTCCAAATGGGGTGCGAATCTATAGGAGGTTTCCGAAACACCGTGCTACTACTTCAGCACTATAGGATTTCAGCGTCCTTTCAGTGGGCGGTAGCAAGCCCCCACTGCAAGTCCTGCAATCCCGATGTCAGTACATCGACACCATCCTTGTTCCCCCTAGGACGAACCGGGTTCCATGGCCCAGGAAATACCGTTCGAGGAACTACACCTTGTCGACAAGTTGTCCATGACCATGCAACTATATGCAACTTATCTAAGAAGAAAACATATAATACATGATAAGGAAAACTAAGCAAAACCATCATTCTCATCCATCTTGCCATCTAGCCATCTTGCCTTGAGCCAATGCTCACATTATCATCTGCCCATCCAGGGTCTTAGTGAAACCAACATTCTACATCGGCACAGGATAATAGAATGTTGTTTTCCAATCTCTTTTGCCATATCTTTCCAACCAACTCAATGTACTTACCGCCCAATCTTGGGACTTAGCATCTGTTTAGCATACATTCATTCGAATGCAAATTAAGCATACTCACTGCCCAGTTCTTGGGTCTTAACATCTGTTTTGCCATCTATTCATTGAGCCAAAGCTCGATATACTCACTGCCCAAGTATTTGGGACTTTGCCTTCACCTGTCATGTAATTCATCGCAACAGCGTACAAGCATACAATTCATTCAGCCACGACAGTTTACATTCATGTGATTATTATCTTTCATTATCTTTCCAAATTCCATGCAAGGTGTTATTGAGCAATTCAACAAGAAACATAGCATACTATCCTTATTTTAAGCGCGAAGCTAAAGGATCTTTGAAGGGTTCAACACTACTCACATTCATAGAACGATTCCCGCCACGATCGCATAGACTTCCAAGCGATTCTTCATATAATCCCAAGTCCAACAAGGCTTCATCGAACCAACCATCCATCATAAGGCATCTTGCGGGTCGGGGCACTACAATATATACCACCCAGAAAAAGTTTCGTCCTCGAAACTTAAAACAAAACTCATCCCCAAAACTTCAACCAACTTTTCATAAAACTTCTCAACGATCAACTTGCACTATTTACTATTTCTCCGCAATCTCTCGAATGATTTTCAAGTAATGTACCGTCTCGTTACAGCATCCCAAATTAATTCAACATAGTTTACCATCTTTGATCTTTTCTCCGACACTCGTGCAAATTCTTAGCACATGATAATTCCCGTGGCTTCGTTTGAATTCAGCATACCACTTAGTTGGAATCATACACATATTTTAGGCATCCCCGAAATACATGCACTTCAGCCAAGTTCAGTGATAGGGAAGACGAACGAGCGACGGTATAATTTCTCTTCCGAACATCAGTAATTCTTTTCAAGCATCTCTTATAATCCCACTTGTTTATTCAATATCCCGACCAACCAATAACGCAACAGATGTTGCCAATTCCAACTCGAGAAATTTTCCTCAACCGATCCAGAATTTCCAAAATATTCCAACTTAGATGTATTAAGTATTCCTTCCAAGTTCATTGTCATCCATGCCATCAAAGTTGATAAATCCTATAGTCATATTTTATTTTGATATCCGATTCTCATCGATCAAATCTTGTACTCATCATCGTTCGCATCCATACACTTTGTTTGTAACTCGTAACTTTCTCGATCACGATCCATCCATCAAATTGTATCATCATTCCAAATTGTATCACCATTCCACTCTAGCAACATTTCTCGTTGTACTCCAACATTTTCTCATATTGATCAAGCCAACATATTTATCCTCTCGCATAGGCAACTATCATATTCCAGCAACATTAATAGGGACATCCTACGGTTTTCTAACAGTCAACTTAGCATACAGTCAAGTCTCTACGGTCAGCTAATCTAAGCTAACCCAGACATTCAGCTAACACATATGAGATGGATAGCTATCAGAGACATACTTATCTCTTATCTTAGAGGCAACCAATTCTTATCATAGGGACAACTCTATGGTCTGACCAACTTAGGGACATGGGACACCACCCCAATCTTATGAACTTATTCCCAACACGGACAACTGAAGAACATAGCCAACCAAATCTGAAACTTAAGTAACCAACAACATTCTAGGCAACCAACCGACAATCTAGGCAACCAACCGACAATCTAGGGTCAAGTCTTTCTATCCATACTCATACTCGGGTCATACCCAACGAAACCTCATTCTAGACTTACCCGCAACCGACAAAAATCTATCCGACAATTCTATCCAACAATTCTTATGGGTCAATCCAAAGCTATCATATAAAACTCCTCAATCGAATATCCAACTTTCAATTTCCACTTGTATAGACATAGTATCACTTGTTCAATCCGACTTGCATCCTCATATCGTACTCAAATTATCTATTCAATCGGGTCAACTATTTTGAGTCATCATCCGACATTGCTATTTCAATAGTTTATCACTTATGATCTCTTTCCTACGGTCTCTTCGCGGCATATTCGTTTCCCATATTTTTAGATCATCGATACGGTCCGTACACTTTTAACCAACAAAATAAGGCAACTACACGATCATATTTCTTCCGAGGCATCCCTTATAAATTTTCTAGCACAATTACGGTCATCTCTTAGCAATCCCCGTTAACCATCAATATTCGTTTTGCATCATCTCCTTGTGATTCCATAAGAAGATTTACTATTCATGCACCGATCCAATCTCTATGGCACCAATCATCTAGCATACGCGTATCGGTCATCTTAGCGGATATAACATAACTCATTAGCTAAGTCATAATCCCATAATTCTATATTCCACCAAACTTGTTATTCATGCGACAACATCATCTACCGATGTGGTCTATTACATATCGCTGCACCTCAATATTTATTTGTATTCCAGCCATTCGACTCTCATAAGGGACATTTACTCTTTCATGCATCAAGGGACAAGTACTCATTCTCTATGCCTCAAAATAGTCAAGGGTCATAACTTGTTAATTCGGAACATCAATTTCTCTTAATCCCAACTGCACATCGTGCTAAGATCATCCATTCTTCAAGTTCATTCTCTAACTTTTCGGTCGTTGATGCAACTCTCTCTGCATCATCTAAATCATTTCCAACATCCCGATAAGCGTCTAACATTACCATCAATTCTATCGATATCCAACATGCAATTTCTTTCACTCAATTCTAACATCGTTCAATATTCGGTCCATAGTTATTCCCACAAAATCTTTCGATAGCAACACCACACTATTGTTACCAAGCCTACAATCCTTTTATCCAACTGATTCAAGTACTCGCTTGAATCTGAAACTCATTTCATTCCCAACCAAGTCATTCATTTCATATTCTCAATTCTCTTATTATCCAACATAATGCTAACCGACAAGGTCTAGCAATGGTTCACCCGAACACATCAAAATCTCGTAACGGGTCATCCGAACTTAATCATCAAGGGACATTCCTAGCCGTCATGTATCAATCGTAAGCTCAACTACAATTCAATACCACCCAATACCTTATAGGTAAAGCAATCACAAAGTCATAAATACAACAAGGGTCAAGGGACATCTTATCACGACGAGGGTATATGTAATATACCACCCAGAGCTCAAGCCATTCTCAACACAATATTCCTTCGTATCAAACCAACATCCAACATGGACAATCCATCCTGTAGTGGTTATGCTGACCACAAATATCGACTCAAGATTCTGTCGATTTCCATTCACTGAAATCCATGCACATTCTGTTCCAATATACCACACCATCACCCACGGTCGATTGCTGCATAACAATCGATTCAAAGAATCCCACACATAAGACATCCAGCATACATCACAAACTTACGCATCGCATCATTGTTATTCTTTTTGGTATCTTTTTAGAAATTCAACAAAGCACACATATCACAGCCCACATATTTAGACTTATTGTATGGAACATCCAGTGAGAGGTTAGAATGATCAACGGACTTTCAGTCAAGGGAACAACATAGAATAGTTTTGGAAGCAACACAGAATAATCGCAGAAGCACTATGAATCATCATAGAGGCAACTTTGATTTCATCGCGGAAGCAACTTTGAGTATTCGTGGAAGCAACTTTGATTCACCGCGGAAGCAACTTTTGAATAATCGCGGAAGCAATCTTTGAATCATCGCGAAAGCAACTTAGAATCATCTTAGTAGCAACATTGATTCGAAACAAATCGAATAGGAATCTAAGGACGTAAGGCCGTGCTCTGATACCATTATGTCACGCCCCGATCCCGGAGGATCGAAAACAAGCCACTGGGCGTGATGCCGTACAAGTCTAGATTGCACTTGTACAAGGCAAAACCATTACAGTTCCTGGTAATTCTCAGAAAGCATCGATAAGGCAGCGGAACCAAGCAGATAAATTGAAGTCACACAATTTATGAAGAAATGTATCTCTTTATTGATATTCAAAATAGATTACAAGACTTGCAGCGGAATGCAGAGTTTACAACTGAATACAAGAGTCTTGAGTAGCCAACTGAATGTATACACTTGCCCTTTAGGCTACAAATGAATATACCGACTTCTTTACAATGACTTGCCAATTTGGCTACAATCTCACTGGTACATCTGAGTTCCACTGTTCCATACATTATGTCCCGTATAGCAGAAGACATCGTCTTGAAAGAAGAGCTTCTGCACACCCATCCGATTCATCGATGCCAAGTACTGATTCACAGGATTTCCCCCAAGCAAACACCTGTAATATTACCCACAACGTGGGTCAGTACATCATCAATGTACTGGCGAGCGGTGCTGGCCCAACTCACCTAAGAAGACAGCACTAAGTAATCATGTTACAGAACATTATTAACAGTTGTCTTTCTCGTTGCCTTAGGGTCAATTTCATGTTATAGCCGGCAAGAAGTAAAGCATGCAAATCTCATAGCCAACATAATTTAAAACATACAGTTATTACCCTTTGGTGATTCTTACCCACGGTCGTGTAGCCATCCCTGTACAATTATAATACTTACTCTGCCTGCACAAGACATTATTAGGAACAATATCATGATTCAATATGAATATCACCGTTCAGGTGATTCTTACCAATAGCCGACAATCTTCCCTGTATTTGAGTAATAACTTACTCTGCCTACATAAGACATCATTAGCACTGGACCTATCTATATGAAGGTCACTGGCGACACGCCATCTTGGATCATCTTTTGGTGAACGGCTAACTCCAAATGGGGTGCGAATCCATAGGAGGTTTCCGAAACACCGTGCTACTACTTCAGCACTATAGGATTTCAGCGTCCTTTCAGTAGGCGGTAGCAAGCCCCCACTGCAAGTCCTGCAATCCCGATGTCAGTACATCGACACCATCCTTGTTCCCCCTAGGACGAACCGGGTTCCATGGCCCAGGAAATACCGTTCGAGGAACTACACCTTGTCGACAAGTTGTCCATGACCATGCAACTATATGCAACTTATCTAAGAAGAAAACATATAATGCATGATAAGAAAAACTAAGCAAAACCATCATTCTCATCCATCTTGCCATCTAGCCATCTTGCCTTGAGCCAATGCTCACATTATCATCTGCCCATCCAGGGTCTTAGTGAAACCAACATTCTACATCGGCACAGGATAATAGAATGTTGTTTTCCAATCTCTTTTGCCATATCTTTCCAACCAACTCAATGTACTTACCGCCCAATCTTGGGACTTAGCATCTGTTTAGCATACATTCATTCGAATGCAAATTAAGCATACTCACTGCCCAGTTCTTGGGTCTTAACATCTGTTTTGCCATCTATTCATTGAGCCAAAGCTCGATATACTTACTGCCCAAGTATTTGGGACTTTGCCTTCACCTGTCATGTAATTTATCGCAACAGCGTACAAGCATACAATTCATTCAGCCACGACAGTTTACATTCATGTGATTATTATCTTTTATTATCTTTCCAAATTCCATGCAAGGTGTTATTGAGCAATTCAACAAGAAACATAGCATACTATCCTTATTTTAAGCGTGAAGCTAAAGGATCTTTGAAGGGTTCAACACTACTCACATTCATAGAACGATTTCCGCCACGATCGCATAGACTTCCAAGCGATTCTTCATATAATCCCAAGTCCAACAAGGCTTCATCGAACCAACCATCCATCATAAGGCATCTTGCGGGTCGGGGCACTACACAACCTACCAACGAGCTATGAGTACTATCTTCAAAGATCATCTTCGCAAAACTGTGGAATGCTATGTTGACGATATTGCTGTCAAAAGTCGTCTAAAAGAAGATCACATCCAAGATTTAAAAACAATCTTCAATCTCATGCACCAACATCAACTCAAGATAAATCCCACCAAGTCATTCTTGGGTGTCTCTAGTGGCAAGTTTCTCGGCTTCGTCATTACCTCTAAGGGTATACACGTGGATCCCGAGAAGATCAAAGCCATTCAAGAGATGCGTCCTCCACGTAACCTAAAAGAGCTACGAGGATTTCAAGGCCGACTTGCGTACATCAGGCGATTCATTTCGAACTTGTCTGGACGCTGCAGACCATTCACTCAACTAATGAAGAAGGGTGTATCTTTCGTTTGGACTGAAGAGTGTCAACGAGCATTCAATGATATCAAGCGATATCTCATGAACCCACCAGTTTTGGTGCCAGCTATCTCTGGCATTCCATTCTTGATGTACGTCCGTGCTATGGACCATTCATTGGGTGCTTTACTTGTCCAAAAGAATAAAGAAGGTCATGAACATGCCATCTATTATCTTAGCCGTACTATGATTGGTGCTGAACACCGTTATAGTCCGGTCGAAAAAGAATGCCTGGCTCTCATGTTTGCTGTGCAGAAGACAAGGCATTACATCATTGGCCAAACTATTCATGTCATATCCCGAGTTAATCCTCTTCGGGTACTCATGAAGAAGCCCAGCACACTCAATTCTCGGCTGGCTACGTGGGCAATCCTGCTAGCTCAGTATGACATGGTGTATGTTCCACAAAAGTCTGTTAAAGGTCAAGCACTGGCGGACTTCTTAGCAGCTCATCCTGTGCCTGAGACATCTAAACTCTATGACGAAATTCCAAACGAGACATTGGAAGCCAACATGATCTCTGAAGAATTTCCAACATGGCGTTTATTCTTTGATGGTGTATCGAAAATTGGACCAAATGGTGCTATTGTAGCAGGAGTTGGAGTGGTCCTCGTTTCTCCAGACGGATCAACTATTCAAAGAGCCTACTCTCTTGATGAACCTTGCTCCAATAATGTAGCGGAGTACAATGCTCTACTCATCGGCCTTCAGTTAGCCAAACAATTGAACGTTGAATATCTCGAAGTCTACGGTGATTCTAAACTGGTTGTTAATTAGGTTAGAGGAACCTATGAAGTTCGTCATCAAGACCTAGTGCCTTATCACGAAGCAGCAATCAACATAGCTATATCATTCAAAGCTTTTTTCATAGACTATGTTCGGCGAGCTTGCAATACCGAAGCGGATGCTTTGGCCAATCTTGCAGCTGTCTTAGCCATCCCTATCAAAAGACAGCAGGTGGTGGTTATCTCCAATCGAGAACTGTTCTGCATCGAAAACAATCGTAATATTGAATTCAGCAATTTTGCTGAAGTTAATGTTATCATTGACGATTGGAGGACTCCTTTCATTGACTTCGTGGTGCATGACATACTCCCCGAAGATCCTAAGGAGGCTACAAGCGTTCGTCGACGATCTCTCCGATTCTATTACAATCAAACTACTAAGACCCTCTATCGACGAACTTATGACGGTCTTCTCCTACGCTGTCTCGCTGGTGATGAAGCCAAACAAGTTTTGCGTGAAGCTCACGATGGTGTTTGTGGAGCACATCAACCTGGTCCTAAACTACAGGACCGCATTAGACGCATGGGTTATTACTGGCCCTCTATGGTGTCAGATGCCATTGAGTATACAAGGAAATGTCGTGCTTGTCAAATCCATACAGACTTCATTCATCAACCATCAGAATTCCTACATCCGACTGCTGCTTCCTGGCCTTTCGAAGCTTGGGGTATGGACATCATAGGTCCTATCAACCCTCCTTCTTCTAGAGGACATCGGTTCATATTAGCGATAACCGACTACTTCTCCAAGTGGGCTGAAGCTATACCTCTGGCTGAAGTCAAGACTAGCAGTGTCATCAACTTCGTTAAACACCACGTCATCTATAGATTTGGTGTACCTCGAAGAATCATCCATGACAATGGACCTCAATTCATCAGTCAGAAGTTCACCAGATTCTGCGATGATCATCGGATTGACAATGTCGCTTCGACAGCATACAATCCTGCTGCTAATGGTTTAGCTGAAGCTTTTAATAAAACCATCATTAAACTCCTCAAGAAGTTTGTATCCACAAACAAACGGAACTGGAGCGAGAAACTTGGCGAATGTCTTTGGGCCTACCGAACTACGGTCCGCAATCCTACGGGCTTTACACCCTTCTCTTTGGTGTATGGCTATGAAGCTGTTCTGCCTTTGGAATTGCAAATTCCTTCTTTAAGGATTGCCATTGCTAACGAGCTTACTACAGAGAACAACGATCTTCTTCGACTTCAAGAGTTGGAAGCACTTGATGAGAAGCGATTAATGGCTCAACAACATATTGAGTTATACCAAGCCCGCATCTCGAAGACTTTCAACCGCAAAGTTAAAGTCAGAACGTTTCAGCAAGGAGAACTTGTTCTAGCGGTCAGACGTCCTATGACTATGACTCATATGAGCAAAGGGAAATTCAATGCTAAATGGGAAGGTCCCTATGTTATAAGCAAAAGTCTTCTCAAATGGAGCTTATCAGCTCTCAGAACTTGATGGTCGAGTTGCTATGATGCCTATCAATGGCAAGTTCCTTAAGAAGTATTATGTATAAATGTAAATGCTTGTAAATCATCAGACAGAATCAAGTTCATAAATAAAATTCAAATTTTATTTCATTATATGATAGTACATGATATTAAAGGTCACTATCATCTTTCTCTACATTGGGACGCGGGCCACTGCCGTCCTTCTCGAAAACGTGATCAGCAAAAGAACCGAGAACCTCCTTGCTGGAACCCACGAGGAACTTGCAGGCGGCCATCCTCATGGCTTCTTCTTCTTCAGTCATTCCCGGTTCGAGCAGGAAGTCCAAAATGTCCCGTGGTGGCTGGGGTGCAGACGGACCTTCGCCTGCTTCTGTCTCTTTCAGCTGAACTGGATCGGCAGGGCATTCTTCAGTGCCCTTTTCAACCTGCGAGGCGATCTCAGCCTTCTTAGATGCTTCTCCGGACGATATTTTTATGTTAAAAGAGCAGAAGTGTTCGTTCCTGTCAGATTTTTGCTATATTTATAGGCAGAAATTCCTCAATTAACGAAGTGACACATTCATCCGACGGTTCATCCGTTCATTAACTCCTGACGGTTCATCCGTTTATTTATTTACATTCATTCGATGGTTCATCAGTTCATTAACTCCTGACGGTTCATCCGTTCATTTATTTACATTCATTCGACGGTCCATCTGTTCATTAACTCCTGACGGTTCATCCGTTCATTTATTTACATTCATTCGACGGTTCATCCGTTCATTAACTCCTGACAGTTCATCCGTTCATTTATTACATTCATCCTGACGGTTCACCCGTTCGTTTATTCACCACTAGACGGTTCACCCGTTCGTTCACCATCATTTGACGGTTCATCCGTTCATTCATCATCACTTGACGGTCTTTCCGTTCATTCATTGACGATTCATCATCGTTCATTATCCACATCAGCAACTCGTCATTTTTGACTAAGTTGTCAAATCGAAATAATAGTATTCAATATATTCTGCCACGTCCATATTACCTCTGAGCAGATATAATGAATATAATTATTTTCTACAAGAAATATATCATGTCTTGCACCTCTGAATATATTTTCTATCTCTATTATTTATATCTGAATAAGATATGCAATAAATAATGGAGCCACAACAAAATGTCTTTTATTTATCCAAATATGAGGCATTACAGAAACGCATCAATAGTGACAAACACAAAAATACAAAAAGTCCTAATCAAGAAGGAGGGATAATCAGATTGTCAATTTGCTGCTTCAGTGTCTGCAGCTCTTCTTCATGAGTTGATGCTACTATCCTTCTCGCTTCTTCCATCCCGCTTTCTTCATCAAAAATGGGCATGTCCACTGTCCGTCGGGTGATTTCTGCACCATGGGTTGTCTCATACTCAGTCCTCTCTTGAACTAAAGCATTGAATTGTTCAATCACCAGTTGGTGATTAATAGTTTCCTCTTCAAACTCTTGCTGGAGGCGAGTAATTTCTGTTTTCAGCTCAGCAAGTCTCCGTCCTTTGCTTTCAGCCACTAAAGTAACTGATTCTATCTTAGAGTTGTATTCAGTCGATTTTGCAGAATGAGCCTCTAAAAGATTTTGAAGGTTTATCCTTTCCATATCAGCAGCTTGAGCCAGTCGTTCAAATTCAGCCTGAACTAAAGAGTCTACATCCTTCTTCTTGAGCTCCTTATATTTCTTGATGGATACCTCTAATTCATTCAATATGTGTTCAAGAAGAGTGGCCTGAGCTTCGTCTCCTTGATCCCTTATGGCTCTTATTAAGAAAGAAGTTGGCTTCCTAACCATAATGAAATCAACTCCTTCTTTCTCTATCATTTTATGAACAAGAGATCCTAGAGATTCGAAGAAGCATCTGGTAAAAGACTGAACAACTTGTTGATTGATGGCCAGAGTTCCAGGAGTTGCTGCTACTCCTGTTGAGGATGAGGTAGCAGGTTGCTCGACTCTTTGTGGCTGGACACCAGGTTCTTTAAATAAAGGAGCTAGAGTAGAACTGGTCGCTCCTCCTGTTTGATCCTCTGCAATAGTAAAATTGTTATTTTACTAATTGTTTGCTGATGAACAAGAAGATCAAATAAAAGCAATTTTACCTTGGTTTGATCTAACAACAAGTGCATTCCCTCCTGGAATAGATTTCCGTTGAACAGAAGTAGCTTCAGCTGCGACAGCCTGGCTGCTGCCCGCTTCAGAACCGTAAGATAAGTGATGGCTACTACTAACAACCACCGTTGGTATAGGCACCATAGCCAGGTCCGTTGGAGGTGTTGGCAGAATCTCAAGATCTGCAAGAATGAAGATATTAGTTATCAGTTCATTTTAAAAGAGAAGATTGCTAGATCTCGTTTTATACCTTGAGGGTCGGTGGTGGGATTTTCTTTCAGAACACCTTCAACGGCTGTTTCTTCAGGAGATATTTCTATCTCAACATTTTCGTCAAGATTTAAAGTATCGACAACTTTTTCTGCAGACGCCTCTACTTCAATATCCTTTTTAGGATATGAAGTATCATCGGCTGTATCAAGAGATATATGTTCTTCATTATCCCTTTCGGGATCTTGTATATATTCATCAACATTTTTGGATGAAGAGCCCTCCTCGTCTTCTTCTTTTTCTTCTACTGCTGCATTCCCACTGTTAGTGGCAGTCTGATCCTCCTGCAGACTATAACTGCAATCCTCCAAAGCTGTGATCATTTCACGGTCTTCTTCTTCACGAAGAGTCCTGGGAGTAAGAGGAGGTTGAGTAGTCTCCGCGACAGGTGAATGAGGTCGTGCAACATTTTGTTCTTCCTCTAAGATGTTTTCTCCAGGCTTTTCAACCTCAGTTCTTGGGACAAGATCTCCCCTCTGTTCAGCTTCTTCAAGAGTTTTGCTCCCAGATTCAGAAATAGGTGTGGGTGATGACATTAGAATTTCTGCTGCAGCATCTACTGAAGTCAGAATTTGTCTAGAAGAAGATTCTTCCAAAACTCTTCTGGTGACTACTCTCTTCTTTCTGTGTAGAGGTCTGACATGACTCTCTACATTTACTGGCTCTGCTTGTTTCTGCACAGAAGTTGGTGTAGTGGCAGCTTCTTGATGTGTCTCGGCCAATTGCCGAGATTGGGATCTTGTAGTGACCTTTTTGGAAGAAAGATCTAGAATCAATTTCTTCTTTGCTGCTGGAGCAGGAGGCTCCTCTCTTCTCCTTTTCTTCGCTGGAGATCTACCCACTCTCAGAGAAATATGCATTGCTGCGTTTACTTCTTGAAGAAACATCATATCCCTCAAAATTTCCAAAGGAGCATCGACCGGCTCGTGCACCTCCTCATTTACAGGGATCGATGGAGCAATTCTCCCTCTCCTCAATCTTGTTGCAGTAGCGAAACTATCTGCGAGATTAAAATTTTCGGCAAAAGTATTCGCGGATGTATAAAATACTGAATATATGAAGAGCATCCGAGGACCCTGGGGAGTATTCTTTGCTGGCATTGAAAAGGTGGCTTTCGTATCACGGGCATTGTAATAAGCCCAAGCTCTGGCCCCGTCTATCAAATAACCTTTGCCTTGGAGGCAAGTAATTGCATTTCCTACATGGAACTGATCATACCCAAATTGCCGAGCAAATCGGCTGGGAAGATATGGTTCTAGATAGCATTCTTCTTCGAACCGATAAACCAGATGAGATGGTCGAATCGTCTTCAACCATTCAAAGGCTGTACGGGTCAGAGGGTGCATCTTCGAATCCACCATATTTGTGGGCATCTGATCGTACCCAGCAGGGAAAGGAGCACAACAGAAGTTCCATCCTCTATTCAGATTCAAAACGAATCTACACTCACTCAAAGAAGTGTATTTCCATTTTCCTTCAGAATATCTTCGGAGAAAACTGCCATCAACTGGTCCCATACCGGGGTCCATTAAGGTTGGATAGTGAAGAAGCAACCATCCAAATAAATATGTATATGGCAATTCCAAGCGAGGGAACTCTTTCTCTCCCTTTGCCTTCAGCATCAAGTCGACGTATAAACGAAGACTGGCATTTAGCTTGCAGGTCATTGCTGATAACAAGTCCATCTTATAGCCGAAGACTAACTTGACAGCAGCAAACAGAATACCGCGGTGAAAACGATCCACGGCACTGGATCCGGGAACCACAAACCTCCGAAGCCAGTATGTTAGGAATCCTGCCAGTTGTGCTTCTTCGGACATGGGCCTATAGCCCATTCTTAAATAACTCCCCAAATTGTCCCCTCTCTTCAAAGGAGGATACTCATGATCATCTTTCACTTCTTTATCAAAGTGACCACTATGTTCCATCAGTTTTATAACCTCTGTATTGCTCAAAGGTTTGAAGAAGGTAGGGTAGCATTTGTCATTCTCCTTGGTCTTCTTCTCTTCTATATGATTGAGAAACAGATATGGTAACCACTTTGAAGAGTAACAAGTGTTGGCGGTGACACTCTTATAAAATAGAGAGCAGATTTTGTAATGGCATAATAGTTCTTCGAACACTGTCACCATCGCTGTATTCTCTTTTCTAAGCTTGTTCAGCTCATCATTTGTCGGTACAAACTCCTCATACGGAGCATCTGCCATGGGAAGGTACGAGATATACTTCATCTCGTGGAGTGCAAACCCCATCTCTCCACCCGGAGTCATGAAGGTCCCCGTCCTATAGTTGTACCTCTCAGCCAAGGCTAAAAACATATGTGGGTTGGGAGCAAAGCCGTATACAGTGGCGTGCACTGCTTGATACAGGTTGATCTGTTGGAGTCTGTCTTGGAATGTTGTCAGAATCCAATTCGCAATATAGCTCCATCGTTTGTAGTCTGGATTCACCAATCCAGTCATTCTGATGTCTTGTTCGGGATATTTTCCTTCAGCCTTCGCAAATTCATTTGCGAATATTGGTGTTCTAACAGGCATCAGCATAGAGGAGTTCTCTGGTGGAATGCAGCCAGGTCTCAAGCCTCTCAACAAGCAGCTATATCTATCAGAGGAGCGATAAAACATATCCCTCTTGTTTGGCCCTTTCTTTACGAAGATTTTTCCTGCACGGGCATCCTGAAACAGAGTGATATTCCACTCCATCTTCCTTGGGTAGCTCGCATGAGCGTACCGCGACAAAGGGAGGCAGCGAGCAATGTCTGGGATAAAGAATGATCTATCTTTCTGGTGAACTATTCTATCCTCCATTCTCGGCCTAGGCTGAGAGACTTTCTCAAAGGCGTCACCGAACAGGAACAAGGGTTTCTTATGAATTACAGCATCAGCTGATTCTAGGGGCTATCCATTCATCAAACACATTAAAGTTTTATTATCCTGGAAAATCAGTATAGCCTGACGGGAGGCCGGCAGATCGTACTGAGGATAGTGAACATGAGACAGATCTTCTTTATACTCAGACTCTGAGAGGGTTCTCACAAAATGTTCATAATATGGATCTTCATTGACCTCAACTGCATCAACAAACAGATAAAAATTAGTACAAGTCAAAGTCTCTGTTTTTTAACACAAAACATTAGAATGCGCAACTTCTTAGATTGCCTGACATGGCTTGCGCAACATCAGTTTGTGCATCATAATAGGATGCACAAAGCAATAGTTTGTGCTGACATACTGCACAAATCATCGATTGCGCTGACTTCTTGTCAGCACAATTCAACAAATTACGCGGGAATACAGCCTTCATAAAAATGAGGACTGACAGTTGATGCAACCAAAACCCTAAAAAGGGTGGCGCAATTTGAACTCATCTCTAAAAAGAGATGAGTTTCGAAGATCAAAGGAAGTCGAATCACCCTAAAAAGGGGTTTTCGATCGGTTCAACTACCTCTCAGAGCGGGGTGCGCGGATTCGTGTCGAGATGCTCGCCGTGCAACTCTGTCAGATGACTCGGCCGAAGCTTTTTCCTTCACGGCGGCGGCGGCGACAGTATTGGATCGTCAGGGTGCCATGACAGTCGTCGGAGGAGGAGGACAGCAAGGGTTTGGGGGGATTTCTCTCAAAAACTTGAAAGATTGCAAAGTAAAGAATTGAAAATGAAAAGATAGCTATTTATAGCTTTCAAAATATAAAACGGCTGCCTCGGATTATGCCTAAAATTGGGGGCTCTTTGCTTTGCGCAGACAGCTCAGCATCATGCGTAATGTGATTCAACATTTAAAAATTCAAAGTATTTCAAAATTTTGAATAAAATCAACTTTCGAAAACTTTGAAGGGGTCTTGTAGGTCCTAAAAAATCAAGTTTCATCAATCAACAATGTCAAAGAATCAAGATATACATCATTTTGATGAATTACGCAGGCAACAGATTGCGCAGCAATCCGATTGCGCATAATGGTTTGCGCACACTTCCAACTGCGCAGGTTGACGTGGCAGAAGTCATCATTACCGGAATCAAATCAAATCTTTCTGACAACTGACAGCACGGAGAACGAGGAGACTGTTCGTTTATTGCGCCGTACAGTGCTCGAGGGCGGCTGACAGCTGGCAGCGCAATCCATTCCTGCGCAGTCTGAGTCTGCGCAATCTATTCCTGCGCATTCTGAGTCTGCGTAAACCAAGGCTGCGCAGTTTAGTCTGCGCATTCTATCAACATAACTGATAAAGTATACGTGGCATTCATGCCATCAATTGCTCATTACGTGGCAACTGTTTATGCACGATCATGCGCATTTCAATCAAATGATGCCATGTGTCCATGATAGTTGGCCCACGACCCAGTAACTGCCTGCGCAGTCCAATGCTGTGCAAACCAATTGCTGCGCAAATCATCCTGCGCAGTCCAGAATAACTGAAAGTTAGTTATTTTCAGAACTCTATAAATAGAGTTTCAAGTCTTCATTCAAGGAGATCAGATATCAAATATTCAGAGATCAGAGAGTCCAGGAGTTCTTGCTCAAGTGCTGTTGCATTCTTTCGAGGCTTTTGCCTTCAACTTCCGAGGCTTTTGCCTTCAGTTTCCAGAGTTGTTTTCAACTTCAAAGGCTCCGTCTTCAAAGTTCACATCGTCCAAGGGATAAAGCAATCGTCATCTAGATTGGATTTCTATAGTTGTAATTTTTCCAGAATTCTTGTAATCTTTATTACACAGTTTGTATCAATAAAGTTTTATACTTTTGTTTTTGCAAACAGCTGCGTCACTACTGAGGAAAAAATTTCGGATACTGCCAAAGATCTCAATCTATATTCACAAACATTCCGGTTATGACCGAGTTTCGGGCACACTATTACCTAAAACCTGTTTAATGGAGTATAGCAGTTTCGGTTAACCTATTCAAAAACCTGGTTAAATAGTACTGGAGTCATGAGCCAACCCAACATTCACTTCAACTCCACCAAATAAAGACAATAAAAGCCTTTACGTTGACGGACTATTTATTGAAATTTTCTAGAAAGAGTTGACGGACTTTTCTAGTCTCCCGGTGACCATGGATGACATGAGTTTTTGTTGTTGTTCGAGAAGCGTCATTCTTCCTATTTTCGAGAGAGAGTATTTCATTCTAAAAAAAGTATATTGATGTAGCGTAGAATCCTAGTCCCTCTAGGATTCCTTTTCTTTTTCTCTTCCCTCTTGGATTCCTTTTTCTTTTCTTTACTTTTTTATAATCCTATTTATGATAGGATTCTTATTTTGACTTTATCTTTTATTAGGATAGATTTTATCTTTATTTTATTATGATTAGGTTGTCACAAAAGTCCTATAAATAGGCACCTTTTGTATGCAATCGAAAACAACTTTTAATTAATAAAATTTTTCTTTAAAGTTTGAGATTTGTTCTCTTATTTTCTTGGTCGTGGACTCGACTGTTCCGTGGATTCGGAAGCCCCTCGCTTGAGGTTTTCAAGCAACCTTCGTGCGAACCCCTCACAAGGCCCTCCGTTGAAGTTTTTGTGGCACCGCTTCGCTCTCACCAAGCAACGGTGGTCCAGTTATCGTCATCACCGATCGACTTAGCCATTGCTAAGCACGAAGGTAAGCCCGTTCCGCTATCCTGCTGTGTCATATATGATCTCGTATGATAACAAAATTTATGGATAGATTTCCAATTAGCATAAAGATGTGGCATCCTTCAACCATATGATCATTCGAAAGTAGTCTAGATCTTTTGTATCCCCTCCCTGGACATTACTCGACAAATCGATCAAATTTGTGGTAATCTTTGTAGTATCATCCATGCAAGAGCATTTATGTGATTATTGTCTTGGCACCCTGATTAATTGCAAATCCGAATTGGAGTTCTTGAGTCACGAAAAATTATCTACTATGAATGAGCCATTATAAAAACCTTGCAATATCTTGGCATAAATCACTAGAGTATCACATAGACTAGTATGTCATGTTGGTCCAAAACGTCGCATACTGATATCAATTCACCAGAAGATAATAACTCTTCATCTCACGCATGCACAAAGACAGATCAAATACAATATTTGTTCGATGACTATGTCACCTGGACAAATCTCAATATCTATTTATTTTACTAATACAAGATTGACTACAATATATATTGAACACTTTGCCTCTAAGTTCAACTCCTCACCAATATCAGAGGAGAAAGAAATACACAATAAAATCACTCACCAAATCCTATCATGACCTCCCTGAACGAAGAAGACAACTCCTTGAACAGATCTTCCCTTCAAACTATCTCGAAAGATGAGCCATAAGAGTAAAGTACGGACTTTTTTTTAGATTTTATGTGTACTTGCTCCCTTGAATATTTTCTTTTAGCTTAATTAATCTCTATATATAGGTTAAGAAATTCTAATTTAGGATTAGAAAATTCTTAAATTAGTTTAGCATAATATTGGCTATCGAGATTAGATCACACGGTAATAATACATGCTGACTTGGGACCCACGGCTTAGCCAAATTCCAACAGATGGTATGTTGTGATATACCGTCGATATACTGCAGTGCACCGACAGACCCTCATAATAGGTTCTAGAACGAGGCAACCAAAAATCGATATACCTTCGATATACCATCGTCGATCAGTCGCTGCAGTTTTGGCTCTGTTTGAGCCCCGATTCAGCCACCGATCCTCAGTCGTCTTCACCACAACTCCTGTCGATGCTTTACGACGTCTAAACTGTCATTCCACACATCTCGAATCGAGAGATGGTCCGTCTAATTATTTACAAAGTAGAAATAGTCATGTAATATCCATAAAATATAAAAGGATTAATGTATTTATTTTGTTTATTTATTTTCTTCTCTTTCATGCATCTTCTGTAGATGTTCCCAAGTATCCTTTGATGAACGAGAGCCCATGCGATAATCTCTTTCATACAGCTTCTAGAGATCAGATGCTCCCAAGAAAATATAGATTAGAAATATCAAAAGCAAATGGTGACCTTCCATTAGGAAACAACACCAAAGTGGCAAACCTATTCATGACATAATTGTTAGTAGGGTTGTCAATCCCTTTCATTCGTAATCATACATCTCTGAATAGACCGGAAGAAACAAAACAATGGACCAAAAGAGTGTGTGCATATTTGCTTGACCAAATTAATTCGAGAAATTGGACAGATTTAATTTGGTCAGATATATACAAACATGGTGAAGATCAAAATCTTCAGTATTAAACATATTCAAATATTTTCGAAAATAGCAGTCATTAAATGTCTTTTTATTGGACTCAATAGACAGCCTACATTCGATATATATACAAAGAATAATGTTATTTGTTCCTCCAAATTATCCTTCCAAACCATCCTTTATTACGTAGCAACTGATATGACATGTTAATGTGGCAGCTAACATGACAAATTTAAAACTAAAAATTAATATTAATATTAACGTTAACATTAACATTAAGGGGCTGTTTGGTTAGCGGGGAGTGGGGTTGAAAGTGCTCGTCGACCTCCGCACCTCCAGCGTTTGGTTGGACGCAGCAACCTCACAGTAAGTGTCCAATTGCTGCAACCGCACAGTAAGTCTTTTTTGTTATTTTTCAATGTTCAGTTGAAGCCAAAAATCGCTGCAACCGCGTGGCAAGTGCCAAATCGCTGGACGGAGCTCCCTCCTCGAAGTTCGTCCACCAGAATCGGTTTGGTTGGACGCAGCTCCCTCCTCGAAGGCGACGGCAGACGTCGTCGCCCTCCGGCTACTCGAGTTCGTCCACCAGAACCGGAGCCGTCACGGTGGGGGGAGGAGGCGCTGGAGGAGAGGATCAGGTTGTGGAGGAGGCGGTGGAGAAGGCGGTGTAGGAGAGGAGGAGGTCCACAGGATCCAAATCCGTCACGGTGGGTGGAGGAGGCAGTGGGGGGAGGAGGATGTGGAGGAGGCGGTGGAGGAGGATGTGGAGGAGGCGGTGTAGGAGAGGAGGCGGTGGGGAGAGGCGGTGAGAAGAGAAGAGATGATATTTATTAGATAGAGTTAGTTTAATTTGTTTAATAATTAAGTTAGTTTAATTTGTTTAATTATCTATTAGAAATGTTTAATTTGTCTAATAAAAATTTATGACAATTTGTTTTATTTATTTATTTATTTAATATTCAATTGTTTTTATCACGTTCAACATTTATTTTCAACAACTATCCAAACAATTGAACTCATTTTTTTCCACTTTCAACAACCAACCAAATAATCGAACTCCTTTTTCTCACTTGCAAGAGACAAAAACTACTCTATCCAAACATATTTTGGAAAGTGTCACTTGCTGCAAGTGCACTGTAACTCAACATGCTGCAAGTACTACTTTTACACTTTCGAGGAGTTACCGCTATCCAAACAAGCCCTAATATTAATATTAATGTTAACATTAAAAGTAAATCTCCTTCCTGGGATGAACATGTCATTGTGGCTCAAAACAAGATTCGTCCCATAGACGATATGATCCCAGGAACCAGCAAGCTCAGAAGAGAACTTCTGGAATGCTCTGCGTCACATTCGGAAAAAACTTAGAACTCAAAATGAGCAAACTACTCTCTGTGGCACATATGCTAATGCCTCATGTGCCTCGGATCTGCTGCTACTGCTACTCTGTGCCACATAGACTTGTTGACTGCCTTTTCTACTATGGTCTCACACACACACGCACTCTCTCTCTCTCTCTCTCTCTCTCTCTCTCTCTCTCTCTCTCTTTCCAACCTGCCAAATAAGAAGAATGGAGTTCTATTTATAGAGCAGCTCAGCACCTATGCGCACATAGACATGCACATGCACATGCACGCATACGCGCTGACCGACCAAATTTTACGAATTTTGGATCACAGATTCCTATACGCCGACACAAGAATGGACCGCACGCTGACAGCACAGCCTGCGCCGCACGCCGACAGAACTGACAACGCCGAAAGCAACCCTCGCTATACGACGTGCATACCCGAACTAGTAACCGTGCATACAACTCGCACACGAGCGCCATACGACGATGCTGACGTGCTGAGTGCGCCAACAAAGCGCCATGCGATGATGCTAATCTGCTAAGTGCGTCAACAAAGTGCCACTTTACGCATTCGTCCGAGTCCGAGCCGCTACGTCCCTACGTGTCACGACCCGCACCCACTGTGAGGGTACGAGAACGTAACAGTGCCCAGCCTACGCCGCAGTGTCGGCGGTAGAACGCTGTTCTAGGTCATGAACTATAACTAACATAATATGAATACTCTCCATAAGGAGGTCAACACAGACGTACAACTCAATCACAATCTAAGGTAGAATGTAGCACGATGAAATAGATAAGAAATCCTCAACTGAGGTACAACAGAAATGAAATACCAGTCTTATCATCTCTAAAAGTATACAAACTCTGAATCAAGAACAACAACTAAACAAAAAAAGGAAAACAGTCTAAGCTATCTATACTAAGCAAGGTATCGTCCTCAGCAGCTGCCTGAACCTCCCCAGGGGTCCAAGTCGCGAGTGTTATCTAGGCAAACTCCAAAGTAAGCGGTGCAGGGTTCCTCATCATCCTCTGTAAAAAATTTAACAGGTCCAGTCAGGACGGGAGCAAGCACAATACATCTCAACAGTTCATAGCAGGTTAGAAAATATAATCATGCAGTAAAGTAAGATATAGATACTGAAGGAAATGCAGTATGTAAACAGAGAGAGAACTGTAATAGAAATATCTACTATAAGTAGAGAGCTACCAGTGACTAGTGATTTAGAGTACAAAGTCGACATGTGAACGGCTTGATTTGTACATGGCTATACTAAAGAGGCATACATGGCTATTTTACTTTGGAAATTGTTCACATGGCTATTTATACTCCCCCGTACCCCCAACTAATACACAAGAATCCAACCAGGTTATGTTATGATTCTATGTAATAGCCCCCGAAGGGTGGTAAGCCCCCAAAGGGTGATATGCCCCCAAAGGGTGATAAGCCCCCAAAGGGTGATAAGCCCCCGAAGGGTGGTACATAGTAGTCCCATAAATGGGGATTCTGATAGACCCAATAAATGGGATAAGGATTCAGAGAAGACTCTGTGATCATAAGGGTATATGTCACAAGTGATCAAAGAACCAAAGAAGCATATGATACGCCATGTAAGTGAAACGCACAGAACATAGAGTACCCGATGCTCCCTGAAGGGATAACATCTCAAGAAGGGATCCATATAGTACTAATCCGTGTGACCAACGTGACAGTATCAAGTAAAGTAATTTAATACAGGAAATAATTCTAAGCAGGATATAAAATGATCAGAGAATGTACTCGCCTCGTATCTGAATGTCTGAAGTAAATGTACTGTCCAAGATGAGATACCTGACTCCTAGTTAGAGCAACATAAGTCAAGATGTATACAGGAGATGATAAATGTAATCTACAATGCATCTGCATGTTGTCTAGGTCAAACTAGACTAAAGTCAACCCTTGGTCAACTCTAGCCAACTGCACTAGTCAAACTAACCCAGACAAGTCTTACTAAGCCTAACCAAGGCTATCCTAGCAAGCACACATCAAATCTAGGCTATATAAACCAACCAGACACTTGTTGGCATTCAAACCACATACCTAGGCTATGACCCATAGGTATACACCCATAGGCAATGTCATGCCTGTACCAAACCACATACTACATAAACACATATTAACACATATATCTAATTAATATAATACACATATTATAATATATAGGGTACCTATTTATACATATATTGTCTATATACATATACATTACACAATATGTATACATGGAGAAATAGAAAGGGATATGGTGGTGGCAATGTGTATGTGTGTGAGCATGATACAGTAAAATGTGTGTGTGTACAGAGACATGAGAGCATGTGTATGTGTGAGTGTTAGTGAGAGTGTCAAGAGGAAAACAGTGAGTGCATATTTGTGTGTGTAACATGTGAGCAAGGTGTATGTATGAGTGACAAGAGAGTGTTACATTGATATATGAAAAAGGAAAACAGTGAACTAATATTACCAACATAAGCATGAGAATCAACACTCAATAATAAGGGAAGGAAATCAATTCCAGATTTTGTATTTCAATCTAGCATTCAACCATATTTAAACTAACCCTCAGTTGTGTGTTGATAGATGAACAAGAGGGGAACTCTTAGGCATTAAACATTTCAAAAACAGTTAAAAGATTGATTCCAGATTTAGAAAAAAGAGAACATTACACATTGTTCAAATGTCAGTCCACTCAGGTTTACATGTGTAGGTGTGTGTGTGGTTAACATTAGGTGGGGGTGTATGTGGATAGGCTATGTGTCTCATGTGTGTACATTGTCATATAATTTCAGGAATCCTAGTGACAAGAATTTTATAATAGAGTGTGTGTGTGTAGCATGGGTACATGGGCCATAGGCTATTGTGTTCTCAGATTTGGTGTGTACAGGAATGAGTGGATGGGTAACAGTGAGTAGCATGGATATAGGAGTAACAGTCAATGTTAAGGAAAGGGAATCCATTCCCAGGTTTCCTGTGACAGCTAACATTATGTAAGAGTGTGAGTGTTATTCCTATGTGAGTGATGTGTGTTACTGTGTGACAGTGAAGGCATGAGAGTGTGAGAGGAAAAACAAGCAGTGAGTGATGTGAGGAATCTGGAAATCAGTCCCAGGTTGTGTGTGTACAGTGTTCCAGTTATCAAAATTGCCTTGGAAAGTTTAGGACATTCAAACCACCCCCCCCTCTCAGTTTTAATAGGAACAATTCCAGATTTTGTAACAAAACAATTGACAGGTTTTATGGAAAACTGAATGCTATCACATTAAATTCAAACATTTATCTCAGCTCAGTAAAAAGGGGAACTCCATTTCAGGTTTTAGGAACAACATTGCAATGAAAGGAAAGGAATCTCAGATATTATATAAGGAAAAAATCTCAGATCCTGAACTCATTTCCAGCTAAACAGTGAATTAAACACATTCTCAGGTAAGGAAGTAAATGAAACATTCAATTAACTCAGTTCACTTGAAACAGTGCATACAACAAAAAGGAAATCAGAAATCCTAGGTTCTCATGTGTAGGTGTGTGGGCATGTGTGTTAGTGAACTGGATGAGGGAAAAACCTGTGTGTTCTCAGGTTTTTCAAAAGACAGTGTGTTTGTGTATAATACTGAAACAGTGAATAATCTCAGGCTTTTAGATTTCAAACAGTGCATCAGTCACTTGTTCAAATCGAAAGCCCAAGTGAGGATTCGAAACCATAACTCCATGCAAATCAAAAACCCTACATGTTTGGCTAACCCTTGATATGAATTGGTGAACCAAACAGCATAATTTAATTATTCAAACAAGTTATCTCATTCGAATTTCCTCAGAAATCAGTGAATCAGTTTGGTATCCTGCTTTTGGAAAAAATCAAAATTTTGAATTTAAATTAACAACTAAAAATACAAATCAGAGGTTTGGTAATTACTGACACATGTGACAGAGTGTTGGGGTGTGTCCCAGTATCCACGAACTGGACACAACGTGTCCAACCCGAGCAAAACACAAAAACTGAAACAGAACACACATAGGCGTCGTGCACGTGTTCACTGAGGTCGTGGACACGACACACGACTCCTCATGACACGTGGTTATGCACACGTGTAGCCCACGTGTAGGGCTACACAGTGGACCCACCACGATGTGTCCACGACGTGTCCAGAGTGGACACGAACACGTGTTTGTGCGCGTGTCTGTGCTCGTGTACAGCTGCCTGCGCGTGTCAGTGCGGGCTCGATTTCTCTCAAACCATTCCACGAGGTCCTACGAAACTTTGTAGGCCTCGTTTCAGTCATGTAGGGAGTCCCCATGTCAAATTTCATGTGGTGAAGTGGCGTGTCCAAGGCAAACCAGGACACGGACAGCAGGGCACTGCCCGTGAGTGCTGCGAGCGTGTTCGTGTCCTATTTGGACATGGACACGGCTCGAAAACCAACTCAGTCCAGGTGGAAATTAGTAAACACATTTAAATCAATATTTTTATTCAAATACTTTTTCAAAAATAGCAATAAATTCCCTTTGTGACATTTCATCAAACACATGCATAGACACCTTGATACGTGTCCGGTACGGACACCAAACGAACACGAATTGACACAAAACCAATACCTACGGCTAGGGGACACCTAGGGCTGCCTATCCATGCAAAGAAAACTAAATTTGGTGGAGGGAATAGGGATTTACCTATATGTTGAAATTCTAATGAAAAGCTCCAAAAATAGGGTTTCTCCTTGTTAGCCAAACTCTCCAAATTGCCCCAAAGCTAGGATTATCCTCCATAAACAGTAAGAGGGAGACAATTAGAATCTAATGCAAGTGGTTTGAGCCAAAAAGGAGTTAAAATGGAAAAGTTATGGATTGGGGAAGATGGCTATACCTCTTTCTCCAAGCTTGAGAAGAAAAACAATAAAAGAGGCAAGAACAAATGGAAGAGGCGTTAAATAGGGTGTGGAACCCTAGGTTGGCTGCCATGGGCTGATTAGGGTGAGGGTTGGTTCATGGCGTGGGCCTATGGGCTATTAAGCCTAAGTCACAAGTCATGACTTGTGAAATCATAAGCCATTTCTAAATCAATTCAAATCCTAGTTTCTCCAAATTGATCCTAATGATTAACTATCACTAACTTAAGTCAACCTAGGTTTCCATATCCTAATCATATAGTCATGACCTAGGTTAGCCACTAGGTTAGTCTCCAAAGTCAATATAAGTCAAAGTCAGCTAAAACACCAAAATCAATTATACTAAAAATCTCTAAAATCATATTAATTCTAATAAATCTAAATAATACATAATAATTCCAAATAATTCTCTAAATTACAAAAATGACTAAAATACCCCTCAATCTAGAAATGATAAATGAAATACCCTAATCACAAGGCTAGGCTCTAGGGTTACACTAGCAAGACACCAAATCATAAGTCATGATTTAAAATAGTTTTAAATGATTAAAAATTACCAAAAATCATGTCATGATTTAAATATCATTAATAAATAATTAAAATCACAAAATTTCAAAATTACCCTCATTTGAAAAAACTGGGTGTTATAATCCTACCCACCTTATAAAAATTTCGTCCTCGAAATTAAGATGGTATCAGTCCTTCTAGGTCAAACACCCCACAATCAAAGTCTCAAACATACCGTCAGATAATCATATGCGTCTGTCCAAAATCATGATACTCAGAATCTTCGTCGTGCTAGTGAGCAAGACTACGATAATCACAGAGTCATCGACTAAGGCACATACCTCTAGAATCATGGTATTTAAAATTTTCGCATTACCGCATGCTTGGCAGCGAAAACCTTAAATTCCCACACCCGTAAAATACATCCTAAATCTGACTATATGTCCTCACTATACCAGCTAACACGACTATCGAAGATTCTAGATTCCATAACTGGGTGACCTAGTCCATATGATTCATCTCAGAAGAAAATCAAACATAACACAAGAACAATAGGACAAAATTGATAAATCATCAAGGAACAGAGGGAATCAAAATTTCAAGGCAGTTATAAGAGGCAACTGTAGAAATGGAATCAAGGAACGGAACCTGCAACTAGATCTCCAACGGCCTGAGCATCCTCGACTGTCCTGGCGAAAGCTTGCCCCTGCTGGCCTCCCCTGGCCTACTGCTGATGTTGCATGTACCTCTATCGCTGAGTCGGTAAGGGTAATCCCCTCTGCTGGCCTACCGGGGCCCTAGCTCCTGCTCCCTGAACTGTCTGTCCCGATGACTCGGGACAGTCTCTCAGACGATGATCGGATCCTCCGCAAAGCAAACATCTGTCCAGCCTCTTCCGACATTCCCCCCAATCATGCCCTGGTCTCTTGCAAAAAGGGCAAATGATAACAAGCTGCTGTCCCGGGGTCTGCTGCTGCCTCTGCAGCTGCTGCGCCTGCTGAAAGGGTACACGGTCTTGAAACTGCCGTTGCTGAAGGTAGACCATCGGCTGCTGGTACTGCTGCTAAAACTGTAGAAGTAGCATCTGCTGCTGAAACTGTAGGGGTGGCATCTGCTGTGGATACTGTGGCTGAATCTGCAAGCGGGGCATCTGATGCGGATAGTACTGTTGAATCTGCAGGTGGGGCCTCTTGGTCGGGCCCGCACTGCCACTAGTTCCCTGAGTGTCTCACATCCTCTTCTCCTTCAGCCCAAGATCGTCCTCCACTGTCATGGCTCCTACCAGAATCTGCTCGAAAGTGGCGTCGCGGTCGCTCTTGGTATATGACTTGATCTCTCCGATCAGACCCCTGCGGAACCTCCTCGCCTTCCCGACCTCGGTAAGATCCTCGATGAATCTGCTCAAACGGCTGAACTCTCCAGCGTACTCCTCAACGGTCTGGTTCCCCTGAACTAAACTCTCAAACTACGCCTCCAAAGCACGGAGTACTGTATCGGGAAAGAATTTCTCCTTGAACAGTGTCTTGAACGCTGCCCAAGTCTGACCGGCTGTACCAACCCTCGGGTCCATCTGGTACCAGGTACGGGCCAAGTCCTGCATCTGACTGGCGGCTGCCTCGATCTGTAATCCTGCTGGTATCTGTGCCAATCAAAATATCTCCTCAATGTGCTCTATCCAATCGTCAGCGTATATGATGCCCTCTGTACCCTTGAAGTCTCGGGGTCCCATCTTCTTGAAGGAATGGATGTCTGGAGTCCTCGGCTGATATGGCTGCATCTGGCCTCCATGTGGCTGAGCAGCCACCAGCTCTACTATCGTCCTGACCAACTGGTGAGTATCTTGTATGCTCTGTCGGATATCAGCAGACTGGCTCTGCTGTATCTGCTGCTGAAACTCCAAGAATCGCTGGAAGAGGATAAATATTTGAGCCGCATCTACTGTCCCTGAAGGTAACTGCTGCTGAGTCATATCTGGAATGACGGAGGAAGACCTCCGGACAGGTGGAGGTGCACTCCCAAAGGCTGCAGAAGATCCTATATGAGCAGAAATAGGGGGTGCTGTGGTCCCAGCGTCCACAATCAGGCGAGGGGTGGTAGGCCTCTCACCAGCGTCTGCTGAGCCAGAGCGATGCGATCGTGTCTCGATCACCATCCTGGAGACAGATCAAACAAGGAATCAATACTGAGATAGAAACGGTAATTCAAGGGAGGACAGTTATTCAAGGAAGCAATCTTTAACAGGAATTTAGATGGCAAGAATCCAGTTAAGAGTTTTTCCTAATGTGATTGAGTACCTCAAAAATAATTCTAATCCTACTGCAGGATGTAATGGTACTCTAGTTCGAATACCACTACACAAAGTCAACCTGCATGGGCTACCACTCAAAACGTGTCACGACCCGCACCCACTGTGAGGGTACGAGAACGTAACAGCGCCTAACCTACGCCACAGTATCGGCAGTAGAACGTTGTTCTAGGTCGTCTCGTGAACTATAACTAACATAATATGAATACTCTCCATAAGGAGGTCAACACAGAGGTACAACTCAATCACAATCTAAGGTAGAATGTAGCACGATAAAATAGATAAGAAATCCTCAACTGAGGTACAACAGAAATGAAATACCAGTCTTATCATCTCTAAAAATATACAAATTCTGAATCAAGAACAACAACTAAACATAAAAAGGAAAACAGTCTAAGCTATCTATACTAAGCAAGGTATCGTCCTCAGCAGCTGCCTGAACCTCCCCAGGGGTCCAGGTCGTGAGTGTCATCTAGGCAAACTCTAAAGTAAGGGGTGCAGGGTTCCTCATCATCCTCTGTAAAATTTTCAACAGGTCCAGTCAGGAAGGGAGCGAGCATAATACATCTCAACAGTTCATAGCAGGTTAGAAAATATAATCATGCAGTAAAATAAGATATAGATACTGAAGGAAATGCAGTATGTAAACAGAGAGAAAACTGTAATAGAAATATCTACTATAAGTAAAGAGCTACCAGTGACTAGTGATTTAGAGTACAAAGTCGACATGTGAACGGCTTGATTTGTACATGGCTATACTAAAGAGGCGTACATGGCTATTCTACTTTGGAAATTGTTCATATGGCTATTTATACTCCCCCGTACCCCCAACTAATATACAAGGATCCAACCAGGTTATGTTATGATTCTATGTAACAGCTTCCGAAGGGTGGTAAGCCCCCAAAGGGTGATATGTCCCCAAAGGGTGATAAGCCCCCAAAGGGTGATATGCCCCCAAAGGGTGATACATAGTAGTCCCATAAATGGGGATTCTGATAGACCCAATAAATAGGATAAGGATTCAGAGAAGACTCTGTGATCATAAGGGTATATGTCACAAGTGATCAAAGAACCAAAGAAGCATATGATACGCCATGTAAGTGAAACACACAGAACATAGAGTACCCGATGCTCCCTGAAGGGATAACATCTCAAGAAGGGATCCATATAGTACTAATCCGTGTGACCAACGTGACAGTATCAAGTAAAGTAATTTAATGCAGGAAATAATTCTAAGCAGGATATAAAATGATCAGAGAATGTACTCGTCTCGTATCTGAATGTCTGAAGTAAATGTACTGTCCGAGATGAGATACCTGACTCCTAGTTAGAGCAACACAAGTCAAGATGTATACAGGGGATGATAAATATAATCTACAATGCATCTGCATGCTGTCTAGGTCAAACTAGACTAAAGTCAACCCTTGGTCAACTCTAGCCAACTGTACTAGTCAAACTAACCCAGACAAGTCTTACTAAGCCTAACCAAGGCTATCCTAGCAAGCATACATCAAATCTAGGCTATACAAACCAACCAGACACTTGCTGGCATTCAAACCACATACCTAGGCTATGAGCCATAGGTATACACCCATAGGCAATGTCATGCCTATACCAAACCACATACTACATAAACACATATTAACACATATATCTAATTAATATAATACACACATATTATAATATATAGGGTAATTATTTATACATATATTGTCTATATACATATACATTACATAATATGTATACATGGAGAAATAGAAAGGGATGTGGTGGTGGCAATGTGTATGTGTGTGAGCATGATACAGTGAAATGTGTGTGTGTACAGAGACATGAGAGCATGTGTATGTGTGAGTGTTAGTGAGAGTGTCAAGAGGAAAACAGTGAGTGCATATTTGTGTGTGTAACATGTGAGCAAGGTGTGTGTATGAGTGACAAGAGAGTGTTACATTGATATAGGAAAAAGGAAAACAGTGAACTAATATTACCAACATAAGCATGAGAATCAACACTCAATAATAAGGGAAGGAAATCAATTCCAAATTTTGTATTTCAATCTAGCATTCAACCATATTTAAACTAACCCTCAGTTGTGTGTTGATAGATGAACAAGAGGGGACTCTTAGGCATTAAACATTTCAGAAACAGTTAAAAGATTGATTCCAGATTTAGAAAAAAGAGAACAGTGCACATTGTTCAAATGTCAGTCTACTCCGGTTTACATGTGTAGGTGTGTGTGTGGTTAACATTAGGTGGGGGTGTATGTGGATAGGCTATGTGTCTCATGTGTGTACAGTGTCATATAATTTCAGGAATCCTAGTGACAGGAATTTTATAATAGAGTGTGTGTGTGTAGCATGGGTACATGGGCCATAGGCTATTGTGTTCTCAGATTTGGTGTGTACAGGAATGAGTGGATGGGTAACAGTGAGTAGCATGGATATAGGAGTAACAGTCAATGTTAAGGAAAGGGAATCCATTCCCAGGTTTTCTGTGACAGCTAACATTATGTAAGAGTGTGAGTGTTATTCCTATGTGAGTGATGTGTGTCACTGTGTGACAGTGAAGGCATGAGAGTGTGAGAGGAAAAACAAGCAGTGAGTGATGTGAGGAATCTGGAAATCAGTCCCAGGTTGTGTGTGTACAGTGTTCCAGTTATCAAAATTGCCTTGGACAGTTCAGGACATTCAAACCCCCCCCCCCCCCCCATTCTCAGTTTTAATAGGAACAATTCCAGATTTTGTAACAAAACAATTGACAGGTTTTATAGAAAACTGAATGCTATCACATTAAATTCAAACATTTATCTCAGCTCAGTAAAAAGGGGAACTCTATTTCAGGTTTTAAGAACAATATTGCAATGAAAGGAAAGGAATCTCAGATATTAGATAAGGAAACAATCTCAGATCCTGAACTCATTTCCAGCTAAACAGTGAATTAAACACATTCTCAGGTAAGGAAGTAAATGAAACATTCAATTAACTCAGTTCACTTGAAACAGTGCATACAACAAAAAGGAAATCAGAAATCCTAGGTTCTCATGTATAGGTGTGTGGGCATGTGTGTTAGTGAACTGGATGAGGGAAAAACCTGTGTGTTCTCAGGTTTTTCAAAAGACAGTGTGTGTGTGTATAATACTGAAACAGTGAATAATCTCAGGCTTTTTGATTTCAAACAGTGCATCAGTCACTTGTTCAAATCGAAAGCCCAAGTGAGGATTCGAAACCATAACTCCATACAAATCAAAAACCCTACATGTTTGGCTAACCCTTGATATGAATTGGTGAACCAAACAGCATAATTTAATCATTCAAACAAGTTATCTTATTCGAATTTCCTCAGAAATCAGTGAATCAGTTTGGTATCCTACTTTTGGGAAAAATCATAATTTCGAATTTAAATTAACAACTAAAAATACAAATCAGAGGGTTGGTAATTACTGACACATGTGAGAGAGTGTTGGGAGTGTGTCCCAGTGTCCATGAACTGGACACAACGTGTCCAATCCGAGCAAAACACAAAAACTGAAACAGAACACACATAGGCGTCGTACACGTGTTCACTGAGGTCGTGGACACGACACACGACTCCTCATGACACGTGGTTATGCACATGTGTAGCCCACATGTAGGGATACACAGTGGACCCACCACGATGTGTCCACGACGTGTCCAGAGTGGACACGAACACGTGTTTGTGCGCGTGTCTGTGCTCGTGTACAGCTGCCTGCGCGTGTCAGTGCGGGCTCGATTTCTCTCAAACCATTCCATGAGGTCCTACGAAACTTTGTAGGCCTCGTATCAGTCATGTAGGGAGTCCCCATGTCAAATTTCGTGTGGTGAAGTGGCGTGTCCAAGGCAAACCAGGACACGGACAGCAGGGCACTGCCCGTGAGTGCTGCGAGCGTGTTCGTGTCCTATTTGGATACGGACACGGCTCGAAAACCAACTCAGTCCAGGGGGAAATTAGTAAACACATTTAAATCAATATTTTCATTCAAATACTTTTTCAAAAATAGCAATAAATTCCCTTTGTGACATTTCATCAAATACATGCATAGACACCTTGATACGTGTCCGGTACGGACACCAAACGAACACGAATTGACACAAAACCAATACCTACGGCTAAGGGACACCTAGGGCTTCCTATCCATGCAAAGAAAACTAAATTTGGTGGAGGGAATAGGGATTTACCTATATGTTGAAATTCTAATGAAAAGCTCCAAAAAGGAGGTTTCTCCTTGTTAGCCAAACTCTCCAAATTGCCCCAAAGCTAGGATTATCCTCCATAAACTGCAAGAGGGAGACAATTAGAATCTAATGCAAGTGGTTTGAGCCAAAAAGGAGTTAAAATGGAAAAGTTATGGATTGGGGAAGATGGCTATACCTCTTTCTCCAAGCTTGAGAAGAAAAACAATAAAAGAGGCAAGAACAAATGGAAGAGGCATTAAATAGGATGTGGAACCCTAGGTTGGCTGCCATGGGCTGATTAGGGTGAGGGTTGGTTCATGGTGTGGGCCTATGGGCTATTAAGCCTAAGTCACAAGTCATGACTTGTGAAATCACAAGCCATTTCTAAATCAATTCAAATCCTAGTTTCTCCAAATTGATCCTAATGATTAACTATCACTAACTTAAGTCAACCTAGGTTTCCATATCCTAATCACATAGTCATAACCTAGGTTAGCCACTAGGTTAGTCTCCAAAGTCAACATAAGTCAAAGTCAGCTAAAACACCAAAATCAATTATACTAAAAATCTCTAAAATCATATTAATTCTAATAAATCTAAATAATACATAATAATTCCAAATAATTCTCCAAATTACAAAAATGACTAAAATACCCTTCAATCTAGAAATGATAAATGAAATACCCTAATCACAAGGCTAGGCTCTAGGGTTACACTAGCAAGACACCAAATCATAGGTCATAATTTAAAATAGTTTTAAATGATTAAAAATTACCAAAAATCATGTCATGATTTAAATATCATTAATAAATAATTAAAATCACAAAATTTCAAAATTACCCTCATTTGAAAAAATTGGGTGTTACACTACGGGACGTAGCTCCTAAGAATTCCCAAAAAGAGTGATAAAATAAATATTTGTTCCTTCTGATTTAAACTTAACCCTCTAAGGTAAATCAATCTATATAGGCCACAACATCACATGTGTATATACCAATACAAGCATAACTATTATATTGAAATGTACACCATAATAATTTTTTATTGTGAGATCTCATAATGTTTCCAAAGCTAATTAGAAAATGCCAACTTCTACAATGAAGTCTCTCATGACACCTTTGGCTTGAGTTTTGGAGCGATGCACCATTATCCAACCGTTCCTCGTCACATGCTCCATCAGAAGGACGAGCTTGGTCCTTTTTGGCGACTTCTTCCTCACGTGGAGCATCATCTGTCCAATCTATAGGCACTACTCACTAGTAATAGCCTACCCTAAGAACATCTCCAACACTATCGTAAATTTGGAAAAAAATGGTTGCCACATAGAAATGATAAGCATTTTTTTTCAAAAGTACTTTTTCAATACAAATGTAAAATAAAGTATGGAGTTGACATAGCAATGACATGGCAAAGAGAATGTAAAATTGGTTGTCTAGATCTAGACAATGCACTTCACAATGACTATGTCCACATCATCAATTATGAAGAAAAATATTTATAAAAAAATGAAAAAGGGTATAAGTTGTCTTGGAAGTTGTAAAAAAAAAGTATTTTGTATTGTCTTCTCATTACTTTTGCATTGGAGAAGACTTTTCAAACTAATTGTCTTTTGTGAATGTAATCTTGCCACATATAAAAGACATTGTCTTGTGCCCCATGCCACCTAAGAATCACAACACAAAATAAGACAATAGGGTTGGAGATGCTCTAAGCATTATTTTGTATATGAGTAATGCTATTTATATTTCCAAATTGTCCCTCCACACTATCATTTCTTATGAGGCAGCTAACATGACATTCAATAATATTATGTGTCACATAACATGATAAATTTTAACCAAAAAAATTAATTATTAATTTTTTCATGTTATATTAATGTTAATATTAATGTTAATATTAATATTAATATTAATATTAATGTTAATATTAATATTAATATTAATGTTAGTATTGACGTGTTACATGTATGTTATTTATGCATATGTAGTGTATATGGGTATTAGAGTTTTGGGGGCTTGATGTTCACTGTCAAAGTGAACTGTGGTGGTGTGTGTTGCTTAGACTGTTAGGGTGCACTATCATGAGAAGTATGGATCTGGACTGAGCCCTATTCAGTGAAGTGTGGCTCGGGTTGGCCTTGGATAGTGTAGCAGTGCAGTGGGAGCAGTGCCCTGCCCAGTGACAACTTGTTTAGCATTACACATTGGCAACAGGGAATGCCATTTTCTTTATCACTGCTTTATAGTTTTATTAATTAATTAGAACTGCTATTTTGGTTGTACTTCGCTCCAATCCTCACTGGATAATATTTTTCAGAGTATTTAGAGGACTGACGACCATGTCCAGAAGATTTTTTTTGGAGTCAGTGCTCACTGAGGGTGCACCTTTAGTAGTATTTTAGCTAGTAGCTAGGGTTACTGGACCTTGTCTCCAGTTTATGAGATTGAGATGTTATATTTATTTCAGGACATGTATTAAATTGATTTAAGACTTCTAGACTTTTGTGTTGTGACTTCTGTTGCTATTCAGTTTTATCTTCTTAATCATCTATCCAAATATCACGCTTATTCTTTCCTTAGAACTTGTGATGTTTGAAAAATATATTCATATGTCATATTGTCACGACCCGCACCCGATGTAAGGGCATGAGTGCGTGACAACGTCCCAGCCTACGTCGCAGAAACGACGTAGAACGCTGTCTAGGTCTACTATCTAACAACAATTATAATATCAAAACCTGTCGAGAACGGTCAACTCCGAATGGAGGACAAGCAATGACAATATAATATACTCAATCACAAACTCTAAGAAATATAGATGATACCGAAAGATAAAGACAACAAGATATGAAATATCATCCTAAAAATCTAACACAGAATAATACAAGTCCAGAGTCACAGAGTCAACAATCTCTAATACAACTACTAAAATAATAACAAGCCAAAATATAATCTGGAGACAAAGTCCAGTACTAACTAAACCAGCTAAACTACTCTAAAGCCCCATCGGCTGGAGCTAACCCTTGCTGAACTAGGGTCTCCAAGTCTAGGCCAACTACGTCATGAGGACCGTAGTAGGTAGGACAATCCTCCTCGCCATAATCTGTAAAATTTTGTCAACATATCCAATCAGGATGGAACGAGCACAAATCTCAAATAACAGTTCTAGTTAGACGATATTGAAAATGTAGCAGTAAATAGAGAGAATATACGAGGTAAAATAATGTGTACATGAATCATGGAAATACATGTCAAGACTGTAACTGAATATAAGAACAAAAAAACAGTATATATCATATACAAAAATCTGGAACTATACCTATGTGAGTTTAGTATTAGTTTCAACATGTGATCGGCTTAGAACTTGATACAATGTTTGGCCTGGCTAATCATACGTGAGTGTATGATTAACACTATACAATGATGATATAATATAATACTGTGGGGTATTGATCACATATCTAGGCTAATACCCCCATCTCTGACTAATATAGTGGATCCAGTCATGACACGTCATGACACGTGATTCTCTGAGAAGGTAGCTAGCCTTCGCAGGAATCATATATATACAATGCACAAGGAACTAGGAAGACTTGCACACGGCATACCATATATAAGAGGAATAACATCTTATGATAGGATCCAGACAAATACCAATTCGTGTGAACAATGTGTCAAGAGAACAAGGATATCTACACTAAATACTAGAAACAAAGACGATATCATAAAACAGAAATATTATCAGAGAATGTACTCGCATGTGATGTGATGGATAAGTCGACTGAGTCCAAGAACAGTGCCTCGAGGACCTATAGATGGAATGTTGTATCAATATAATAGTTTGGAAGTGAAATTAAGTCATACTGAGTCAAAATAGGTCAAGACACGTCAAACTAAGTCAATCTAGGTCAATCTAGATTATACAAAGTCAATCTAAGTCATACTAGGCCTAACAAAGTCAAACTAGGTCAAGACAAGTCAAACAAAGTCAAACTAGGCCGATTTAAGTCAAAGGTTGACTTACAGTTGACTTTTGGTCAACCGGTCAACCCTGGTCAACTCATAGTCCACTCTAGGTCAAACTAGGTCAATGGTTGACTCACAGTTGACTTTTGGTCAACTGGTCAACTCTGGTCAAGTTTTGGTCAATTTTAGGCTAAAGTTGACTTTTGGTTGACTTTTAGTCAAAACGGTCAACCATGGTCAAACGGGGTCAACCCTAAGTCATTTACCCTATTCATAATCATTACCAACCAAGCTATCCTAATTCTAACCATATCTTAATCAAGTTATCTACATATCTTAGTTATAGGGTATTACCTTAACCTATCTCATTATCTTACCAAGGTAAACTTATTACCTTAGCCTCTAACCGATACCCTTGCCTACTCTAGGCAACTCTAATACCTTGTTTAGGTATTCTCCCACCCTACCCTAATATCTTGATACCATACTGTGGTATCTTGATACATTACCTTGCCAATAAGGTAATTATCCAATTATCTTGAAGGTAAAGGGTAAATCTTAAGATACCGTATTGGTATCCTAAGATACCACTCTAACCTCTAACTCTAATATCTAATTCTAATATCTAATTTCTAACATCTATCTAACATATCCCACATCCTAACATTGCATTCTAACTCATCTTAACTCACTATCCTAACTTATTACATATCTATCTAACATCTAACATTCAACCATCATCTAATATCTAACTAATATATATCTACATATACTTACCTAACATCCTACTTATACCCTCATCGAACCTCTCTAACATGTTATCTAACCTCTCATTCTAACATATCCAAACTCATATATATACCTATATGTAAACACTAACTTAACTCTCTAACCATCTAATCCACATGACTCACTAACTCACCACTAACCCTCTACTTGCTAACATTAAGGCAAATCGACTTTGCCTTGAGAGTATCCCTCCCGGTATCCTAGGATAGCAAGATACTAACCTATCTAGCCATTACCAACCACAATCTTTCACTATCTTGGACATCAAAACCATCTTATGGTATATCTTAATTCTCAACATTCACCTTAAGGTAATCTTGGTATTTTGAGATACCAAGATACTAACTTAACCTCTATCCAAACCCACAACTACTTTTCTCAATTCCCACTCTATATTTAACTCCCATCTAACTAGAATACTACTTCTAAACTAACTCTCAAATACCAACTCATACATCTACAAACTTACCCCCCTAATGTGAATACCTTAACATACCCTTTATTACCCTTCCAAGGTAATTCTATTACCTTAGCTTCTAACTCCCACTCTAGACTTTCCTACCTTCATTCTAAGTATTCTCCCACTCTCTAACATGGTATTTCAACCTTCTTCTAGTATCTCGATACCGTATCATGATATCTTGACACTTAAAAGTCAAAAAGGATAAATTCTCATTACCTACTAACATGTGGCTTAGCTTATTTTCTACCACTCTAACCACTAGTTTTCTAACCAACCTACACCACTCCAACACTCACAAATTATGGGGTTGTATAGTAGAAAATATGGTGGATATAGGGGGTATATAGGAGGGTCAATTAGGGGTGTATTGGGGGGGGTCAAATGGGGCATTGGGGGGGTCAAATGGGGCTCAAAGTAGGGGGTTTGCTGCTGTTTTACTGCTGCTATTGTTACTGAAATTGCTGCTGTTGCTGCTGAATTTGGGGGGGAGGGCAGCAACTCCCCCTTCCATCCATTCATCCATTCACTCATCCATCATCCATTCATTCATTCATTCATCTATCTATCTATCTATCAATCTATCTACTTATCTATATATCTATCCATGAACACCCACACACACACACATACATGCATACTACCAACACCACCACTACCACCACACACACACACACTACCAACACCACCACACACACACTACCAACACCACCACTACCACCACACACACACACATACATACATATGCATATACATATACTCCTAAACGACCCAAAACCTTATCCGAATACCCAAATCTTGCAATTCTACCCTCTAGGGTCTAGACACGTGCCCAACACAAGAAATCTAACTCGTGCACGCGAGCGGAAACAAGAAACGAGGTCCGAATGGCCAAATGGCCATTCTGGCGACTCCGGGGTGTCCGATTCGCGATACCGCGTAATACGAACACCAAACCTATCCGGATTTGACCCAAACTATACCCACGAGTTCTAAATAATTATTAGAACCTATTCTAAGTACTAACTTGTCGATTCTAATGTCGGTACAAAAAGTCACCCGTGTGTTGGAACCCGAAAACCCGAAAAAAGCCTATTTTTATGATTTCTCGCAAAACGATCCCACGTATCCAAATATTGACACGTACCTAGCCTCATCTCACCCAAACTAACCTAATTAGGTCTAATTAGGCTAGGGATATCTCCCAAACATGCCAATTTAGGGTTTTCTCCAAAATTGGCACTAAACCTAGCCCGAAAGTCCCGAATTGAGTCCAATGGGTTCCAAACCTCTTCTAATGGGTTGTCCTACGTCTCGGACATCCTCTAATATGCAAATAACACTAATTAGGAGTAATTACAAGAGTTAGAGTTAGGGTTTACCTCTTGGGAGTTAGAATCCCAAGAAAAGTCCCAAAATTGGTTCTTTTTGGGTCAAGAGCCAATTCTATGCTTCCAACCCCTCCATACTAGGTTCTACCTAGATAAAAATTACAAATAAAAGATAAACAAGGGTTAGCACCAAGATTAGAGAGAGATCTAGAGAAATGGAAGAGATTGGAAGAGATTTGACTTACTTTGGAGCTTGAAATCAAAGGATTTTGGCTTGGTTTGGAAAGAAACTCTCAAAGGAGAAGAAGAAGAACAAGATGTGAAGAAAATGAAGTGGAGAGGGGGTCTCTTGCTGCTTTCCAGATTTAAGGGGGTTTGGGGGCATTTGGCAAATGTCCAAAATGCCCTCCAAGGCTCCTTTGAGTCGATTTTGTCTTATGTGAAAGTTTGGGGCTAAAAGGGTCAAGTTTAAATGACCAAATGGACCAATTAAGTCATGTGGGATTAGTCTAAATGCACTATACTAATTAGTGGGATTTATGGGCCATGTCTAGCTAAACTCTGGGTTCCAACTAGAGTCTAAGCTACCCGGGTCACTAACACAAGTCGAAATGAGCCAAAACTCAAACCCGATCAAACTAAACCCGAAAATACAATATTAAAATATAAAAATTCTTAAAATATTAAAATATGATAAATGACCAAAATTATAATACATCAATTTAAATATTATTAAAATAATATAAAATTTACCAATTAATCAAAATTCTAAATAATTCAAAAGTCACAAACTGACCAAAATATCCTTAGACTAAAAAGTGGTAATTAGCTAATCTAGTCACATGGGTTAGGCCTCCATGGTCATGGTTAGTCTCTAGGCTAAGCAGCTCTAAGGTTACACCAGTCAAAGAACAAAATCACAAAACACTAATGTAATGATATTAAAATAATCAAAATCACTAATAAATCAATAACATAATTTAAACCTATTATTAAATAATCAATTTTACAAAAGTTTAAAATTATCCTCATTTTAGAAAAGTGGTGGTTACAAATCTATCCTCCTTAGAAAAATTTCGTCCTTGAAATTAAGATGGCCATACTCCTTCTAAGTTAAACCCCCAACAATCAAGGTCAAGAAAACTATATCTAAAACATACAAATTGTGGTCCTACTGGTCGTGATATCACGGTCGTGATCAGGGTCACTATAGTATCTATCACAGCACAAAACATCTTGACAGGTACTAATGGAATCACACAATAAGATGAAAAGAAGAACATGAAAGAAAGACCTGCTAATCCGTCACCCGTAGCGTCGGTCTACTCAACTGTCAGCGCAAAAGCCCTACCCCCCTGGGGTATATCCCTCTGATGGTAGGGGGCACGGTGCTGCACTACAGGTGGCCTAGCTCCCTCTATCTAATCTATAATACTCAAGTAATATCCATACTGATATTCCACTCCATTATACTATGGCACCATCTATATGGTATCTATTCTGCAATCTGATAATCATACCCGTCTATCCAGAACCATGTTACCAGAATCCTCATCACACCAGTAAGTATGGCAACGATAATCCATAGAGTCTGCAACTAATTTACATACCTCTAGAATCATGGTATTTAAAATTTTTGCATTGCCGCTAGCTTGGCTGCGAAAACTTTAAATTCCCACACCCGAGAACCAAACCAACTACTATGGCTGTAGAAGAGTCTAGATTCCATGACTGAGGTAACCTAGCACATAATGTTATCTTGGTAGAAAACCAAGTCAATAATGAATACCAAGAATCAAATTCAACGATGAACAAGGAAATAGACAGAAACTGTCGGAATCGACTTTCGAGATAGTTTATAATGAGATTCTCAAGGGTCATCCCAGGAATCTTCTCAAGTAGTCCTAACTGTGATTGAGTAACTCTCTATACTGCCTAATCCTATATCCTAACAGCAGGTTCGTAGCAGCACTCTAAGTCGAGCACCACTACGAAATTGCACTAGTTGCGACTCTGACCTGCATGGGCCACCACTAAAAACGTGTCACGACCCGCACCCGATGTAAGGGAATGAGTACGTGACAACGTCCCAGCCTACGCCGCAAAAATGGCGTAGAACGCTGTCTAGGTCTACTATCTAACAACAATTATAATATCAAAACCTGTCGAGAACGGTCAACTCCGAATGGAGGACAAGCAATGACAATATAATATACTCAATCACAAACTCTAAGAAATATAGATGATACCGAAAGATAAAGACAACAAGATATGAAATATCATCCTGAAAATCTAACACAGAATAATACAAGTCCAGAGTCACAGAGTCAACAATCTCTAATACAACTACTAAAATAATAACAAGCCAAAATGTAATCTGGAGACAAAGTCCAGTACTAACTAAACCAGCTAAACTACTCTAAAGCCCCATCGGCTGGAGCTAACCCTTGCTGAACTAGGGTCTCCAAGTCTAGGCCAACTACGTCATGAGGACCGTAGTAAGTAGGACAATCTTCCTCGCCATAATCTGTAAAATTTTGTCAACATATCCAGTCAGGATGGAACGAGCACAAATCTCAAATAACAGTTCTAGTTAGACGATATTGAAAATGTAGCATTAAATAGAGAGAATATACGAGGTAAAATAATGTGTACATGAATCATGGTAAGGCATGTCAAGACTGTAACTGAATGTAAGAACAAAAAAATAGTATATATCATGTACAAAAATCTGGAACTATACCTATGTGAGTTTAGTATTAGTTTCAACATGTGATCGGCTTAGAACTTTATACAATGTTTGGCCTGGCTAATCATACGTGAGTGTATGATTAACACTATACAATGATGATACAATATAATACTGTGGGGTATCGATCACATATCTACGCTAACACCTCCATCCCTGACTAATATAGTGGATCCAGTCATGACACGTCATGACACGTGATTCTCTGAGAAGGTAGCTAGCCTTCGCAGGAATCATGTCTATACAATGCACAAGAAAATGGAAGATTTACACACGACATACCATATATAAGAAGAATAACATCTTATGACGGGATCCAGACAAATACCAATCCGTGTGAACAATGTGTCAAGAGAACAAGGATATCTACACTAAATACTAGAAACAAAGACGATATCATAAAACAAAAATATTATCAGAGAATGTACTCGCCTGTGATGTGATGGATAAGTCGACTGAGTCCAAGAACAGTGCCTCGAGGACCTATAGATGGAATGCGGTATCAATATAATGATTTGGAAGTGAAATTAAGTCATACTGAGTCAAAATAGGTCAAGAAACGTCAAACTAAGTCAATCTAGGTCAATCTAGATTATACAAAGTCAATCTAAGTCATATTAGGCCTAATAAAGTCAAACTAGGTCAAGGCAAGTAAAACAAAGTCAAACTAGGTCGATTTAAGTCAAAGGTTGACTTACAGTTGACTTTTGGTCAACTGATCAACCCTGGTCAACTCATAGTCCACTCTAGGTCAAACTAGGTCAATGGTTGACTCACAGTTGACTTTTGGTCAACTGGCAACTCTGGTCAAGTTTTGGTCAATTTTAGGCTAAAGTTGACTTTTGGTTGACTTTTAGTCAAAACGGTCAACTATGGTCAAACGGGGTCAACCCTAAGTCATTTACCCTATTCATAATCATTACCAACCAAGCTATCCTAATTCTAACCATATCTTAATCAAGTTATCTACATATCTTAGTTATAGGGTATTACCTTAACCTATCTCATTACCTTACCAAGGTAAACTTATTACCTTAGCCTCTAACCGATACCCTTGCCTACTCTAGGCAACTCTAATACCTTGCTTAGGTATTCTCACACCCTACCCTAGTATCTTGATACCATACTGTGGTATCTTGATACATTACCTTGCCAATAAGGTAATTATCCAATTATCTTGAAGGTAAAGGGTAAATCTTAAGATACCGTATTGGTATCCTAAGATACCACTCTAACCTCTAACTCTAATATCTAATTCTAATATCTAATTTCTAACATCTATCTAACATATCCCACATCCTAACATTGCATTCTAACTCATCTTAACTCACTATCCTAACTTATTACATATCTATCTAACATCTAACATTCAACCATCATCTAATATCTAACTAATATATATATATATATATATATATATATATATATATATATATATATATATATATATATATATATATATATATATATATATATATATATATATATATATATCTACATATACTTATCTAACATCCTACTTATACCCTCATCGAACCTCTCTAACATGTTATCTAACCTCTCATTCTAACATATCCAAACTCATATATATACCTATATGTAAACACTAACTTAACTCTCTAACCATCTAATCCACATGACTCACTAACTCACCACTAACCCTCTACTTGCTAACATTAAGGCAAATCGACTTTGCCTTGGGAGTATCCCTCCCGGTATCCTAGGATAGCAAGATACTAACCTATCTAGCCATTACCAACCACAATCTTTCACTATCTTGGACATCAAAACCATCTTATGGCATATCTTAATTCTTAACATTTACCTTAAGGTAATCTTGGTATCTTGAGATACCAAGATGCTAACTTAACCTCTATCCTAACCCACAACTACTTTTCTCAATTCCCACTCTATATTTAACTCCCATCTAACTAGAATACTACTTCTAAACTAACTCTCAAATACCAACTCATACATCTACAAACTTACCCCCCTAATGTGAATACCTTAACATACCCTTTATTACCCTTCCAAGGTAATTCCATTACCTTAGCTTCTAACTCCCACTGTAGACTTTCCTACCTTCATTCTAAGTATTCTCCCACTCTCTAATATGGTATTTCAACCTTCTTCTAGTATCTCGATACCGTATCATGATATCTTGACACTTAAAAGTCAAAAAGGATAAATTCTCATTACCTACTAACATGTGGCTTAGCTTATTTTCTACCACTCTAACCACTATTTTTCTAACCAACCTACACCACTCCAACACTCACAAATTAGGGGGTTGTATAGTAGAAAATATGGTGGATATAGGGGGTATATAGGAGGGTCAATTAGGGGTGTATTGGGGGGGTCAAATGGGGCTCAAAGTAGGGGGTTTGCTGCTGTTTTACTGCTGCTATTGTTGCTGAAATTGCTGCTGTTGTTGCTGAATTTGGGGGGGGGGGGGGGGGGGCAGCAGCTCCCCCTTCCATCCATTCATCCATTCACTCATCCATCATCCATTCACTCATTCATTCATCTATCTATCTATCTATCTATCTATCAATCTATCTACTTATCTATATATCTATCCATGAACACCCACACACACACACACACATACATGCATACTACCAATACCACCACTACCACCACACACACACACACTACCAACACCACCACTACCACCACACACACACACTACCAACACCACCACTACCACCACACACACACATACATACATATGCATATACATATACTCCTAAACGACCCAAAACCTTATCCGAATATCCAAATCTTGCAATTCTACCCTCTAGAGTCTAGACACGTGCCCAACACAAGAAATCTAACTCGCACATGCGAGCGGAAACAAGAAACGAGGCCCGAATGGCCAAATGGCCATTCTGACGACTCCGGGGTGTCCGATTCGCGATACCGCGTAATACGGACACCAAACCTATCCGGATTCGACCCAAACTCTATCCACGAGTTCTAAATAATTATTAGAACCTATTCTAAGTACTAACTTGCCAATTCTAATGTCGGTACAAAAAGTCACCCGTGTGTTGGAACCCGAAAACCCGAAAAAAGCCTATTTTTATGATTTCTCGCAAAACGATCCCACGTATCCAAATATTGACATGTACCTAGCCTCATCTCACCCAAACTAACCTAATTAGGTCTAATTAGGCTAGGGATATCACCCAAACATGCCAATTTAGGGTTTTCCCCAAAATTGGCACTAAACCTAGCCCGAAAGTCCCGAATTGAGTCCAATGGGTTCCAAACCTCTTCTAATGGGTTGTCCTATGCCTCGGACATCCTCTAATATACAAATAACACTAATTAGGAGTAATTACAAGAGTTAGAGTTAGGGTTTACCTCTTGGGAGTTGGAATCCCAAGAAAAGTCCTAAAATTGGTTCTTTTTGGGTCAAGAGCCAATTCTTTGCTTCCAACCCCTCCATGCTAGGTTCTACCTAGATAAAAATTACATATAAAAGATAAACAAGGGTTAGCACCAAGATTAGAGAGAGATCTAGAGAAATAGAAGAGATTGGAAGAGATTTGACTTACTTTGGAGCTTGAAATCAAAGGATTTTGGCTTTGTTTGGAAAGAAACTCTCAAAGGAGAAGAAGAAGAATAAGATGTGAAGAAAATGAAGTGGAGAGGGGGTCTCTTGCTGCTTTCCAGATTTAAGGGGGTTTGGGGTCATTTGGCAAATGTCCAAAATGCCCTCCAAGGCTCCTTTGAGTCGATTTTGTCTTATGTGAAAGTTTGGGGCTAAAAGGGTCAAGTTTAAATGACCAAATGGACCAATTAAGTCATGTGGGATTAGTCTAAATGAACTATACTAATTAGTGGGATTTATGGGCCATGCCTAGCTAAACTCTGGATTCCAACTAGAGTCTAAGCTACCCGGGTCACTAACACAAGTCGAAATGAGCCAAAACTCAAACCCGATCAAACTAAACTCGAAAATACAATATTAAAATATAAAAATTCTCAAAATATTAAAATATGAAAAATGACCAAAATTATAATACATCAATTTAAATATTATTAAAATAATATAAAATTTACCAATTAATCAAAATCCTAAATAATTCAAAAGTCACAAACTGACCAAAATATCTTTAGACTAAAAAGTGGTAATTAGCTAATCTAGTCACATGGGTTAGGCCTCCATGGTCATGGTTAGTCACTATGCTAAGCAGCTCTAAGGTTACACCAGTCAAAGAACAAAATCACAAAACACTAATGTAATGATATTAAAATAATCAAAATCACTAATAAATCAATAACATAATTTAAACCTATTATTAAATAATCAATTTTACAAAAGTTTAAAATTACCCTCATTTTAGAAAAGTGGTGGTTACACATATTATACCTCCGTGCGAAGATGACATGTTATATATTGTTAGATGTTATAGATGACCTATATATCGCTCTACCATCGATACTGCAGCGTAGGCTGGACGTACCCATGTACTTGTGTCCCTAAATAGGGTACGGGTCGTGTCACCCGACCCGCCGAATCGTTCGTCCTCGCATCGATTCGGCCGGATCGATCATCCTCGCTGGGACGTAATGTCGAACAAGTCTAGAGTTGCACTCATACAAGGCTGGATGATTAAAATCTTTAAAATAGTTATCTCAATTCAATATTGGCAGCAGAAAAAATTATAATCACATTGGAGTTACACAGAGTATACGAAACAATTCTCTTTATTCAATAAGCAGCAAAATTATAAAAGCTTTCAATAGCCCAAATGAATATGCCAAATTGGCTTACAATACTCATGAACTCTCTAACCCACAAAAGATTTTTTTTCATTCTATACATCATGTCTTCTATATTTTGGTTGCATCATCATGTTGCAAGTTCGAGCGTCAATGTGATCGCATGCCTTGGAATGCTAAGAAACCCCATGCCTCAATACGCCCAAACGAAATTTTGCCACGAGCAAACCATTCCATACATCCTGCAAGCAATCTAGTGGGAGATTAGTACTAATCCTCTCGCGTACTGATAATACCCACTCGACTATACCAACACCAAGTAAACATGGCATATTCGAAAGCAATAAACATGTATTTTATGGCAAACATGTTATCAATGATTCGCGTAAGTAAACCGACAATGTTGATATAACTCATGTTATTTTGTGGCGACCTTTTATCAACATCGTTGTAGTCACCTTTGTACTGACATAAAGTGAATACGCCTAACATCTTTTTCTATCATGTTATAAATGATCTTTGTGCAAGATCTGTGTAGATGCACTATTCAGCCCACCGGCCTTTATATATATGAAGGTAATTGTAATGCTCCGCTCCGCGCGAGGCATTTGGTTGGCTTGTTGGATGGGATCAGAATGTTGGACCGTGACTTGTGTTGAAGATCAAGAGAGTTAAGACTGATGCAGTCTTTCCTAGCTGGCTAGACGGAATGGGTATTGGAACGTGGCTCGCTGGTGGAGCTACGCTTGGGGGAATGTGTGCAACCAGAATAAAAAGACCCTTTTATGCAGGCAAGTGGAACTGTCCTCCTTCCTCCTTATTCCTGCATGCTTAATAAATAGAATAATATGATGCTATTAATATGTCCCTAATGTCTCTTACCTTGAATATTGAACAATTGTGATGCGATGCTTTAGTTGCTAAATTGATAGAGATGCATATGCTGGAAATTATTGAATGAATAACACATGAACTTTGAATTGCTGAACGAATCATACTCGAATTGCTAATGTAACATGATGCCTGAGAATGAATCGATAATGTCCCAGATGCTTAATGTTGATGGAATGAATGAATCACTTGAATAATGAGATGATGCGTGATTAATACATGAGAAAAGAATTGAATATGCTATTGTTCCTATGAAATGAATGAAATGCTACAGGTCCCTTCGAAATGAATGAATGTTGTTGTTCCTCCTTAGAAGGAACATAATAAGAAATGTTGCAATGGAACAAACAATGAGAATTGATGAGGCTTGGGATCGTTGAGATCACCAAATGAAATGATGGTAATGTTGGGAATGAATAAGTCATTGAATATGACTTGAATGAGATGAATGATGATGTACTGTTGTCTTTACTTCAATATTTCACCATGTATTTTATGTGCATGATTGAGTCGGACACGCATTCGTATGGTCATAGGACAACTTATGCATAAGAGATGGGGATATGTTTTCTCGGACGGTACCCCGAGACGTTAGGGCGACCGATCCGACCTAGGAGAAAACATTGGCATGCCAGTACGGGCACGGGTTTTGCGAGGCATCCTTTGGGGCTAGCTACCTTCTCTGAAGTCATCGCATTACCAATGAAGACCTATATGGCAACGTCCGTATGGTTAAACACCAGTGACCATGTAGTCAGGATGCATGCTAACGAATGTTTTGTGTAGACAGAGTAAGTATATCATATTATCCTGTATTTCTATGCAGGTACAAGCTAAACGACTCTACGAATCGGAGCGTGACAGTAATTGGCTTCTCTGTGTCATAATGGCCTATATTCACGTTGGCATTGCGACGCTACCCATTCAGCATAGGTTACAAACCTTACTGAAGGTCCCACAATGCATCAGTACCGAAGCACGATTAACCATTCCTCCTAGGCCGAACAGTTCCGGCGCCCCGATGATCTTGTTCGAGGGAAAACAAATTCATGCACAGGCAATATACTCAAGTCCACTTGACCATGCAATACGTGTCTAACTCATACAACCAAATATAATCTGAGTCCGAAACTCATATTTCACATCATCTTGCATTTCTCATATCATCTTGCATTTCTATTCTTTTTTTTAATATTCTCACTCTCAATGTTTCGTCGCCTCGATTCAATGTTCAATGAACGACCCGAAGGTCCCAAACATTTCCAAGGCTACATAATATACATTTGACAGTTCCATAGCATTTGTGCCACAACTGCTCACTTCGCACATGAATTATATCTTTCAATATTCTATGACTTAACGTTCATTATTATGTCATTCGTGCATTTTATGCACGCCTCGACTATATCTTTTCAATGTGCTAGACTTATGTTCTTTTTCTCCGACTCGTGCACTTGAGTCATGCCTCGATATATTATTCAATGTTCTATAGCTCGTGGACTGAGGCACTCGCATCGATATAGTCTTTCAATGTTCTAGCCTTCTAACTCGGACACGGAGACACGTCTTTGATAGATGTTCTACGACTCATGCCTTGAGACACGTTTTGATTCAATTAATCCAATGTCACGTGACTCGTACATTTGATGTACTCGTCGATACAGTTATCCCATGTTCCAATTTGATTCATGCACTTGATGCACATTTTGTCTCAATGTTCTTAGTGTTCGACATGCACTATTAATTCTCTCATTCATGCCACGCCCGTGGACTTGTTCGTTTAACTTAGCATACGACAGTATATTTTAATTAGGCATGACAGGGTAGGAAAGAATTGTCAAATCCTCCCACTTTATGCTGATACGCCTGATCATTTCGCTGAGCCGATGCGGCTTGATTGTTTAACTTCATTGCACGACCAACTGCCCTACTGATTCGGCCTACTGTGCTTGTGCCTCATTCTGTTGCGAGACGATGCTTTGGTTTTGGCAAACTCGATTGCAAATAAGGTAAAAGATCGACCTCTTATAATTCAGCGTACAATCTTAGCCTGTTAGAATTATTCAATAATTAAGGGGCCACACATGTAAAATTAATTGTGTTTAGACTATCTAAATAATTAAGCCAAATTAAAGTGGTCTATTTGGAAATTGGCTTAAGGGTATAATTGTCAAGGAATTAATGCGTAGATACCGGAGATAATTCTAACTTAATGAGGGGCCAAATTAGAAATGTCAAAACATATAAATATATGTATTCATTAGGGTTATGGTCCCCAACTTATACAGCCACCAAAAGAGAGGTCTTTTCTTTTTCTCTTTTGCATCTCCATCAACAGAAAGAGAGGGACAAAGGATTCGGATTCCTCTTTGTCATTAAGGGTCGTTGGAAGATCGAACCCCATAAAAGGACGACCGCTTCAAGATCCATCAAGACTAGCAATGGATTCAGGTACGCTTCCGCAATTTAATTTATGTTCTTCATCTCATGAATCGACATGGTACAATAAAATGCTAACAAGTGGTATCAGAGCCACCTTTGTTTGATTCATAAGTTTGAAATTTTCTGATTCAATTTTTGTTGGTGTTCAGAAACCTTAGATCATTATATCTAATTTTATTTAGGATTCTGATTGTTCTATGGAAGCTTTTATTATTCACCGAGCATTTTATATATATATGAAAAATCCGGTCTCAATTGCTTCCAGATGTCCATGAATTTTGTAAAAAAATTGCTTAAGATTTTGAAACCAAAAGAGTAACGTGCTAGCATGCTTCACGTTTTTTGCTACTGCTACTTGAGGTGTCCATGAATTTTTATTTCCCGAACGCTTTCGTTCATGAATTTTTCATCTTTGAAAATACGAATTCAATTAAGCATTATTGGTGCAAACTTTTAAGGCTAACCTGTTGTTATTATGCTACTGCTACTATATTGATTTGGTAGGCACAACCATAATAAATGTTAACATTGGTTTGCTGCCAATTTTCCATTGATTTGATTGGCATACTTAAGGGAATCTTGATAGAAATTTTAATTTATGTACAGTAATGACCTCTCTATTCATGCTTAAATATTAGATATCGACGCATGTGATAATGACCGTAGAAATTCTCCATTATATTAAATATGCATGAATATGCTTATTGCTGGACATGTGATAATATGGAATGTCGGTTAGATTCCAATTACTCATGCTAATAGATATTTGGTGTTACTCACTTTAGAGTGTTTTCTAATCTAAATTGATCATTGGAGGACAAATTGGAATCAAATATAGATAATTTTATGTTTGGCATAAATTTAGTTTCCAATAAATTTATGTTCTAAGTCATATATTTGATGTAATCTATTGACGTACGTATCTTCAGCAGATTATTTTAATATAATCTTTATGGGTTATTTGAAGCAATCTATTGGTCTATATCTTCAGTAAAATATTACGTAAATTTTATTATATTGACAATGCTCAGTTTAGTCAAATTAAGAATATTTGTTTGAATCATATAAAGAGATTCACATGCATATGATTATCTTATTTGAGTTGTAATATTTTAATTATGCATGTGCATAAAGTTTTGGACATGATTCGGTTTTGTAAAATTTAGTCAACATTCAATTTTTTTTGGTGCCTTTTGTGACTAGCAATAGTCGTCTAATATTCTAAATGGACCCATTGAAACAAGATATCGCCAAAGTGACCTCTCTTGCGTAGATAGTCTATGAGGGATGTTAGATGTTTGTGTATGTAAATTCATGCGAGTATTAGCCGGCCCAAAGGAAGGTTAATACTTGGCCGAATTGCACACATACTTGTGGTGATAAATGTGTGACAATTATACGGTTTACATGTGAATAATAACCCGATCCAAAGATAGGCTTATTATTTGACATGACTTATTGTCAACGTTTGATCATTACACCAAGAATACCACTTGCAGTTAATATCACTGTCCAAAGACTTAATATTAATGATGTACTAGGTATCTTGAGATGGGGTTCACCATTATTTGAATTTGTTTGACTATATTTTATGCTTTGGTTATTTGTTAGAGTATGTTTGTTTTGTTGCTTTGTTCTCTTTACAGTTAATATTGTTAAAATATCTGCCAATAAGATTTTAATTTTCATGTTTAATGGGATAAACTTTAAGGGCAAAAATAAATGAATACAGTAGCTGCTAAGGGTTCAGATCAAAAGAAACAACAATATAAAACTAAGGGTTGTTCTTTTGTGATAAAACAGGACACATAAGGAAGAAATGTACAAAGTACCACGTATGGCATATAAAGAAAAGTACATTTCTAAATTTGATCTGTTCTGAGGTTAATTTAGATTTAGTACCAAGAAACTCATGGTAGTCAGATTCTGGTAGGACTACCCATATTAATGTTCTAGGCAAGGTTGCCTGAGTTACCGAAAGTCAATTGATGGTAAAAGATACATCTATGTGGGTAACGGCAATTCGGTAGAAGTGAAAGTAATATTAGGACATTTTAGGTTATTTTTAGGAACCGATTATTATTTGGATTTGATAGACACTTTTATTGTACCGTCTTTTAGACGAAATTCAGTTTCAGTTTCCTTAATGGACAAATCTGGTTATCATTGTTCATTTGGAAACAATAAGTTTAGTCTATCTTTAAATTTAAATATTATTGGTAACGGTTCCCTTAAGGTTTATGATAACCTATATTCAGTTGAAACTATTGCATCTTATAATGAAACCTTACAAGTAAAGTCATGTGGTATTAAACGCAAAATTAACAATATATTTTTTAGCCTCATTATGACATAAGCATTAAGTCATCACTTCTCTAGAAATAGAGTTGAATGATTTATGTCTGATGAGATTTGGATTCCATTGACTTTATAGACTTTAATGTTTATATTGAATCTGTAATGGAAAGACAGACCAAAGTTAAATTATAAGCAGCTACTTTATTGGTTATGCTACAGATCAAGGGGTTGATAATTATACAATCCCACACTAAGAATTTTATTTTAGACGAGAAGTGTAATAATTTTTGAAGATGTTGAGTTTGGGGGAGAAATAAAGTCAGGATCATTATCTTTGAGAAGGAATCAATTACGATTCCTACTATCACTTTTGACGATGTGCGAAATTCTATACATGTCATGATCAAGAAGTGAATTCGGAGTCTCAATAAGACAATGTCGAATTACCTCTATAATTCGTTGTTGAGATACCTTAACAACGACAACGTAACGGCACCCCATTCAAGATAAGGTAATTATTCCTAAGGAACAAACTCAACAACCTCAAGAACCGGTACTATTAAGATGGTCCACCAGAGATAGGAGACATATAATTTCGGATAATATTGTCATATTTCTCTAGGAACGTGAGGAAGACTGTGGATCCTGGAAGATGATCTAATCAACTTCCGTCAGGCTATGGAAAGTTCCAGTTCTCAAAGTGGATTGATACAATAAATAAGGAGTATAAGTTCATGCAAGACAATAAAGTTTAAGAACTTATCCCATTACCAAAAGGTATGAAATTCATTGGTTGCAAATGGACATTTAGAACCAAGAAGGATTCAAAGGGTCATATGGAGAGGTATAAAGTATGTCTTGTAACTAGTGACTTTACTCAAAATTTTGGAATTGATTTTAAAGAGTTTTTCTCTTCGGTATCTTTGAAAAACTCCTTTAAAATAATCATAGCACATGTTGCACATTTTGATCTTGAGTTACATCAAATGGATGTCAAAATGGCGTTTCACAATGGTAACATTGACGAAACTATTTATATGGTGCAGCCAGAAAACTTTGTGCCGAAAGATCCAAATAATATGGTTTACAAATTGAAAAAATCCATTTATGGACTCAAGCAGGCTTCTCGTCAGTGGTACTATAAATTTTACCAAGTTGTTACCTCGTTTGGTTTTGAGGTTAACGTTGTTGAAGATTGTGTGTATCACAAATTCAGTGGGAGTAAAATTATTTTTCTGGTTTTGTATGTTGATGACATACTGCTTGCCACAAATGATATAGGCATATTGTAGGACACTAAAAAAATTTTATCAAATAACTTTGAGATGAAAGATCTTGGTGACGCCTCTTTTGTATTAGGAATTCAAATACACCGAGATCGTTCTCGAGGTATTCTTGGATTATCACAAAAAAAGCTATATCGATAAAGTGCTTAAAAGATTTGGCATGCATGAATGCAAACCAGGTGACACCCCAGTCGCTAAAGGAGACAAGTTCAGTCTCAATCAGTGCCCTAAGAATAGCCTTGAAATTAAGAAAATATAATAGATTTTTCCTCCATGATCAGTTGTAGGGAGTCTAATGTATGCTCAAGTATGTACGCGTCAGGATATTGCGTACATATTAGGACGTTAGGCAGATATTTAAGCAAATATTGATGGATCATTGGGTAGCAGCCAAACTACTTAAGTAATTAATAGAGAACAAGAAATTATATGCTCTTTGTAGGAGATCGAATAATTCTGGAGATCATAAGGTATTCCGACTCCGATTTTGTTGGATGCCAACACAGTATGAGATCCACATCAGGTTATGCTGACTAATGAAGATATATTTTGGATGAGTGTCAACCATGCACTCATAATTTCTTCCACCATGGCAGCAAGGTTTATAACATGCTGTGGAACATTCATTCAGGGAATATGGTTGTAAAATTTTGTCACAAGGCTGCGCCTACAGTACGGTGTTGAAAGACCATTAATTAAATTATGGTGTGACAATAAATCAACAGTAATGTATTCCAATAACAACAGAAACTTGTATAAGTCAAGGATGTTGACATAAAGTTTATAGTTATGAAGAAAAGAATTCAGAATGGTTAAAGTGTCCATATAGCACATTATGACAAACTCCATTTTAGCGAATCCGTTCACAAAAGCATTATCACCCAGGATCTTTCATGAGCATACTGCTCATATGGGTGTTATCTCAATTAAGTATATGGCAATATAGTGGGAGTTTGTATTTTATATATTTGGGTGCTATTTGGTTTTGGACACATTTATGTATTAAAGTATTTTGGATATTTATCTGATCAGATATATGGAAATTCAGTTCATTCTGTTTTTATTATGTTAAAGTATTGGTCTCATTAAAGTTAAGGAGGACCAGTTGGAAATAGACATGTATTGATCAGATTGCGTGTAATTTCCATGCTACGCATCCATGATTGATTTATGTCGTTTAGCAATATTGGTATATGTGACCATTGATGGTTTAGTTACGCTATATGTGACAAAGGCCGCTTTGATTCTATGTTGATATGGTTAATGGACGAGATTGTCCGAATATACCCTAAGGAGTAAGATAGCAATTTATGAGCTCACTAAGGTTAACACAATTATAAGGTTACATATGTGGCCCAGTGGGAGATTGTTGGAATTATTCAATAATTAAGGGACCACACATGTAAAATTAATTATGTTTAGGCTATCTAAATAATTAAGCCAAATTAAAGTGGTCTATTTGGAAATTGGCTTAAGAGTATAATTGTCATGGAATTAACGTGTAGATACCGGAGATAATTCTAATTTGATGAGGGGCCAAATTAGAAATGTCAAAACATATAAATATATGTATTCATTAGGGTTATGGTCCCCAACTTATACGGCCACCAAAAAAGAGGTTTTCTTTTTTTCTCTTCTGCATCCCCATCAACAGAAAGAGAGGGACAAAGGATTCGGATTCCTCTTTGTTATTAATGGTCGTTGGAAAATCGAACCCCATAAAAGGACGACCGCTTCAAGATCCATCAAGACTAGCAATAGATTTAGGTACGCTTTCGCAATTTAATTTATGTTCTTCATCTCATGAATCGACAGGGTACAATAAAATGCTAATATAGCCTACACATGAAATCAACTAAAATCAATACTTGTTCGAATAGAACTTATGCTTTGCATCAGTTCGATTTATTAGATCTTCGATGTTTTCTTTCGGGCCAACGTACTTGCATCGATTAGACTCGATGCATTCTTCAGGTCAATGCAACTCTTCGAGTCAATGCAACTCTTCGAATGAATAACTCATCGTAATGCACTGTACGGTGCGGGACATTACAGACTTCCTCTCCAACTTTGGAATGCGTACGTCTACGTGGAGCAAGCTTGCTAGTGTAGTTGGCATTCCTTTGTGTATGGACACGGCTATAGCTTGCAAATAGAGACTAGTATTTTAGTGGGGAGAATACTGCTCGTCATGATCTACGTTAGTTAGTTCCAGTCCTGCTACCAGATGAAAGTACGTTCGACCAATCCATCTCTCGTCCGAATGGATCATACCGATGTATACTTTTTGTCTGTGCATCTGACATATGGAGATAGTTGTCCAGATCCCACGGAAGAAGCCCTTTGTGAGGCAGTTATAGAGGTACTACGAGAGTTGTGTGAGACGTATGTTGCTCCGCCCTAAGGGGTGATTCCATGTGCTACTGAGAATCAGGGACGAAGCTATGTATAGGCCAAAGGGGGCCCTGCCCACCCCCCCCCCCCCCCCCCCACCCCCCCCCCCCCCCCCCCCACCCCTCCCCCCGTTAAAATTGATAAAAAGTTCAAAAAAATTTATAGGCAATGTGTTAGTTCAAGCACAATAATGGTTAATGATTCACATAAAGTCCAATAAACTCACTCAATTATGTCATTTATTTTATAGTCTCCAAACTCTCTACAGTTTTGTTCTTAGTTAAAATTGTTCATGCCGATGCTTCTGTCTACAACACAAAAACTGTAACACAATTCGGCCAACCCACAACGAAGCCAAACATCGACCCCATCCTCTCATTCGTTTGTTATTTTTCCTTGGCGCTCTGATGACCAAAAGCTTTCCGATGCGTTGAGCATCCCGTCACCTCCAAGTCTTGACTGCCAGCTCTCGCCCAAAATTTTAAATCTTGTGAGCTTCCAAGTCATTTAGTTAATTTTATTATTATCTAGTTAGTCATGGTTTTTGAGCCTTGCTTTTGCTTAGTTGCTTACTTTGAAAAGAACATCAGTAAAAATATTGGCTCTATTTTGGCTTTTTAAGGTTTTGTCTTGTTTGTCAATGCGACAACTCCAGACTATTATGACGTGATTATTATTATCATTTTTCTCTTGAAAGAACATCAGTAAAAAATATTAGCTTTGTTCTGATTGGGTGCTCGGCCCTCCTGTAACGCAAGTCCTGGCTCCGTCGAGAATGACGTCCAGTGGGTTCATTTACCTACCAACTTGCTACCTGATCCTGTCATGATCAATTATTCCGGTGGTAATGACAATCAGGGTCGAGCAAACCCAGGACTTTTTCGTCTAGTGCCATCATCCAGACGGTCCATTTGCCTTACTTAGGCAACTATCTGATGATCTCTGATCTAGTTCTGGATTCCCTGGGGGAAGAAAGATGATCATGCCTTTGTCTGATAATGACTTAGCTAGAGACCTCTTATAGCAATGGAGGTTGGCAAGAGTCACGGGAAGCGGTGGAGGAGCGTTTAAAGGTTGGATATCAACATGGTACCAACTATTGGAGTCATGTCGAGAGTACAACTAAGGTGTACGAAGAAGGATTAGAGCTGCCGACTGTCCTAGTTGGAGTTCGACCGGTCGGTGAGATGTTCGTCTCTTGCAGCAGACTGAGGAGAGTTCACCAAGGGTGCGTGCACGATGTAAGTTTGAGAAGAAGCTAGTTAGTAAGCATCCGGCCTAGTGCTCGGAGTACTACGGGACAACACAGCTGTTCTACTTTAATATTGATGATGTACTGAGTGGATATGAGCTAAGGCACTTGAGTCCGAACACCCTTTTTTTTAAAAAAAAATTAGTATAATTACCATTTTCTCAATATACACATATATAAATATATATATTATATATGTACACACATGATAGTGATGCTGCGGATATCTCAAGAGTACATTTCCAAACGTTCACTTTTTCCGAACTGGACTAACCCTCCCGTACTTTGTGCAGCTGTTGCTCATAATCTGCGAAGCCTGCTCTCCCCATCCCAACAAAAAAACGGCCGGCACATTCCTATAAGTAGGAGAGTACTATTCAAGAACCAAGAAGCAGTGAGCAGACGAATTAAAAGGCATTATATATAACTTCAACAACAAACAGTACTAATATGGTCGTTGGTGATCATCGTCTTCTCATCTTCGCTATCCTCTCTTCGTTGGTGTCAGTAATTTGCGCCATTGCTTCGAGCGTTCCTGCTGCCTACATATTTGGAGACTCCTCGGTCGACGTCGGAAGCAACAACTTCCTGCCCCAGAGTACGTTCAGGTCCAACTTCCCACCCAATGGTATAGACTTCGTCGAGGGGGCGGCCACAGGAAGGTTTAGCAATGGCCGCAACACTGCCGACTTCCTAGGTTCGCGATCGCCAACTGACCAATTCCATCTTCATCACGAGTTTTCTTGTTTTTTTTTTATCTATGTGAGTTGCAGCCGAGTTATTGGAGTTGGAGAGGAGCCCGCCACCTTTTCTCTCTCTCAATAACCAAACACTCCCATATCATGCTGCCAGAGGAGTCAATTTTGCTTCAGCTAGATCTAGAATCCTTGAGGACACTGCAGTGATCGGAACTGAAAAATGTAGTAAGCAGCGCGCATGGGGAAGCGTCCCTTGGCATGGGTATTGTTCCTCGGTAATTAATGCGGATTTTAATTTCTTAGCCTTTGAATTACTCAGGGATTGCTTGATAACGGTATTTATATCGATTTTTGGAGTATTTTTGAAACGACCGTTTATGAAAAATTTTAATTGTTAATATTTTTGATGCCCTAGTTAATTTTGATCATTGGCTCAAAAATTTTCAAAAACCGGTGTAATGTAATTTTGCATGGCTTTATAAACGCTCCAAATCGATAGATTTTGAAGGATTTTATTATTTTATTCAATTTGTATACTCATTAAATATATAATGCGATCAACCACGCCTTCTCCTTCGTCTTGCGGAAATGGCGATAATCAACCGCTTCCACTGTAGCAAATCCTTCCTTCTTCCTCCATAGAAGCTATCATCCATGTAAATCCATCCTTTTCCTCTTCTTTCTACTGTTGTTTCCCTTCTCTGTTTCATTTATAACTCCAACTCTTTCCTCATTCCCCTTAAACTCCATCTCTCATCTCTTCTCATGGCTGTTTTTACCACTTCTGATTTTAATGAAGTTTTATCCAAACTTTCTCATCTCCTCTCCTCTACATCCGATACAATCAACAACTCAACAAAATCTCCTCATAATCCCCAAGCAGATTGGCATCTCTTTCTTTTCTTCAAACCACTCACCCATAAAACTTATCCTCCACATATCATCTCATCCATCATCCCAAAGATCTGGAAACACCGAGGTTCTATTAGAATTTCAGAATACTATGGAGGATCGTTTGCAGCAAAATTTGAAGAATTGGAAGACTTGGAATATGTTCTCAACAATGGCCCATGGAAGATCAATAGCCACTTACTGATCATGGAGCGTTGTTCCCCCAATAAAATTCCTACTGACTACACTTTTACTCATGGTGCTTTCTGGATCCAATTGCATGGTTTACCTGTAAATCTACTAACGATTGAGTTCATAGCATCAATTGCTTCGAGGATTGGCACTATTACTCCACCTACTCATGATGAAGCTTTGAAATGGACTATGTTTGCAAGGGTTAAAGTAAAGATTGACATCACCAAACCACTTCTTCGTCTCCTCCAAGTGAAGATTTCTACCAGTACTGAATGTACTGTTCATCTGAAATATGAACGACTACCAAAGTTTTGCTTATTTTGTGGTCGACTGGGTCATAGTGTGAAGAGGTGTCAATGGCATCAAGATTATTCTAAGAAGATTGATTCTTCGTGGTCTGATTCTCAGCAGGTACAATTTAGATCAATTCTGGACAAACGACTTGATCTTTCTATTTGTGTCAATCATGCAGACAGATTCAAATCAAAGGAGAATAATCGATATTCTCCTAAGAATCCCAGTTCTAATAAAGGTAAAACTCCACTTTCATCTTCCAATACTAAATCGTCTGTTATTGATCATCCCATTCCCCATAAATCATCTGATCCAATGTCTATGCCTATTGATCATCATTTCTCCATTTCATCATCTGATCCCGATATTCCGATCATCCACCACAACATCCAACCTCCGGCCTCAGATACAGTTATACAGTTAACAGAATCCCCTGTTTTGTTGCAACATATTCAGGTCACCACCCCTTCATTTCCGGATAAACACTCTGTTTCTCAACCACCCTCCACTCATATCTCTGTCCCTCATCATTTACCAGAATTAACTCAAATTGTCCCTGTGCCTAACACACCATTTGATTCTGCATCCACTTCTAATCCAGGAAAAACTTACACTGATCCTATCAATTGTTCCTCTGGTCACATTACCACATCATCTATGGATAATAAGTTTGGTTCAATAAATGTCAGCTGTTCCCTTGCTAACACATCCATAAATCCTACTCATTCTATTACCTCTTCCATTTCCCAAGTATCCACTCAAAAATCCAACATTTCATCTACTGATACTTCTTTACTTCATACTTCCTCTCCATCCCTTATCAACACTCCTACCATGCCTAATATTACCATACCATCACATCTTCCAATTAAATCAACTCTACCATTTCATTCCCTCACCAATAGACGAACTTTCATATCCCTTATTAACTCACTCAATCCCATCACTTGTAATGAATCTGAACTGATCCTCTCTGATAAATCAAACTTGCTGGATATTCATACTATGTCATCTACTGTCAAAAGAGCAAGAGGAAATTCAGAATCCTATGAATCTGATTTTGATGCTGAGAATGTTAGACCTTGCAAACGATTATCTGCTACTGATAATGAAGGCGCGGCTGGCCTTGAACAGCCTCCTTCTCTATGATTCTATCATGGAATTGTCGGGGTTTGAGGAATGACCCGACAATTCGAACAATAAAATCATTTCTCCGTGTATCTAAACCCAAAATCCTTTTCTTATCTGAAACTAGATGCTCGATAACAATAGCAACATCTATTGCTACTAGTCTTGGTTTTGACAATTGCAAGGCAGTTTCTTCTATTAGACAGTCTGGGGGTTTATTACTTTGTTGGAATTCTGATATATCAGTTCAAATCATCTCAGCATCAAACAACTTCATCCACTCAAGATTGCAGCTCAATTCCCCTACCCAAACCTGGCACCTAATATGTCTGTATGGGCCTCCAGTCTTATCAGATAGAAGAATCTTCTGGGAACTTATGGAATCTACTATAGTGCCTATATCCCAACCATGGTTATGTATTGGTGACTGTAATAGTATTCTCACAGCAGGAGAAAAATTTGGGGGCAACTCTTTCAACTATCATCACCACAAGTTTTTTATCAACTGGTTTCAGAGTGTTGGAGCCATAGACATTAACTATCAAGGTCCAGCTTATACTTGGAGTAATCGGAGACAACATCAGTTTTGCATTGCTGAGAGACTTGATCGAGCAATGGTGGACATCCAGTGGAGGTCTAACTATCCCAATGCAGGTCTACTTCATCTTCCCTGTTTAAATAGTGATCATAACCCTATTCTACTATTGCTCAATATCAATTCCAGGAGGAGACGTTTTCCTAAGCGTTTTGAAGTAGCCTGGGCTCATAATTCTGACTTCAATGCTTTCCTCACTGAAACCTGGGGTAATAACAGATCTCCTGATCTTCCTTGTAAACTCAGATCTCTTCTTCCTAAACTTAGCTCTTGGGGACATTCAAGATTGGATAATCTTACTAAGGATATCAAAAATTTGGAAAACAAGCTTCTATCCATTCAGAGCAAACAGATTTCTGATTTTAGCATTTCTGAGGAAAGAAGAATTCAATTAGTGCTCAACAAACTTCAACTCCAACAGGAACTATACTGGAAACAAAGATCAAGTATATCATGGATGAAAGAAGGTGATAAAAACACAAAATTCTTCCATTTATCTGCTACCATCAGGAAGCATAACAACAGGATACATAGCATTCTTCAACCCAATGGCAATCTTGTTACATCCCATGAAGATATATCTGTTACATTTGTGGATCACTTTAGCAGAATGTTTCAACCTTCGGCTACTACTCCTGTTCCTTTGCATATAATAGCTGAGTTACACACAATTTCAGGTTCTGAGAACGATCTTCTTGGTACAATTCCTACTGCAGAAGAGATACATGATACAATCAAAGCAATGAGCCCGTACAAATCACCAGGTCCTGACGGTTATCCTGCCTATTTCTACCAAAAATGCTGGGGTATCATTGGAAATGAGGTAATCCATTTGATTCAAGAGTTCTTTAGATCTGGCATCATGCCTTCTACTCTCAATCATACCTTCATTGCTCTCATACCAAAAATTCCACATCCTACTCGACCTATAGATTTCCGTCCAATTGCTCTTTGTAATGTTATCTATAAAATCATCACAAAACTCATTGCTAACCGTCTTAGGCCACTCTTGAAAAACCTTATCAATCCACATCAAAATGCCTTTGTTCCGGGTAGATTCATTGGTGACAATGTTGTAGTTGCTCAAGAACTTTTCCACTCCATCTCAAAATTCACAGGAAGAAACTCCAGTTTTGCCTTTAAGGTTGATATGGCAAAGGCCTATGATAGATTAAGCTGGAACATCATTGACCAAGCTCTGTTAGGCTATGGTATCACTGGGCACACTCATAAACTCATAATGCAATGTGTTACAACAACCTCTTTTTCAATTCTTATCAATGGAGAACCCACTGAATCTTTCATTCCTGGCTGTGGCATTCGCCAAGGATGCCCATTGTCACCTTATTTATTTATCATGTGTATGGAAATCTTATCACAGTTCATTTGTATCATGGATAGAAACAAGCTTTATGATAGCATATCAATTCCACACTCCCATACTTCTTATACTCATTTAGCCTTTGCTGATGACCTCATCATTTTTGGGAAATGTTCTCTCTATAATATGTACCAAGTGAAGCTTATTCTTCAGACTTTTGAAGGTTGGTCAGGCCAACGAATTAATTTTGAGAAATCATCAATCTTTTTCTCAAAACATGTTGATATTATCATGAGACAGCTTTATTTAAACATATTGGGTGTCAAATTGATGTCTCCTAATGACAAATATCTTGGTCATTCCCTTCTCCTTTCCAAAAAAAGAGCTTCAACTTTTCATCACCTTATCAATACCACTGTTTCCAAACTCCAAGGCTGGAAAAGAGGATGTTTATCCCATGTTGGAAGATCTGTGCTTATTAAATCTACTCTATCCTCTATCCCCAATTACTACCTCTCCTCATATCACATCCCACAGAAAACTACTTCCCATATTTCCAAAGTTCAAAGAGATTTTTGGTGGAATTCAACTGAAAAAAGGAAGCTGCACTTCTCAGCATGGTCTAGACTCACTATGCCTAAATACCAAGGAGGTTTGGGTATTAGGGATCCTGCATTTGTCAATCAAGCTCTTATTCTGAAACTTGCCTGGAAATTCCTTACTGGTTCAACTGAAACTTGGATCTCCCTTCTCAAGCACAAGTATTTGCATTCCTCATCATTTTGGGAAGTATCTCCATCAACTGCCTCCTCATGTATATGGTCGAGTTTACTTAAAAGCAGGGAATTTCTTATTGGCAACATCCTTTGGTCTGTTGGTGATGGATCAAATATTAATATATGGAAAGACCCTTGGGTTCCATCTCTAGCCAGGTTCAATGTTATAGGCTATCCTTTTGCTAAGAAATATGTTACTCATGTTAGTGATCTTATCAACAAAGATTCCTATGTCTGGAAGGTTAATCTTATTCATCTTCTATTTCCTCCAAGGGAGGCTTCTGCTATTCTGAAGATTCCTCTATCACCTAACTGTCTTCAGGATCAGTTACAATGGATCCATACCAAGGATGGTGTACTGACTACCAAATCAGCATATCGTCTGATTCATGAAAGATCTTCAATGCATAGCAGCAACCTCAATATTTCTGACTTTAAGGAGTGGCGCAAATTATGGTCACTATCCTATATCTGCCCACGCGTGCTCATGTTTTTCTGGAGATGTCTCACTAATGCTCTGCCAACAATGTCTAATATTCATCATCGACTCAGCCACATTGACGCAAAGTGTCCACTTTGTAAGGTACATATTGAAACACTTGACTATCTTCTTTTTCATTGTCAGGTAACTGGAATATCTTGGAAGCTTCATCATCTCCTTGCATTTGATATCCCTCATGACACATCAGTCTCCAATTTTATTACTGATCTACTGAAGGAAGGAAATAAAGAGAAGATTGCACATAGTCTATATCTAATGTGGATGATTTGGAAGTCAAGGAATAAAGCTGTTTTTGAAGACAAACAAATTTCTGCAAACTATATTTTCACTGAGGCTATGAGTTTGAAGAATAGATTTGAAACTTGCAATGCTGATGGTTCTTCTTCTGTACTGTCTTCTTCCATCCACCAACATCTCCTACAATGGATTCCACCTACTCCTGAAAATTTGAAGATTAATTTTGATGGTGCTTTCTTAGATGACAAGATGGCAGCTGCGGCGATCCTACGTGATGATCAGGGACATTTCATTACTGCACTTGCTGTTTTGGTAGAAGGTGGTTCTCCTATCGAAGCTGAATCCAAGGGCCTTTCTTTGGCTTTGGACATCATTAGTACAAAGAATCTTGATTGTGTCTGCATTGAAGGTGATTGTAAGGTGTTGATTGATTCCATTAATAGTGAAATTAGTCCTCCACCTTGGCGAGCAAGACATGTTATTGCAGATGCACGAAAACTGAAGGATAATGCTACCTCTATTACCTACAACTTTGCCTACAGAGGTTGCAATCAAGCTGCTCATCAATTAGCTTCCCATACTCTTCTATCTAATCATTCTGATGTATTTTCAATTTATGACCATGTTCCTTTATGTATCTCAACTCATATTCTTCATGATATGAGTTTTTCTACTGCTTAATACAAAGTTGTGTTTGCTTCAAAAAAAAAAATTAAATATATAATTATAATTATTATTTTTCTATTATTATTTTTTCTTTCTCATCTGCTACTATTTCCTCTAAACTATGATTACTTTTTAGGTATATTTTTTATTTTTTAAAATCTTTCTCTCCTACTTTCAACCAGGAGTTTCTATTATTCCATCCATGTGTTTCTATTATTTTGATCAAATATGGACTTCTACCTTTTGATCTAGGCGTGAACTGGCTGATAGTTCCCGCGTTCGGGACCGTTTTGTTTATATATGGAGATATAGATAATTTTATTCGTGTAAAAAAACTTTCATAAATGTTCCTTGATGAATTATCAAGCATAGATGGAAATGGTTTGTTTATAAGCCGCTACTTACCATCCAAAAACCGAACACCGTTCATAATCGGTACTCTAAACTCATGATCGCTATCCCGATAATTGTCAAGCACACCCTTTATTTCTTAGTCTTGGTTATGTAACTTAATCTTCTCCAATCAACACTAGAGTACTGATGCTCTCTTCCACCACGGTCAGTATATCCCAATGTCGAAGCAGCTCCAACAATTCGCAACCACCCGCAAAAGCCTCGTAGAACCTTTGGGTGCCAATTCAACAGAGTTGTTGCTTTCGAAGTCCATCTTCTTCGTCAGCGTCGGAAGCGAGGATCTGCTGGGTCACTACGCAACCTATGGCCCCGTGAACCACACCGAGAAGATCTCCTACATGAACTCTCTCAAGACTACCTACAAACTTCACTTGCAGGTGCTGGTCATCGAGCTCTTGTCCTTCAGGAAGTCATAATTAGGTTTTAACTTATGGTAGTGCTACATGGACCGCGGTCCTGGCCCGCAGCCACGTGTCTGCATCCCATTGGAGGGAGGTCTGAAATTTTCGAGGTAGGACCTATGTGGTGCGGGGGGACGAATGGGAGGGGGACAAGTAGGCGCAGGCCAGGCCCGTGGTCACCTCTCCCGCGGTCAGTTTAGCATTTTCCTTTTAACTTGTACAAACATAAAATATTTGTCTGTGTGTTATGACAGAGACTCTACGAACTTGGAGCAAGAAAGGTTGGAGTCCTTAGCATCCCACCCATTGGCTGCTCCCCAGCAGCAAGAAACCTGAGTCCATCTGGTGATTGCAGCGAGGACTTGAATGAGTTTGCTCGTCTGTTCTATGAATCCAAAAGTCTCATGTTAAGAGAATTGAGCAATGAACTTGAAGGATTCAAGTACGCGCTTGGAAATTTGTACGAGATGTATACTTATTTCTTTGTTAATGCAGCTTCCTTGGGTGAGCTGGCCTTAATTCTTCCTCTATTTCTTCAATAACAAACCTGGAATTATTTACTTTGCTTTCTAACCTCGATCATTTCAGGATTCGATAATATCAACGATGCATGTTGCGGAGCTGCTGGTGGTGAGTTCAACGCTGCTGATGAACCGTGCAATCCAAATTCAACGGTTTGTGCGTATCGCGACCGTTACTTGTTCTGGGATTGGCTCCACCCTACCGATGCTGCGTGTAAGTTGGAGGCTAACTCGCTTTTTGTTGGACCGGAGGAATTTGTTATGCCCATCAACTTTGGTCAACTGGCTGAAGATTGAGAGCAGAAATTGCTCGATCTACACTAAAAAACATATATAGTCACCTAAATAATCATTGCCTGGAAATATATCAATTAGATTGGAGAATTTCTTAAATGAATTCCACTTCAAGCATTCCTATATATGTTTGATATATGCGTCTGTTGAGTAAAGTGATGAAACAGTCAGTCCTGGTTAATTCTTCTCTCTATATACGCATATGTATGTTGATGTATATTTTTGCTTCAAATGCTATAATTATTCAGATGATCGTATCTGCTTCCAACGCTTTAGCTGTGGTAGAAATTGTCAAAAAGAGGGGGACACTGCAAGCATCTCTGCCACAAGTAAGACAGCAACAAAATAAATGTTCTTTGATTTCGGAGTGAAACATAATGCGGTGGCTTATTCAATAGTCTACACTCATATCTTCTGCAACATGGCTTATTCAGGGTCGGCCCTAATCTCATAGAGATTCGGAAAAAAAATTTAAAATAGAACCCACGTACATAATAAAAAAAATATTAAAAAAGAAAAAAAGAAAAATTAAAATAAACCAAGATTTGAAGCAAGGACTTCTAATAAATAAGTCTAACACACCAACCACTAGAGCACAAATAGCTTTATATTAAAAAGGACTTATGGTACATAATATTTCTAATTTGAATACAAAATTAGTAACATATTTATGTTTAAACTATTGTTTGGGACTCTCATATTATGTGCGCTCTGGGCGGTCGCCCTGGCCACCCTAGGCAAGGGTCGGCCCTGGGTTTATTCAATAGTCATAGGGATGCCTCCCTCTTTTATCCATACCTCCGCATCTGCGATTGTTCTTGTTGTTTATGTGGATGTTGTCATCGCCATTGGGAGTGATGATTCAGTGATACTTTCAGACTTTATGTCCCACATTTGGTAGTCGATAGTTGGGAGACTTGTTATTTTTTCCCTCGGCATTGAGACCTCTTGTTCCAATAATCTCTATCCTTGTCGCAAGACTGAGGTGCTGGAAAAATTCAATATGAAAAAAGAAAAATGATAGTCTTATCCTACACGGGTCATGCCTCATTCTCGGCTAGCTTTAGATAAGGAGGATTCGGTTTGTTCGAACAAAGCGACGAATTGAGATGCGTCAAAAATTGAGGGTCAGTCTGTCAGTTTCATGACAGCTAGTCGATCTCCCAATAGGGAATTGTTCCACGGATCCGACTTTGGTGATGGGTATTTTGCCAAAACCTAACGGAACGACATCGATTTCTGCAATTCGCAGTCAGGAAGGAGATCAATGAGTGCAGCAAACTCAAGCTAAGACATGTACATCTCCATTTTTACATTTCAGGGTGAGTTGTGGGTCACTAACATTGTGCATAGTACATGATGTTCTACTCACGGATGCAGGCGTACAGAGGAGCTTAAGTGTCGGATACGAAGGTGGATGGCTTCAGGAACTGGAATCTCGAAAAAATCGTGATGTCAGCTTGGTTGGGCCAGCCAAGGGTGAGTTAGCTCGATGGAACAGGAGCACGTTTTGGTGGAAGACGAAAGTCGGAAACATGTAGCTAGCCAAGACTTATGGTTAAGGCTGATGGTCAGAGACTTCGGTCTTGGCCAAATCTCATTAATGTCGGCACAATTCGTTAGGGAGGTATTACTCATGGCATACAGCGTCGACATGGTGGTCGAGGAGTTGGAGACGAGTGAAGATGCAAAGCAACCTGAAAAATTCGAGATCAATGACGAGAGGGAGTAGGAACACTGTCACCGGACGATAGGTATTGACTTCAGTTGATGAGCTATGAGAGCCAACACCTGTCATCAGACTACAAGAGAGTTTTTTTTTCAACCTCTATTCGAGGTGCGTGAAAGAATAGTCTGGACGTCTTGAAGCATCAACCGGAGTTGCGGCGAAGGCTACAGGAGACCAGCGACTGAACCGGGACTAAAATAGAGCCAAAACTGTAGTTAAGGTATACCAGCGGTATACCGATATTTTGGTGTTTCGTTCCAGAACCTATTATGAAAGTCTGGTGGTACACTGCGGTATACTGCCTGTTGGAATTCAGTTGTGTGGGCCCAACTCAGCATATGTCTTGAACATGCAATCTAATTTGGACGGCCAAAATTATTGCTGAACTAATTTAGAAATTTTCTAACCCTAAACTAGAATTTCTTAACCTATAAAAAGGGACTAAAGGGAGTTGCTCAGTAGAAGCTCATACTAAGTAAAAGCTCGTACTAGAGACTCAAGAAAGTCAAGTCGACATGAATATAAGAGAAAGTCTGTATTATGTTCTTAGGATTCGTCTTTCAAGACAGATTGAAGAAAAGATCTGTTCAAGTAGTCTTTTTAATTCGTATCACAGGGTTGGGTGAGTGGTTTCAATTCTTTTTTTTTTTTCTTGAAATTGGTGAGAGAGAATTGAACTTGGGACAAATGTTTCAACATTATTATAATTAATTTTATATTATTGAAATGTATAGATTGTCAATCACCTTTAGCCTAGTTGGTGAGGTATGAGGCATTTGTCCCATCTATCCGAATTCGAATCGGAATTGACGCGTATTATTTTTTCCATTTAAAAAATAGTAAAAGTTTAAAATACTGAGTCTAAAAGATGCAGCATATGCACAAAATCTTTATTACTTTGCCCAACTTAATTTAATTGCAAACAAACAATTGTTAGGCTAATATCTATTGGTTACAAAAACCTCGCAAATTATTACTTTTCCTTTCTTGTGCATTGTCAATTGCAGTAGTACGTTTTTGTCTCTTACTGCCTGGTGCATCGCCAACCCATGAGGGAACATTAGCCAAGATTGAGATATTCTTAGGCCTCGTTTGCTTAGCAGAATTGGAGGAAAAGGAAATCAATTCCGTGTCATTTTTTTTCTTTTCTTTGGAAAACTTCAATTTTTATTAAAAAAAATTTGATGTTTGACAATGTCAAAAAATTTAAAAGAAAAAGTGAATACTTCAATGTGAAAAAGTGATTCTTTGCTTAGATAGATGGAATCACTTTTTCTCTTAATTTTTTTTCCATTAGAAATTACTTTCCTTTACTTCTCAATTTCTTTGACATCCAAATATAAAAAAATAATCACTTTTTTTTTTTCCAATCCGAAGATTCCGCGAACCAAATACTGAATTAGCCTTTAACCCACATTTTCAGTGTAAAATAAAGTTCTTATAACCATCTTGAGTCTCCTATTTGTTTGGCATATCCTTAATTTTCCAACCTATTCAAATTAAGAACTTGCTCGACGTATTAAAGAATGTGGAAAACACTTTAATCGGTCACGTACGTGGAATGATCGATAGAGCGTCAGATTGCTTGCCATTTGCCAGCAAAGAAAAACAAAGTATCTAGCATGATAAGAGCATCATTAGTAGTTGGGACTCTCCAATACAATTTGGAGCCCAAAATTTCAAAAAAAAAGGTAAATGTAGAATGGGTTGGGTTTGTATGAGAATAGTAGCAAATGATAAAGTGAGCTCCGGTCCTAAAAATTGTGTGGTCAAAAATTAATGTAGGAAAAAAATAATATAAAGTTTAGAATCTAGAAAATTAGGCTCCAAATTGAAATTTACTATTCTACAAAACGAGTTTCTACAATCTAGAATCTAGAAATTGGGAGGCCCAACCCTTAGCACCCATGGATGGGTTGGGACCGAAATTGTAGAAATTGAAACTAGGAATGAGACTTATTATTCTACAAAATGAACTCTTATATTCTAAATCTAGAATCTATAAAATGGGATAAGCCTTACTAATGATGCTCTAACAAGTGATGTCTCGGACATCTCAAGACCAACTTTCCAAATAAAAACCCAAGACCTTTAAACTGTGCTTGTTACAAGCAGCCAAAAAAAACGGCCCACATACGTTTCCAGATCAATTCTGTTACACATATCAATGGAAGAATGGTGCACGTGAATCGAGGACATGTGGCATCTCTCTATTGATTCGGACTGAATCCTGATGATAGCTGAAGGGTTCGATTTTGATGGATTCCAGTTCGGACCAATGGAATCGAGCTCGTCACGTGTTCTTGGATCACTTGCGTGGTTTCCTACGATCGTGATTCGTGAGGACTTATTATGTAAATATAGAGCAGCACTGAAGGAGAGATTATTATGTCAGGCTCACACGTGGCAGTGATGAATGATGAGGTACAATAGTACAATAATATCTCCATTAACTTTCTTAATCAATGCTTTTCCAATTCTAATATGTCACCATTAATTAATTAGTGTCACGTTGTGAATCCGGCCCAATAATTTCTATTATTGAAGGAAGAAGGAGCAGAGAAGAAATAGACATAAGCTAAATAATCAAAACAGTACTAATGGCTTCTCTTCTGCTATAGTTTCTTTGTTGGTAATATTTGGAGACTCCATGCTCGGCACCAACAATGGCATAGACTTCGTCGAGGGGAGAGCCACGGGCAGGTTCAGCAATGGTCTCACTCAACACGGCTGACTACTTAGGTTTGCATCAACAACTGGCTTAGTTAGTTACTTCCTTCCCTATTACATGTGGGTCATAGAAATAGATAAGTGGATAGTGGCCCACATATAATAGGAAGGAGGGCATAATTAGAACAGAATAAATAGGACTGTAGATTAGGACTGTGCACAATTAAGTCAAACCGACCAAATCGAACCAAGCCAAACCGAACCAAATGGTTTTAAATCGAACCGATGGTTCGGCTGGTTTGGTTTGGCTTCAATTTTGTTAAAACCGGTCGGTTTGGTTCGGTTCACGGCTTGGTTATGCCAAAAACCGTCTAAACCGAACCAAACCAAACCAAACCAAATTCTTGTTAAATAATTAGGGTTGGGTATGGGTTGTATTATACCGGTTTGGTTCATTTATTCATTCAATAACAGTGAACAAATATCAACGGTGATACTCTTTTTTTCCATAGTGATACTGTGATACTCTTCTTTTGGGGAATACTAATTGAACTGTATGGTGAAATAGTATCTTTGCAAAAATAGTATCTTTAAGTATTCTTATAGATGACTGATACAGTGATACTCTTTTTTTTTTCAGAACATGACCAATAGTATGATTACTGATACTCATTTTTTTCATAGGTTTTTCAACACTATGAATTAGTTGACACTCATATGTTTTTTCCATAGGTTTTTCAATAGGTTTGAACTATATGACACTATAAAATTCATAGAATGAATTGGTTGACAGTTGATACTATATTGAACTGTATGACACTATGAATTGGTTGATACTCATATGTTCATAAGATGACAAGAACAAATTGGTGGATACTTATATTTTTTCCATAAGTTTTTCAATACAAATGACCGATACTCATATGTTTTTTCCATATGTTTTTCAACCAAAAATAGTATCTTTAAGACTTTTAAGTATTCTTATTTTTTATAGATGATTGATACTCTTTTTTTCCGTCTTTCATTGACTAATACTATGAAATTCATAGTATGTTGGCTTTGGTACCAAATGTTGCACCTATAACAGCAGACCACAAAGAAGCAGGCTCTATTAGTCAGTTTATTAGTCTTCATTTTTGTCAGTTTATTTTTTTTCTTTCATGTATGGCTTCATAAAGTCAAATCAATGCCATTTAAAAAGATATGCGCGCATATTAAATGGTATGTTGCAAGTTGCCAACAATTATGTTTTTTTGATGTCTGCATCCAGGTGAACTAGACATTTGAACTAGACATCCATGGTGGTTTGAGTCTCTGTGTCTGGTAGCTTTCCTTCTTGCTATCTTGCCCTTTTAGGATGGTTTCCAAGTCACTGATTTGCATATTTTCATGTATGTTACATATTGGTGTAAGGCTGTAAGTTGAAATTGAATAGTTTTTATGTATAACCTATAGTTGCTCCTGCAAAGTGCAAGTTCAATTGAAGCTGTTGAATTGTATTTAGTGCTGCAAAGTGCAAGTTTACTGAGGTTTCACAAAAAAAAGCATACAGTCCTTTTTTATATGATCAAAACCGATCAAGTCGAACCGATCCAAACCGAACCAAGTCGGTCGGTTTCAAAACCAAACCGACCATTTGGTTGGTTTGGTTCGGTTTTGCTTATTTTCAAACCGATTAACTTCGGTTCGACTTCGGTTGGGATCAAATAGGTCGACCACCGACAGATGCACACCCCTACTGCAGATCTGCTCCCCTGAACTAATATCTATCACTTAATTATTTTCTACTTTTTGATATGCATCCAAGTTGTTGGGAGTGGGGGCTGTAGGCCACATGAGTGACAGAGCATGAGCAGGCCTACGATTCAAGAATGTGTCATTTGGAACTGAGTTGTGATTGATTTACGAGTGGACTTATGTCTTTCGGAATTGAGTTGTAGCCTAAAGGCTGAATTTATAATATTCTGATGATCTCCGCCACGGATGACCCTATAAAATTGAATGTAGGATGAGCATTCGGTTTATTCTATTTTAACTGAATCGAAATAGTAAAAAATCGAATAAACTTTAAACTTCTAAAAATTCAAATCTAGAATTGAACCGAATTAGTTACAATTGAAATCGAATTGAACCGATAATCTATTCGATTTATTCGTTCATATATGTTTCCTAAATAACCTAAGTACTGTTATTCTTCTCCACTAGGGTCGGTACATGGGAGCAAATTTGTTGTCACCCAAAATAGGTGTTTCAATTGTGTTCTTTCTCGTGTACATGCAACATATATTTTTTTAATTTAAAAACCTAAATAATTATAGATACCAAAAGTTGCATATGAGAAGGAACAGAAATAGAATATCAATTTTGAAAACAGCAAATCTGTTCTCTGCTCCTTGAATACATAGTCATGCATGTTGCAGCAGCTCCAACAATTGTCAACAATCTGCACGAGTTTCGTAGAACATATTGGTGTAGATTCAACGAAGGAATTGTTCTCCAAGTCCATCTTTTTCCACGGAGGACATTTGATACATTATCTACTTAATAACATAACTTTCTTCAAAATCTAAAGTAATATATTAATTTTTCTTTTCAACAACGGCATCAATACGAATAACGGTCAAAATTGGTAAGTCCAACGGTCCACATTGTTGTTCATGTACTAGCATGCTATCGCAGCCTTTCTCTTCTTCAACAAAAACTTTGGGTTGAAGAGTTGGCTCAGAACTCTGTCAAGATATAAATATGTTTGGTTAATCGTTTTGACCCATTAACATGTTTGATTATACGGAAGATAATGGACTAGGCTCCAATGTGATAGCATCGTCCTTTGTAACGATCAAGATTTTTTTTTTTAATAGAACAACAGACTTTATTGAAAAGAGGAGCCTAAGCTCAAAGATGGCGCCAGAAGATAGTCCGACGACCTACAAAAGCATATGATCCAGGCCAGAGGTCTGACCCAAAAAGAAAAGCTATCCTCTCCGGAGATACCGGAGATAACAAAAGGGAGTTAAATTTATCCACCCTGGTGTCTCCAGGGATAAACAAATTAAAGGAAAAGAAGAAACGAAATGAGGACCCCCTAATGACCAGAGAGGTCCTTAAACAGGACGTTGGTGGCCTCAGATGGTAGTTCGGAGGTGTGAACGAAGATCTGATCGATTCTAGATTCATGTGCCAGAGATACGAGAGCTTTGGCCACGTCCTGCTTAAGAACATTGTTGTCCATGTACCAGTAGAATTTTTGACAGGTACCACAGCTTCTCCACCAACCTCTGCTTGTTCAACGGCCTCGATAAAAACGGTCAAAATTGGTAAGTCCATTAGTCCACATTTGTTATCCACATATTAGTAAAAAATTCGACAGCTACCATAGTCTCTTCAACAAGAACTTCCTCATAGTCTGCGGGTCGTTGTTGAATCAGGTATGGTTACCAAACACTATTATATAGAAAAAAAATGATAGCCGACTTTAGAGAACAGAGGAAGGCAGATGGCAGCTGCTTAAATCCCATTAAAAAAAAAAAAAAAAATCTAAGTTTCGCTCCCTTTGGACATTTCCACAGATGGTAAACTTGTGGTGGTAACCAGGACCACTAGCACATTTAAGTTTTATAATTTAATTTATTTTCTTAATATTTGAAAGCAATTTATAAAGATATTGTTAAAGTTACTCATGTTGACCATATATTTGCTGTAAGTGTGTTATTCAATTTTTTTTACTAAAAGAGTGTCCACTACAAATACAGCATTGTCAAAAAAATTAATATTTCTACCAAATTATTTTATTGTCAATTTTTTTTGATAGTTCTAACAAAATAAATTTTGACAGCCAACATAGATCATGGATCAAGTCAGGACTATTTCTTAAAAAATTTCTACAGTCATATATCCATTATGTAGTGGACAGGACGGACCTTGGCCTAAGACGACCGTCCAGGACCCACAGATCATTACGGACCCAAAAAATAGTTTACAAATAAAGATACTAATAATTTTGTATCTCAAAAGAACTAGTATATACCATATACTTTCTTAATCATAAAGTTATTATGGTATAGTGGTTGAAACTTTAGTCTCTTATACTAAAGATCCCAAGTTTAATTCTTGGTTGTAACTTTTTTTTTTGAATTTTTTTAATATTTTCTATATTATGTATGAAATATTATTTTGAAAGTTTGTCTTGGACATCCATTAGCTCAGGGTCGGCCCTCGTAGCGAGATCTGTCAAAAAAATTTAGCGGTCTATTATTTTGGCACTGTTAAATTTTTTGAGAATCTTGTATTCATAGTGAACGGTTCTTTAGTAAAAAGAAATTGAATAACAAATTTGTAAATATTTTGACATTTCCGATAAACTTTTATAGTGCCTTTATAAATGGCATATTTGAAGGGTAGGTCGGGTGGATTGTTACAGTTCTTTCTTACCCAAGTATATTTTTTTTTGTACTGAACCAGAGTCAAACAAAAACTTACTACTAAAGTCCAACAGCAAGGCTGAGTGCCCATCCCACGATCATGACACTCACTGCTGCTGACTCTGCACACTAGTTTTTACAAAAGACACTTTAGCTGAGAGCCCCCCCTCCCACCCCCACCACCACCAGCCTCCGCAGCGCAATAATGTTGCACCACTTCGGAATTTTCTGTGTCAGAATTGCCACCGATAAAAGCAATCCCCCCTCCCTCTTTTTTTTTTCCCAATCGGCTTCGGTGTACTTATTACTCTTTAAGCTTTTTTTTCTTTTCTCTTCTTCTAGAGCTAGTGCTGGTAGAGAGTGAGTGGAGTGAGAAATAAGCATGGCTTCTTCTTCCTCCTCCTCCTCCTTTTTCTTTGTTCTTCTCTTTGGTGGCGGTCTGTTTCTATTTTCGTTCGATGCGGAAGCAGCCAGGGTTCCCGCACTGTACGTGTTCGGGGACTCGACGGCGGACGTGGGCAACAACAACTACTTGGAAGGGAGCCACGCCAAGGCCAACTTCCCGCACAACGGCGTCGACTTCCCCCTCTCCAGGCCCACCGGCAGGTTCAGCAACGGCTACAACGGCGTCGATTTCCTGGGTATTCGTGTCTTGATTTTTTTTTTTTTTTACACTTTGCATAATGCTAGCTGCATGTATGTTGGATGTTGTAACAGAGATTAGAGCACGTAGTCAATTTTCTTTTGTGGGGGAGTAATTATTATTTGAGATATTTTTGTTTGGGACCAAAATTGCAAGTTTTCTTTAGGAACACTCTTGCTCACTTCACACCTACCAGGGATATACAGTGACTGACCAGCACCTTTGGTTCGCGGGATCAAGATCTTGGAAAGGAAAGTTATTCATTTTCTATGTTTGCATGCCGAAGTAAACAGAAATGGTTTTCCCACTCACCCCAATGATTTACTTTTCCACTCTAAAGATTCACTTTCCCTTTCAATTTTCTTGCCCCTTTCGAAACACCGGAAAAGAAAATTGATAGGAATTGAAATTTCCCAAAGGAAAGGAAAGAGCAAAGAATTGATTTCCTTTCCTTTCCGCGAACCAAACGAGACCTAACAGTAAGGCCTCATTTGTTTCGTTGGACAGGAAGGGAGATCAATTCTTTGCTCTTTCCATGGGCATGGGATATTGTACTTTCCATTATCTTTCTTTTCCGGTATTTGGAAAGGCCGGAAATATAGTCAAATTAACCCTTGAGCAGGGATAGTTTAGTCCTAAATTTTTGTAACAAATGCAGAAAATTGGGAGAGAAAGTGAATACTTGAGTGGAATGGGAAACCATTTTCCTGCTGCTTTCCTTTGGCATCCACGAACCAAACGTGGCCTAAGGCCTCGTTTGGTTCACGGATTCAAGGAATCCGGAAAGGAAACTTGTTCCTTTCCTTTGTTTGGTAGCCACAAATTTGGAAAACACTTTCCTGACATGGGGGAAAATAGGAGGGAAAATGGTTCCTCTCATGACCCATGGGATTCATTTTCCCTCCTCATTTCCCAACATTAATTACCAAACATTATGACAAAAGTAGCCTTCATTTATTACCTATTTTACCAATTAACTCTTCATTATAATTATGTTGACATTGGATATTGTTGGAACAATGATATATTTTTTTCTTTCCTTTCCTACACCAACCAAACATAGGAAAGGAAATTTGATAGGAATTCTACTTTCCCATCCCTATGGAAAATACATGGGAATTGATTTCCTTTCCGTGAACCAAACGAGGCCTAAGGGTTACGGTAGAGGAGAATGTCCCGAATTTCCTTTGCCCTGTCACAACACAAGTGGAAACTCGGTTGTATACTTGCATGCATTCTAGTCAACACAAATGATATGAGACATCTCTGGCATTTTATTTGGGTTAGCTATTCGTGCGCCTATTTGTCAACACTTGATCCATCAACTTCTGGGAAATAAAGTAGCCGTCGCTAGTGTTGACCTCCAACGTCGTAGTCGATTGATTGAAGAAATTATTGTTATCGTTCGACACTGGCAATAAGAATAAGCTACTTCCATACAAAATGGCTGCACAATTGAGATGGTCCTCACACTTAACAATTTTACTCTTACAACAACTAGATCATTTGTTTGGTCTCCTACAATTCAACAAGTAATAAACAAAGAAATAGTGAGAATAATTGCAAACACAAGGGATTTATATACTTGTTCTTCGTCAATTATGGGGCATGGAACTCTCGAAAATACAGCCCACCGGTACCTTCTACTTCTACAAAATGAACAGTGCCTCCTTTCACAATTCGGATAAAATGCCTCGGTCTCCCATGACAACCTGAAAAAGGATTTGCAAAGTGTTTATGAAGAAAATCGACAGATTAAAACAATGCTTCCCAAAAGCTAAGATCTATAGGAAAAACTATAAATATGTTAGTTAGAAAGGATGATTGGGCTTAAGGATGCTAATGGATGTGCTGGAATATCCTATTTTGTTTTCTCAATTAATGTGGCTAGTAGCTTCTCAAATATGACAAAAAATGTGTGCGAGTCCTTGTACACTCAAGAAAGAGATTGCCAACCATTTGGAGTAAATTCAGCAAAAGGACACCCAATAGTCATCTCTAGGATGACCACGACATCATCCCATGGAGAGCTGTTGGATTCCAGAGGATAGAAGCCTCGATGACCACATAGGGATCGCAATGGAGCCCGATTACCCGGGTAGTTGACAAGGAAGGTGAAGTAGCTGAAAAAAAAAAGAGAATAGTGAATGCCGGGTGAGAGAAGTACACTGGTTGTTTGTAAACAAAATAAAGCCTAGGACATCTTAAAATCCATTCTTAGCCCAAAAAGCTTGTTCCTCCAAACATGGGCGAACAATGTTTTTTTTTTTTTTAACTTAATTTATGGTAAATACAAACTTAGATGACATTATATATTCTTGTAGATCTGAACACTATTGCTTTTCTTTACATTTTAAAATGTTGGTCAATTTGATTTCTCTGATATCTGAATTTTATCTGCAGCCATTCATATGGGGTTTAGGAGGAGTCCTCCACCTTTTCTTTCTATAGGAAATAAGATCAGCCATCAAACAATGAGAGGAACAAAAGGTGCAAACTTTGCTTCTGGAGGATCAGGAATCTTGGATTCAACGGTACATGTGAAACTTTTCTCTCAGGGATTCTCATATTCCTTTTTTAGTTTCTGATCTATAAACTTCCAGTTACTGAAACTTTTGTTCCAAATCATCAGGGTAGCACTATTACCACGAGAAAGCAGATACAGTATTTTGCAACGATTCGATCAAATATAACCATGCAAGTGTCTACTGAGAAGGCTACTCTTTTAATATCCAAATCTATATTTCTCATTAGCGCTGGTGGCAATGACATATTTGCCTTCTTCACACAAAATAAAGCTCCTAATGAAAGTCAGGTTAAACAATTTATTGATACTTTAGTATCAGCGTATACTGACCATTTGAAGGTGATCCCCCCCCCCCCCACATTCTCCCCTACTCTTTCTCTCTTGCTCTTGATATATACACACACACTTATGGAAATAAGCTTGTAAAATGATTTGGCAGGAATTATACAATCTGGGAGCAAGGAAGTTTAGCATTATTGATGTACCACCTCTTGGATGCTGCCCATATCCGAGAAGTTTGAACCCTATGGGCAGTTGCTTGGACATCTTGAATGAGTTGGCATTGAGGTTCAACTCTGCAGTAAGTGTTCTCCTACATGACCTCAGCTCAAAAATGCAAGGGATGAAATACTCAATCGGGAGTTCATATAACGTGGTTTCGAATATAATAAAGAACCCTTCTGCGCTTGGTAAGCACCATGTTCTTTTTAACCTTCTTTATCGTGCATATGTATATGTCCTTCCTACTTTCCAGACGTATTATTTTGTAGAAGTCATTTTTTGACCATTTATTTTAATTCTAATTTAGAGTGGGAAAAAAAAACGATGAGTGCATGATTCTCACTAGACGCTTGGCTTATGATTGATGGAGAAGGAGAGGATGGGTTTTAATTTTAGGGGCTTATATCTAAAATAAATTATTTATATGAAGAGGGACAATAATTGAATTCCTCCTTTAGCCTGTCGCTTTGGTATCAACAGGGTTGAGTGATCTAAGAATGCTTTATATGATTGAAAGGGAACATTGAGGTTCTTTAAAGAATTGAATGAGGAATATATATTTGATGGATTCAAATCCCTTCGCCTTTATTGTTAACAGCCTAACACAGACCATAGCTATCATTCATTCTCTTTACAGCTATTATCTTCAAATGTTCTTTTCTTATCCAGGCTATAAAGAGGTCAAGACTGCATGTTGTGGATCTGGGAAGTTCAATGGACAATCAGGATGCATGCCAAATGCTACTTACTGCTCAGATCGTCACCGGTATCTGTACTGGGATATGTTACATCCAACGCATGCTACGTCCAAGTATGCAGGCGTAGCCATTTATGAAGGTTCGTTGAGTTTCGCTGCACCTATCAATCTTCGGCAGCTGGTGGAGGACAATAGCTAAGCTAGGTTATTTGTGTGCGTGAACTTTGGATTCACTTCTCGTGACGGAATATGGTTGTAGTTGTAAATTAATGGTTGTAAAAGATCACTTCACTAGTTCTCTTGTTATTTCTATGTAACAATAATCTGTGCACATTCCAATATTTGCTTGGGCTTGTTGAGGTTTTTCTGATTTCTTTAGCATTTCAGTCTTCAGGTTTCATTGGATACGATTGATCAGTGCAGGTTAGCTAAGCAAAGGAAGCATATAGACTCTGGTTAAAATTTTCAGTACTAGTTTCAAGTCTGAGATCCTGATCAACTCAAATAGCACTGTTCTGTATCAATTGTTAGTATAGCGAAGATGTGTAGAATATCTCATCAAATGCGATAAGATAACATATTATAAATGTACGTCCTTGCGCGTAATCTTTTCTGTATTTTTTTCTCTCTTTTCTTTAAAATGTATAATTGTACGACAAATTTATTTTAAAATAATATAAAATATTTTGAACTAAATTTTTTTTGGATGTTGAGCTAGTTGAAAGTGTGTAATTATTTGCGGAGAGGTATGTAATTTACATGTTTTACTACTATAATTTAAGCATATTTTGATAGATGTCGTTATTGACACTCCTAAAATGTCATGCACTCCTCTTTAATTTTTTATAATTCAAATTTTAAATATGTGTCTGCATTAACATTATTGACACTCTTAGGTCTCGTTTGGTTCACGAAAAGGAAATGAATTCCCTTGTATTTTCCATGGGAATGGGAAAGTAGGATTCCTGTCACATTTTATTTCCGTTGTTTGGTAAAACAAGGAAACTACTTAGGAAAGGAAAGCAGAATATAACAATGTTCCAATAATATCCTTACATTTTAAAATAAAAATAATATTATAAAAAAATAACATTAGTGGTAAAATCAGCAATGACACATGGTTACTTTTGTCATAACCTTTGTAATAAATGTTGGGAAAGGAGGAGGGAAAATCAATCTCATGGGTCTTGAGTGGAATCATATTCCCACCAATTTTTCTCCTTGTCAAGAAATTGATTTCCAAGTTTGTGGCTACCAAACAAAGGAAATGAACAACTTTCCTTTCTTGGTTCCTTAAATCCGTGAACCAAACGAGGCCTTAAAATGTTATCATGCACTTCTCTATGCATGCATGTACAAATTAATGTCAAAATTTAATGCATGAATATATTTGAAATTTGAATGATAGAAAATTCAAGATGAGTACATGATGATATTTTAGGAGTGCCAATGAAAACACCCATTTTAATATATATTAGGTTGGAAAATGACACATTTGGAACATAAAAGTTCAATGATGAATTTTATAAGTTTTTCCGTTATATATAAGATTGTACACTATTTACCTAAATATTTTTTTTTACTGCTACTATAACTATTGAATTAAGATGTCACTTACCAATTATAACGCATGCCCTATTGAATCTGGATTCGGTCGCTGCTTAATACTAAATATTCGGCCGACTTATATCAGTAGTGGGTTGGCCCATTTTTTCATAAAATTGGGCAAACAACACCCCTATTCCATTAATTAGCCCAAATAAAGAAAACTAGTCTATTTTTTTGCTTACTTTCGAGTGGATTGATTGTTATCCAAACTGCTCCCAAGTTTCCTTGCACTCTTATTACAATTGCTCCCAAAATTACCTTAAGGCCTCGCTTGTTTTTCGGAAAGGAAAAAATAAATAAATATATATATATAGGGTCGAACTCCCGACTAGTTGGGTCGCATGCATCTCTATTAACCACTAGACTAGCAGTGATATATATATATTTGAAGCAATGGATAATTGTGACAAACTCGTCTCCACTGAGGCTCGAACTCCCGACCACTTTGGCCGCATGCATCTCTCTTAACCACTAGGCTAGAGGTGTGTATATATATATATATATATATATATATATATATATATATATATATATATATTTTACATATATATATATATTATATATGTGTGTGTGTGTGTGTGTGTGAAAAAATATTTCTCCACATTTGAGTATTGATATTGTCGTCCTACATATAAATTTGTGGCTACAAAAAAATAATCACTTTTTTTTATTCCTTAATCTATAAATCAAACGTGGCCTAAATGTAACTTGTGTATCTGTTCATAGCTTATGGTGAAGCGTGCCTATGAAAAATGCATCAATGTGTTTCGTCGATTTGAAAAAAATTCGGTGCGGTTTCGGTTCTAAAAGTACCAAAGAAATGATTCTGTCACGTCCCAGAACCAGAATACTGGAGAGCGGGGGCAGACATAGCCAGCTACGTATAATGAAATGGGATCCATCTCACCATACGGTCACGGCTGTCTAGATATGTGAGGGTTTATCTACAAGCCATCAGTCTCTTAAGGTCATAAATTATCATATTGTCTCAATCTCAGCCAACTAATAATAGTTACAAGATATCAGACCACCAAATATACAATTATAAGGCGTCCCAAACATTACATATCCAGATGATCATGAAGCTAGTCGTACAAAATGTAAGGACTAGCAAGAGTTAAGTCATACATGATCAACCTCGAGTTGCCAATCATGATTATAGCCCGTAGGCAGACAGAAGGTAAATTTACATCGAGCTAACAAGTGCTCGTCGGCTAAACGCCTCAAAAGAATAATGTACAATTATAGTGGGAGAACAAAAGAAACCCACTCGTTACCCTGGTTACGCCTGGCGGTCACCATCGGGATGGAAAGCAGGTAGATCCTTTGCTACTGCTCCGGTATCTGGCCATACAAAACCAGCTGGGTCAGACCCCAGAAAGAGCAAGTGCCACAAAGGAGGTTTCACTTAGGAACTAAGACTAGCAAATTAGCACAAGAATATAATTACATAATGAGAGACAGTAATTTAAGTAAAGCATGACAGGTGAATATAAAAGACAATCTTGTACAGAATCAATAAAAGACAGAACATATGGAAAAGCATGACAGGATGATATACGATGAGATAACCATGGGACTATTCAGATAACCAGGTTATAACCCGTAAACCAAACAAGGACCGGGGTTGTAACCCTTCGTCTGAACAGAACTTGGTTTCTCCCACCATTTATCGGCAAGATAAATATAAGAAATCTGGTCAGGTAACAATCTTGTACAGGATCAAGACAAGACTAAGCTGGACTAGACTACATCCAATCAATCACGGCCAAGCAAAGAGTACGGCTTGATACTTTAACTAACTAGGGTTATCACAAGCCTAGTTACTAACAAGATGCACTGAGAATTCCAAGTCTGGTTACCTGTTTGTTACTACCTGAGTGATCCCAGCAAGGAAAAGGAAAAGATAGCATGATATAGCAGACACACTGTAGTAAGATACATGTGTCCTAAGGTACCACACTCGACGGCGGGCTAGAAGTGCGCTCATCTCGACGGATAGCAACAAATCCCATGTATATATATAAGGCCGGGACCAAAGGGGCAACAGGTAACTGGGAAATTCTCCATGAACTATTTGATCAATCTAGTCATTAACCTAGCCAGATTCAGTATGAATCCCTGACCGTGGTACTCAGGGATCATGCCCTAGACATGATGCAAGACACAATCGGACCAGTAGTTTATACAAGCACAATCTATGCAAACAACCACGGTGTCCAGGCCAATGAATTAATTTGTCAAGAGTGCGCCGCGACGGGCCACTATCATTATCATTATTACTTATCAAGAGTGCGCCACGACGGGCCACTATCAAGCATGTCAGTTCTTGGTCACACCATGCCAGGTACAATTATCATTTCAATCATGTCAATCAAATCGGGATTATCAAGTTCGGGGCAAAAGACGTAAGGATATAAAATGGGCGTAAAAATATACAATAAAGGTTACAAGGCATGGGCAAATTAATAATAAAATAATAGTACACAGGGCTATAGGAGAGTTCAGGGTCATGCAGTGAAGTATCATGCGGCCAGAGGGAAGTAAGCTTCATGCGACTGGCGGGGCAGTGGAGCATATGCGGCCAGCGGTGGACAGGTCTCATGCGGCTGAAGGGGTGCGGAGTATATGCGGCTGGGTTGGGATGGAGGTCCATGCGGCTAGCGGGGAAAGGGTTCTCATGCGGCTGGACGGGCCTGAGTTCATGCGGCTCGCAGAGCAAATAGCCATGCGGCTCGATATGGTGGGCGCGCATGCGGCTGCCTAAGCAAGGGGGGCGCATGCGGCTAGGTGGTTCAGGATCTCATGCGGCTGGGATGAGACTCATTTATGCGGCCAGAAGTGCAAGGGTCTCATGCGGCCCAATGATCACGAGCATATGCGGCCGCGCCATGCCTAAGTCTTATGCGGGTGGAAGACTCGCCGCATGAAGGTTCATGCGGTCAAGCGCTGCCATGCGGTTAGGGGTTCATGCGGTCAGCTTTAATTCATGCGGCTAGGGAAATCACTTGCCGCATGAAACATTCATGCGATCAAGTCAAGCACAGTTCATCTTCTCCAAAATTCCGAGAAGAAGAACACCATGAGAGCCAACTTCTCAAGCTCAACAACTCCATCATCCGGAGCCCAAATCTGAACTTCCATAGGTCAAAATGGGGCAGAACGAAATTCTCTACAACATAGAACCATCAAAACTCGGAAACAACAAGATTAAGTAGATCAAAACCCAAGAAATTCGAAAATAATGTAAATATAGATCTACAAGAATATAGCCATAGAAAGTGAAAATGCCAAGTTCTAAAGAGTGTTAGAATGCTGCAAAGAAGAGAATGGAACAATAAAATTTGGGTTCCTCCATGAAGCAAGATGCACTTGTCTAAACCTTCCTGGTAGGTGAGGAAGTTAATGGAGGAAGAAGAAAAGTAATGAGGAGAGAGAAGGAAGAAAGGGTTAATAAATGGGGATGGTGGTGGTAGGTAGGGGGTTCACCCCTATGGTTCATAATGAACCAAGCAAACCAAACCAAGCCGAACCAACCCAGGAATAAACCAAGCCAAGATAAACCAAGGTGAACCAAGTCCAGGCCAATAAACTCTCTCTCTTTAGCAATTTAAACCAATTGAATAATGAAATAGACCAAGCCTCACTAATCCAAAAATAAACCAATGAACCATCAAAACCAATTAAACTATCAATGCCAATAAAACCAAGTCAATGCAAAATAAACCAAGATAACTAATCATGACTGAATAAAAATATGGGTCCAAAACACGTATACGTACACTAAATACGTATCGCGAATTTGGGACATTACAGATTCTAGGGGTGAGCATTCGGTTTATTCGGTTTAAAACCGAACCGAATAAGCAAAACCGAATTCGACCGAAACCGAATAAGCAAAACCGAAACCGAACCGAATTGGTCAATAACCGAATCGAACCGAACCGAATTAAATCGGTTCGGTTTTCGGTTTATTCGGTTTATTCGGTTTTTTTTGTTTTTTTGTGTTTTTTTGTTAATATATATAATAACTAAATATACCTAGATATATTTATTATATACATATAGTATATATCTCTCTATATATATATACCTATAGTATATATCTATATATATTTAGTATATACCTATAATTAATACCTATATATATATATATATATATATATATATATATATATATATATATATATATATATATATATATATATATAAACTAAAATTTCTTATTCGGTTTTCGGTTTTGAACCGAAACCGAAACCCAAAACCGAAACCGAGAAATTTTAGTATTTTCAAAACCGAAACCGAACCGATTTTTTTCAAAACCGAACCGAATCTCTTATTCGGTTCGGTTCGGTTCGGTTTTCGGTTCAAAACCGAATAATGCTCACCCCTAACAGATTCTGTTTCGATTTTGGGTTTAGTTTCGTTTTAGAAACGAAAATCAAATAAGACTTGTAAATTTGTGTAAATACCCATAATTCTATGCATATTTTATGATTAAAAATGTGTATACATTGAAAACAATAATTATATGTATGTGTTTTGAAGTTTAACTTTGGTAATTTAATAACTAGTTCAACTTCGGGCACAAATTTGAAATAAAACCAATGTGTATATACAAATTATAGGATTATTTACACTAACTATTCATAAGTTTTGGGTTTATAATACGGACTACCCCTACTTTTAAATTATTTACGTTGACCACACCTCCTTTTAGAAAATAAATTAAAAAATAGGGTTAGTTAGTGTTAAGTGTTATAACTTTTTATTTTTATGTTAAAGTAGGTGTATCCCGTGTAATAAATATAAAACATGTGGATGACAGTGTAGTTAATTTAAAATTAGCAGTATTTCGTGTTATAAACCGAAAACTTAGGGATAGTTAGTGTAAATAATCCAAAATTATAATTTTTAATATAATTTAACTATGATTACAACTTTTGATCGGACCACTAAACAATAGAAATAGCCAAACCGAATAACCCAAATAAACCGAATCGATTATTAGTTTCGGTTTCGGTTTTGGATAATTTTGGTTCGATTTTGGTTTTGGATTTTTAGAATTTTGATTTATTCGATATTGACTATTTTCGATTTTGAAACCTGCAAACGTTCCGAGTTATTATTATTATTACTAGTCACGTTTACGTGCGTTGCACGTATAATTTTTTTTTAATGATAGTATTAATAAAGTATATAAAAATTTAAATTATATCTGAATATTTTAGATATAATTTGAATATATTTGAATATGATTTGTTATGATTATTTTTTAAATTCTAGATATGTGTTTAATTAGATAATAACTAGTCACGTTCACGTGCATTGCACGTATAAAAAAAATCAATAATATTATAAATAAACTATATAAAAATTTAAATTAGATTATAATATTTTAAACTATAATTTGAATATAATTTGTTATGATTATTTTTTAAAATTTTGGATATGTGTTTGATTAGATAATGTTATGTAGTTAGTTTAAACATAATTTTAATTTTAAATATATTTTAGTATCCGGTGGTTTTTAATTTTTTACATGAGGAGAGAGTGCTCGATTACCCATACACAAAGTAAAAAAGGTAATTAGTTGTAAATTTTGATTGGTTGATGATATACACGGCCGTTTTGAAGCCTCACTATAATAGTAGAGATATGTAGTTAGTTTAAACATAATTTTAATTTTAAATATATTATAGTACAAGATGGTTTTTAATTTTGCACATGAAAAAGAGTTCGATTATCAATACTAGCATATGTGCACGTGCCTTACACGTATTTTAACATTTCTTAATTAGTTTAGAAAGACTCTTTAGGAAGACCAAAGGGTAGTCTTTCTAATTACTAAGTTGTCCTTATTAAAATTAATGAACAATTTTTAATTAGTATAAGTATGTAAGGATATTTTCGAAATTCAAAAGTTTTACCATCTAAGTTTTCCTATTATATAGTAGAACAAATAGAATATAAAAAAAAAAGTTAATTCTATTTTTTTTATAAATAAAATGGTTAATGATATATACACGGCTTGGAGGGTTCAATCTTCAACGGTTTTGAAGCTCTTTATATTAGTAGAGAACGCATAAACCTCTTCCGAAACCCTTTTTTTCTCTCCCTGTAGCATCCTAACCTAAGCAGATGGAAGAAGAGGTTCGCAGCATCATGAGCAGCGCCGCCTCGTCCCTCCCGCCGGCGCACGCCATCCACGACCTCCTCTCCTCCGGAGTCAGTCCTCTCCTCTACTCTACTCTAATCTACTCTAATAAATTTCTCAATGCGACTCGATTGCACCGGAACCTTTACTTTCTTCTCCACTTGTTTCCCCTAGTTTGTACTGCAATACCACCACGAACTATCAAGCTTTTGCAAATCACTACCATCGACTATTTCGCAATTTTCTATCAGGACCCGGGTACTCGAGGAAAAAAAAAGCCTGTAGAGAAAGAGAGAGAGAGAGAGAGAGTTAATTTAGGTCTCCATTGTACGGAATAGGATTTGGGTCTCGTCCTAATGATTGACTTGTGCTGACCATAGACATAAAACAATTAATTTAGGTCTCTATATTGTCAAGAATAAGATTTAGGTCTCGTCCTAATGATTGACTTGGGCTGACAGTCTAAAATGGAAACATAAACAGTTAATTTAGGTCTCCATGTTGTCCAGAATATGATTTGGGTCTTGTCCTAATGATTGTCATGGGCTGACCGTCTAAAATGGAGACATAAGCTCAAATTTAACTAAACGGAAATATGTGAGGGAGACTTGGGTTATTTAGTTTTGGATGGCATGAATTGTGGGACTTGGTTATTTGGTTTTATCATTACCAATCGAGAATGAGACTTGTGACACAGTCTTTTGCTTTTATCATGATCTTAGCAGCTACACAACCCTCTAGGCGTCAATTTCGATAGGGACGAATTTACGGACATCGTGTATCATCAGATGTCTGTTGTCCCGATCGTATTGTTGAATGCTTGCAACTCAAGAGCCCCTCCCTCCGTCAGATGTCTCTCATCCCAGTCGCAGTATTGAATGCTTGCAATTGTTGAATGCTTTCAAGTCAAGAGCATCGGAAGGTTATATGGCTTCTAAGATCATGAAAGAAGCAAACAACAGTGTCACAAGTCTCATTTTCGATTGGTCATAAAAAAATTAAATAATCCGAGTCACAAAATTTTCACCATGCAAAACTAAATAATCTAAGTCACACAACCAACCCTCACATATTTTCGTTTAGTTTTAGAGTCTTGTATAATATTCAAATTTTGTGTTTATGAGACAAATTTGTGTTTAGGTCTCTATGCTAGACGATCGGCCCAAGTTATTCGTTAGGACGAGACTCGAACCCTATTCTAGACGATATGGAGAACTAAATGCAAATTTTTAGTATTATACAAGACCCTAAAACTAATAACCAAAAAAAAGTTCAACCAGAAATTGTTGAAGATGAGTGTTTTCAGAATAAAAATTGACAATTTTATTCATGGAAAAATATCAAAATTGAGTCTTTTTAGCTTTGTTCATTCAATATCGAGTCTTTCTAAAAAAACAAAAAACAAATGAAAAACAACTCACCATCCCCAACCTTGGGAACCAAGCTTCTAATTGGCCATTTTCTCTTTCCTCTTCTTGTTCTTGAATCTTTTTAAATTTGTCGTTGAAGTAGTGAATCTATCGACACCACAACAATGGCATACAACTTTTGATCTAACGGACATCCCTGGTACCTTTCGGACTATATTGCTTCCTCACTAAACGCTGGTTCTTCGATTTCACTATAACCCTAAATTCCAACTCATTGGAATGGGTTTTAAGAGTGGAAACGGTTGATCCCAAATGGGTTCTCATAATGGCGTCCACTAATTATTTAAACCAACACATTGTAGATAATACATAATTGCAAGAAAGCTGAGTGGGTTTGCAAGTATTTATAGTTTGAAAGAAATATAAATACGTATAGAGGGAGCACGAAAGAACAAATTTGAAGGATGGAGAGGTAGGGGAGCTGGAGAGAGAGAGAGGGAAGAAGAACAGAATGAGTTTGGAGAAAAAGGAAGAATTATTTGTTTTGTCTTTTTGGATTTATGGGCAATGGTCAAGAATTTGCCATATGAAAGGCACATAATAGATGGTTGCTTGAGACAGGGGCGCACGCATAAATTTAGGGGGGGGGGGGTTCAACCTCAAATGCAAAGAAAGCCAAAAATAAAATTACATATATATATATATATATATATATATATATATATATATATATATAGTTTCACATGTCTTATAAAACATAAGATAACTAATATCACGATTATAGTACTCTTCGATTGCACATATTCGCATATTCTGAAATCGTTGAATAATATTTTCATTGCTGATAGTCTCAGATACGTCTTTCTCAATGTAAGCGACCAAAGTTAATAAAAAAGATTACTAATAGAAATGCAAATTTATTTATTATTATTAAATTAAATATTAAACTATTTATTTCTCAATTATTAACCTAGGTTATAATTCCTATGTTTACTTATTAACAAACAACTTAAATGATACAAAAGGTTACCCATACATAAATATAAATACACACGTGTGTATGTGGTGGTGGTGGGGTGTTTAGTGCAAGTATTACCTTATTAATAATTGATGCAACAACATCTGCTCCTCTTTCCTTTGCTTTTTTTTTCCTTCTAAAAGATCTGAAAGAAAATTCGGGGGTGGGGGTGGATCTTCAAGTGCGGCATCGAGAAGTTCGATGGAGGTGCGGGAGGATCGGCCTCGAGGCGGTGGAGGGGGTAGCGGCGTGCAGCTGATGCAGATCGGACCCTGCTGCTTATGGTTGTAGTTGCAATGCTTTGTTGTTGTTGTTGCTGTAGGTATATGATGGGTCGGGACTGGAGCAGGGTATACGACGGCGGTTCGTCAGAGGGGGTTCGTCGGGCCAGGGTGGCGGAGCTGCTTCCTGCTACCCTGATGGTGATGAGGGACTGAGAATTTGAGATGAAGAGGAGATGGAGATGAAAGAAGATAATGGAGGAGAAGATGAAGATGGTGATGTATGGAGAAAGAGGGGGGTTGGCTTTATAGCTTGGCTAAGGGGGTGTTTGGTAACCTTGAAGTGGAGGTGGATTCCACTGTTACATGGAAAGAGGGGGATGGAAGTGGAGTTCGGGTGTTTGGTGGGAAGGGAAGAAGAAGAAGGAACTGGCATTGCCAATTCCTGTCGGCGGAAAAGGGTGGGAAAAGAGGAGGGGTGTTTTCATGCCACCCACATCCGGAGTTGGCAGCCGGATGTGGGTGGGAGTTTGGTTTTTTTTTTTTAATTTTTTTTTACTTTTCTTTCAAATTTTTTTTTTAATTAGTTGTAGATTTTATTTTTTTAGTAACAACCACACTAATTTCTTGCTAATTAATATAATTAATGTAATTAATATTTTTGCTAACAGTAATTTTAATATTTTTTTGCTAACAGCCGCATTATTGACAAGTTTAATAGTAGTATAATTAATGTAATTAATAGTTTTTTTGCTAACAGGCGCACTATTTTTTTGCTAACAGCTGCACTAAATTTTTTTAAAATGGAAAGAATAGTTAGATCATTAATATAATCAATGTAATTAACAGTTTATTTAAGTCAGCTTTCTCAATTAATAGTAAATAATTAGATAAATAATCTCAAAAGAATTATAGTAACTAATACTAAATAGTTGGAGTTTTAAATATAACCTCTTAATTGGTTTGTAATTTATTTTGAGTTGATAAATTTTTAATTAGTTACTAATTAATTATCTTAATTTATTAAACTAATTATTTAATTTATTACATTGTATTGTGAATTAACCATAATTTATTATTATTATAAAATACTCTTCCACTTTTTACTTTTCACTTCCTATCTCAACCAAACACATTTATTTAATTTTCATTTCCCACTTTCCACTTTTCTATTCCAACCAAACACATTTGTCCCCTACTAGGGGGACAAGAAAGTGAATGGATTCCTACCACTCTTTCTCACATGAAAGTCTAAATCCATATTTTCCTACACTTACGGTTTACCAAACGGCCCCTAAGGAGAAAAAGAAATAAGGATACGAGGAAGAGAGGGAGTATGGCCAAGGTTGTAAAAGTCGCTAATTTCTAGTCGAACAGGCACTGGGCGCGTAGTCCGCCTAGGCGGCTGCCCGCGGTTAAAAAAATAAATAAAACCCCCATAAAAATTACTAAAGATTGCGGAATAAATACATAAAATCCAAAAATATGCAGTCGGAAATCGTGGGGAGGGTCTAGGTAGGCACCTAGGCGGACCTTGGGCGGGCAACATGCACCTAGCGCCTAGGCGACCACCTAAGCTGATTTTTAGAATACTGAGTATGGCTCGGGGGGCTAGTGTAGTGAAGGACGGGAATGGAGGTTGTTATTTGTACTTATAAGAGGGGGAGGGAATGTGCTTATGACTTTAGATTTTTTTTTTTAAATAAATTATTTTTTTCCAGTGAGGTTAGTTGACCCCACTTGTTCCTTACTGTGTCCGTCTGTGATTGTAGAGCAGTTAAATGCATGTTTATGAAAGTTCATGGTAGCAAATCGCTAATAAAAATAGTTTGTGGTAGAAAGTAGCAACAATTGAAGTGCAAATTAGCCGAATTCCCCCTGTTTTCACGTATATGCTTTTGCATTCAAGTAGTTCTTTATAACGATGCTCTTCATTTTGTAGTGGATTTTTTTTCCTCTCCGGAACTGGTTCCCTGTTATTAGCATTTTCTAGACTATGTAAATTTGTATTTTAAACTTAGTCGGTTTGTTTCTGACTTGTAGGTATGTGCTCGATGCATCTTTCGTTTGTATGGGGTTCGTGGGCATGTATATTCTTGCTCCTCAATTACAGATTCAACATTGCATTCTTTTCTTGAAGAACATAAAAGTTACCACTGTGGCACTGCAGAAACTGGATTTAGTAGTAATGGGCTTGTCCAGTGTTCTTATACTTCAAAAGAATCGGATCATGACAAATCACACTGTAGTATCTGTCTAGGGATATTGCAACTTGCTTGTGACAGTGGTCAAGAAATGGGTATGTGTAAAGGCAAAAAGTCTATCGAGGACTTCACGACGGTGATTGCCGAACTAATAAAATCAGAGAATTATCAAATCGATGGGTTTTCCTTCGAAGTGTCGGTACCTCCTGTTATAATGGCTAATGAGCGTGCTATCCGGTAAAATGCCTTATCCATGACCTCTATATCTGATATTATTGAAACAAATTTATTATGCCATGAAACTTGGACCTTATGGAACCAAAAGAACTTGTAAATTAGCGAATGACCAGGAAAATAGTTGAATTAAAAGCATGCTTTAAAAATATTATTGGTAATGGGATACATGCTGATGAAACAAATTTGAGCACTCTGTATGTATTAAAGGAGGAAATACTGTAACACAGGTTGTACTTCAACATGAGCTAGATTGGAGATAGTTATATAAGTGTAGTTTGTTATTCGTTTTATGGACTCACTATATTATGCTGTGCTAAAAATCTATGTCTAGGACGAATCAATTTATTATGTTGCAGCATCAGAGACTGTTATTTATATCTTTTGATACTTATGAAATGTTCATGTTCTGAGGGATCACATAAGTTGTGTGAAAGTTACATCACAGGGTGGTGCAGTAAAAAAGATAAGCTAGTCGATGTTTCAACATAGAGACAACCCTTAGTTGAGCTGAATGGAGAGCGAAGATTCATCTAGCCGTTCAAACAATGAACATGGCAAATCCAGAAGAAGCTACATTCTTATTGTTTGATTTAATATTTTGTGAAAAGAGTTTATTATTAATAATTACACAAGGTTTGGTTCAGGCAATCAGAAGTTTTACCTGAATAACCTACTTTTAGTGCTCTGATATATATTGAGTATATCACAACATAGTTTTCTTGATTATAATAAATAAAACTTTTTCTATAGAAGTAGTTGCAAAGCTTTGCACTACATGCATTTGTGCTCTTTTCTTTATGAAACACTTGTCTTACGTCACCAACTTTGTAATTGCTTTTAAGCAAATACAGTTTTAATATTAGCTTCCCATATTGATTATTCTTCCATTTTTGTAGGTTGTATATGAAAAGGAAATACAATGGTGAAGATTGGTTCAAGGATAAGCTTCATGCTGAGCACATTACTGTAAAGGATGCCCTGAAGTTATCTATTACCAATGCACTTGAAAAGCGCTTGGTACTTAACATATTTTTGTATTGCACACTTGAACCTTCAACCCTTATTTTACATTAGCTTAGAGAATGCATTTCTTTGTGTTGTATATTAGTCTTCCTTGATGCTTAAAGTTGTGCAGGATGTTACATCTGGTGTCAACTCGTTTCATATTCGTTTGGCATATACTCATTTTGAGTCTTCTGCAAGGCTTCAAAGTTCTTTGGGAAAAGATCATAGTTGCAAGAGAAGAAAAACAGGTATATTGGGTTTTAACTTGCATCATATAGTGGTTTAATTGTAATGACTGAAAATGTATTTATAATTATAATTATATATATATATATATATATATATATATATATATATATATATATATATATATATAAACTTGAGTTGTTATGGGTTGAGTCCAGCTCCTACCATGAAAAATACAATGTGCTACTTAGGAGTTGCACTCATTGATCTTTATTATGAATGTGTTATATGGATGACAAAAAAAGGCGGCTTCTTGACTTGTCTCTGAATGTAGAATGAACAGTATAAGTAGCAAGATGTACTATGATGAGATTTAGCACATATAAGCGAGAAATTCTCCCCTGTTTTAGATTGGAACATGATCGGATGTCTACAGTAACAGTTATTATTGTTCCTCCACTAGTTTTTCTTCCACACTCAAAAGATCCTAGGACCAATATTTTAAGTATTGGAACTCTGAGATTTCGGCTGTTATGGGTTGGAATCAGAGGGTCTGAAACTGCCTAAACTAATTGATACAAGACCACCAAATCCCTGAAACCAATACTCATAGGAAGGGCAAAAACCAATTCCAAAAGTGAGTATTTCAACCTTCCCTAGGAGCCGTTTGATTTCTACTAACTCTAGGAATCACCGTCACTCCAAAAATCTAGTATGTCTCGTGTCAGACATTACACAAACCAGGCACTCCAAAATACACTAGGACACACCAAAATAGGTTCCTTATCCATGTCACCGTGTCCTTACCATGTGTTGTATCCATTTCCGTGCAACATAGATCTAGCTTGATGACAACAAAACCAACATCAACAATCTAAGTTATATAACCTTCATCCCAAATTTTGGGAGTTGGCTACATGAACACATTTCTTCATTCATCTCTATCAAGGGCAATGTCAGTTACCTAACAATATTCATATTCCGTTGCAGCTTCAGACGATGCTCGTATGTTTGCACCCATCCCTGTAGACTAGTAGCTACATCTAGTCCAGCTTCATTCATCTCTATCAAATGGCAATGTCAGCTTCAAACCATGTCACTTTAACATGTGCATCTAATTTTCCAGTGCACATTTCCAGACCATCTTATATATATCATATAAGCTACATCTAGTTTATTTTTTTGAATAAAACCATTTCTTTATCTTTTTTCCTATTGTCTTCACATTCTCATTCAGCTATTACCAACTTTTCTTTATGGTTGATGTTAGTAAGGCACCCTTGATCTGGTTTGAAGGTTGAACGACTAGGGGTTGGTAGACTTAGTATTCATATTTGATAAGACTTTACAACTCAGTGGTTGGAGTATGTAAGATAACTGACATGTGGTAACAATGAGCTCTGCCTTGGAAGATAATAATATTGGGGTGATATAGCCTATAGGGATACCCTGGCACTGGTGATATCACTATTAGTACTTTTGCCTCGCATAATTTCTTTGTCCTGGTAGTTTACAAAATTACTTGGAAAATGTTCCTGAAATATTGGAATAATCATTGAACAGGTGAGGCATTACACCGTCTGTTCTTTTCTTCCTTGAGTGACTTATTCATCCTTGGAGCGTTCTTTTGCTTTTTTTGTTTGCACGCCATCAAATTCAGCTTGATGCATGAGTGTCATGACATCAAGCTTTATGTATGATTGATGTAGCTTGAGCGACAAGGCAACAATATACCATGTGGATGCCAGTTTTTGTAATTGCCCACATGATAGCTAGGCATTCTGGTACATACCTAGGATGGACACACTTATGTGGCAGGAACAACAAACTCATGGACAATTACAATGTAAGAGATAGATCGGAGAGTTCTTGGAGCATAATCAACTGTTATGATAGCCAATTCATGCCGTTAGGAACTACGTTTATGCATAAGATTAGAGCCATTTGGGTTTCTGCAATGATTCCAGCTTTTACAACATAGTATATAGTTATATACTAGTATAGTTACAGATTTTTCTTCCTCTGTATCATAGGCTACCTACTAATCTCCCTAGGGAATAAGCAACAGAATTGTGTAGTTGGATATAGCTAGGAATTAGGTGATTTCTGTGGAAGTGGTCAAAGATCATAAGGGAGAGAGGGCTTGTATTTGAGCACTTTTGTGCCGAAGGTATGAGGCTCTTCACTAGTGGCAACAAAACTAGGGTAAATTACAGGAAACACCCGTAACATTTACTCGACAGGAAACGGTAAATGTCCATGATAGTCAAGGTTGTAAAAGTCGTTAGGCGCTAGTCAGACATGTATTGGGCGCCTAGCCGGCCTAGGCAGCCGCCTAGTTCTAGGCGGTTAAAAAAACCTGTTCAAAATTGCAGCAATTGTTCATAAAATCCAAAAACATGCATAGTCGGGCGTGGAGGGTACTTGGCGGGCGCCTAGGCTGGCATCGAGGCGCCACCTAGACAGCCACCTGGGCCGATTTTTAGAACGATAATGATAGGGTATTTTCTCGCGACCTATTCATGCGGTCTGATATTTATGGCTTTATGTTAAGTTATTTGTGCAAAAGATTAAATAATCCCTCATATGACCCCACTCTGGATTTTTTTCCTAAGTGATTTCGTTACTTTGAGTGAAAGGGATGGGTTAACTATGCCCATGTCCTCTAATTTTGTAGAAAAGTAATGGATATTCAATGACATAGGTATGCTGTAAGAAGAAGATAACATCATGAATGTTTTCTGAAATGTAGTGAAAGATTATGTTTTCATTCTGTAAGATTTTCTAGCTTTTAATATTATTGTGTCTTTTGACTACGAAACTCCGAGATCTGAAACCTCCAAACTGCCATACCAATACTCATAAGAAGAGTCCGAAACCAATTCCAATACCTGTATTGTGAACCTTAGTTAAAACCCTAAATTTTCTATACAAATATGGATACATGATTGAAACCCACCTTATACAAACTCCAGCAATACCAAACAAACATGCATTATATTACAACCACAATATAATTCATTACCCAAAACAAATAGCCTAAATCAACAACTAACCCATCAATGAAAATTATAACTGTGTAAAATAAAGAAATTGTTACCAAGACCAACATCAAACTAAAAATATAGCCAACTGAAAATCAACACTATGAATTCAAGAATCACAAACCAATTAATACTAGGTCCTACTCCTACCCTCCTAGTACTAAGAAGTGAAGCATCTCTATAAATCTACTCCTGACCATCTATGAAGAACCTACCTAGAAATGAGCTAAGGTACCACTGCTTAATAAATGGCCAGTCACATGCAGACACAAGCAGACACACACACACACATATTACATATAATCCTACAAAATTGAACATTGAAAGAGCACACTCACATTAAGCAGTGACATCTTTCTAACAAATGCAAATTATACATAGTCATGTAACTGCTTGCCATTAAGCTGAAAGCCTGAAACGTCAATGTTCATCAGTCGGCCAGTCAATCACTCCTGTGGAGCCTTAATATATAAATTTAAAACATATTTCTAGACAAGTCAACGCCAACAAATTATCTAGATACATATAGTAAATTCCACAACCCAAGCCTAAGGTTATATCATGAGATAGTTCATTGGAAACTTCAAAATACGTACAGAATACTTCCAACATTTTAGGTAATTTCAATACATCTTATGAACAACAAGGGTTTATTTTGATTGAAAGTTACAAAACATGTTTAGGGCAATTGTGCAATCTGAAACCATGTGATTCTGAATTTGCAGAGATGCAGTGTACCAGTGTTCTAAAAATCGCTAGGCGGACTCGGTGCGGCGGAGGTCCGCCTAGGCGGCCGCCTAGATTTTTTTTTTTTTTGAAATTTTTGAAAATTTGAAATTTGAAATTTGAAATTTGAAATTTCAATGTTCTAAAATCCAAATACTATCTTAAAACCCAAACAAATATCCAAAATATAACTAAGAATAAACAAAATAAAAAAAATAAAAAAAATCAAAAAAATTCAAAAAACACGCCGCTTAGGGGTGCCTAGGGGCCGCCTAGGCCCGCCTAGGGGCGCCTAGGGCCCGCCTAGCTGCCTAGCCCACCGCCTAGGGGGTTTTCGGTGCGGTGGGAGGGTGCCTAGCGCCTAGGCCGATTTTTAGAACACTGCAGTGTACTATTTCTCCAATAAAATAAAGCAGATTTTAGTCTGTTGCAGTTATGAAGAAATCCAAGGAACTACTAGAGTTACTGCAGGCTAAGTTTGGTAATAGAAAGTTTCTTGTGTGTGTGTTGGGGTGGGGGATGGTGTTGGGGTGTTGGGGGGGATGGGGATGGGACCCAGTTTATTAAGCTCCAATAAAAATAGGGGTGAGTTTTATGGATCGGCATCAAGTGTTCTCTTGCTCCACCCATTTGATTTCTTCAGTCTGAATGGTTAATGGTGGGTTTTGGTGTTGGTAATAGAAACATCTTCGTTCATAAGAAACTTATACAATAAGCTTACTACAATTTCTTTTAAGGGATATGCGTTTTCAGATAAACCTAAATTTTAGAACACTGTGCAGTATGACTTATGTTTGGACTGGAAAATGTGATTAATTAGAGGGTTTTGGTGAATGAGAACAGGCCCAAAGTGCAATGGTAGTATTGTTTATAGAAGAACTGTAAGTTCAATTGGTTGGCTATTGAGTTATAGCTTTCACTGTAGTACAGACTGCAGAGCTTCAATGAATGGTCCAAACACGCGTTAGCAATCTAAGTTACTATTGAAGTCCATGTGATTTATACAATGTGGGTAAATATTGTGCTGTTTCTGGCATGTTGTATTTGAATGTCTCATATGAAACTATATCTCTTGAGTTCAGACTCTCGAGTCTTCTGACTTTGCTGGCAAACTTGTTGGGAATTTATTCTTTAATTTTTTGTGATATTATTTTTATTCTAAAAGATGCAACATTACTTCTTATAATACAATGTGGGTAATAATTGTGTTGTTTCTCTCATGTTGTATTTGAATGTTTCATATGAAACTCTCTCTCTTGGGTTCATGCTCTGTGTCTTGTGACTTTGCTGCCAAACTTGTTGGGATTTTTTTATTTTGTTTGATATTTTCCAATTCTAAAAGATGCGACATTACTTGTTGTTTGCAACTGAAGCGGAGAACAGTTGTGATACCTCTAAGGAGCAGGCCCACAATGAATCTGATGCAGCAATGCTCAAAGCCCTCAACTTTTTGCAAGATCATGCATTTGGTGAGAGTTTTGAAGTACCACCACACAAGGTATTGTCTTATACCAGCAGGAAGCATTATTATCGTGATGTTATTGCAATGCTGATCAATTTCAATGTTTAGGTCCAGAAACCTTGTCAGTTGGCAATAACGTGCTCTAGAATGCCCATATATATTGGCGGGAGATATTTGAAGGTATGTTAAGAGTTGCAAAAACTATTTACATATTGATTGTTACTATATACAAGCTATCCACTGCATTACTTTTCTCCTTTTCTCCTAGTCAATTGGAAATAACATAATGGCTCTCTAGGGAACTCGAGTTGAATGTTTTAAAGAAAATTGGGTTAGGTGTTGGCATGGTAGTCAAATGCGCGCCTCGCAGAAAGGCGCAACAGTTGCGCCTCGCCCCTTACTAGGCAAGGTCCCTTTCACCGGGCGCACCCAGGGCGCCCCTAAGGCACGCCTTTCAGCAAGGCACAACCAAGAAAAGGCACGCCTAGACGCACCTTATGGTTTTTTTTTATTTATATATAAAAAAGTGAGGCATAGAAATAACCCTTATCTCATATAAGTGGGAGGGAGATAGCTCTTTCCACGGTTGCCGAAGTTGGTTACAGTTGAACTAGAAAAACTAAAATTAACTAAAAACGTGGTAGGAAGAATACAAACTCTTGTTAGTTCAGTTGATTACTACTGCTATTACTGCTCCGCTAGTTCATTTGGTTATGTTTTAACATATGTTTGTTGGTTTTAGTATGTTATTTGATTTTATTTCTTATGTTACTAATTTATTTATTTATATTTATATTATTTATTATTTTTGTGCTTTGCTTCGCTCGGGCGTGCGCCTTAAGTGCGCCTTGTGCCTCGGGCGATATGGACTCTTTGCGCCTCAAGTGCGCCTTGCGCCTTTGACTACCTTGGGTGTTGGATATGGCTAGCCTTCGTACGGGGAGCTGCGAGGCGCCCGGAGAATCAGAGAAGCTTGAGAGGGTTCGAAACATCTAGGAAAACAAGAAGTATCAAAGGAACGGTACAGTGACTTACCGTTGGTATGCCGCCGACGAACTAGAAAGTTGCAAATCATTGCAGCAAGTTTTGGCACAATTTTTGTGCCCACCAAGCATACTTGCGGTATGTCGGTGGCAAGCCGTCGGCATGCCATCCATCGGGGAACCTACAATTTACATTTAAAGTTAGCTTTTCGACGATCCATATTGCCCCTAGACCTAGGTTAAGTTATGGGAGGTATTTAATGCGTCCATCGGCCCACTTTCGAGGTAGAACAAGTGCTTGAGACTACTAATTGTTAAAGGCTAGGTTTTTAGAGTGCTAGAGAACCATTAAAGGAGTCTTTGAGAGAGAAGGAAGGAGACCTCGTCGAAGATCTCGCTAAGGAGATAGTTGTGATTGTGGCTTGCGTTTGTAATTCTCTTGTAAGGTTCTCTCACTAATTCAATAAATATTTTTTCCATTGTCTCGTGTAGTAGGTCAATCTTGACCGAACTACGTAAATCTCGTGCGTGCTTTGTGTTTCTTATTTGATTTTGCACTTTGTTAATTCTTGCCATTATTTTGGTGTTGCTTGTGTGTGTGATCGGTTTTGCATTGTACATACAATTGGTATCAAAGCTAAGAAAACCATAGGGTTTTCTAGGATTTTGCTAGAGAGTCATTAAAGGAGTCTTTGAGAGAGAAGGAAGGAGAGCTAGTCAAAGATCTCGCTAAGGAGAGTATTGCGATTGCGGTTTGCATTTGTAATTATCTTGTAAGGTTCTCTCATTGATTTAATAAAGATTTCTTCCCTTGTCCCGTGTAGTATGTCGATCTTGAATAAACCACGTAAATCTTTTGTTTGCTTTCTGTTTATTATTCGGTTTTGTGCTTTGTTAATTTATCGACATTATTTCGATATTGCTTTTGTGTGCTCGCTTCCGCGTTGTGCACAACAATTGGTATCAGAGATGAGGGGTGCCGTAGAGATTTCAAACTCTTTGATCTAGGTCAAGAGTAGGTGTGACATTGGTTCTCTCCATATCTTCCTAGATCGGGATTCTTGAAACCGATTGGTTCATTAAGGTTCGAGGGATTTTCGAAATTTTGGTATGACGAGTAACAAAATAATAGCACAAAGTTCGAGGTGAACTTTTTTAATAGAAAACGGAACTTCTTGTCGTGGCAGAAAAATGTTAAGATTCATCTTGTGAAAGGAGTCTTTAACGCCGTCGCAAGGAAGGATAAAAAGCCTTTGGATATGACGGATGATTTTTGGGATAACATGGATCAGAAGGCACAAAGCACGATTGAGTTTCGTCTGGTGGATGAGATCATGTATAATATCCTAGAAGAAATTTTTGTATCCGATTTATAGGTGAAGTTCGAGAGCTTGTATATGATAGTCTTCGTCTAACAAGTTGTATCTCAAGAAGCAACCCAAATTCATAGCCATTTGAACAGCTTCAACAAGATTGTTAGCGATATTATGTGTATTGAAGTAAAGTCAGAAGAGAAGGACAAGGCATTTTTGCTTCTTTCTTGACGTTCGGGATCGTATAACCATTTGATAAAACAATTCTCTATGGGAAAGAGACTTTCGAGATGGAAGAGGCTACTACTCTTCTTAATAATGAGATTATGAAGAGGTCAAATCCTATCGATGATTCATTCGGGTTGATCCCTAATAAAAGGGGAAGGTCGAAAAGTAAGAAAATAGTTGCCAGGGGAAGTCTGTATCATCCGGACAGGAGAACAACACATGTTTCTTTTGCAAATAGTCAAGACACATGAAACATTGCCTGAAGTAGAAGCGGTGGCAAGGAGAAGGGTAGAGGTACCAGTTCAAGCGGTCACGGTCAAGTCAGCATTGCGCTAGAAGTCGAGGAGCCAGTTTGAAACGTTTATAGTGGGAAGGAAAGTTTTTCTCTGAGGCATTGATTCTTGATTCTGGATGCTTGTATTATATATCCGAATAGGAAGTAGTTTTGCACATATGAATTCAATGGGGGGGTGTTCTTATGGGAAACAATGCATCTTGCAAGACCATTGGCATATGGTACGTTAAGATGAAGATGTTCGACGGGGTGTTGTGGACACTTGTGAACGTGAGCCATGTCGGAGTTGAAGAAGAACCTCATTTATCTGGACGCATTGGACGCGACATGTTACAAGTTCATTGGCCAAGCTAGTTCTCTGAAGATTGTGAAGGGCAGTCTGATGGTCATGAATGGGTAGTGATTGCTATCAAACTTGTATCAGTTGGACGGTAGCAAGGTCACTGGTGGTACAGTCGCCGGGACAGAGAAAAAGGTGGAGTATATAGCAAGACTATGACATTTACGTCTAGGCCGTATGAGCAAGAGTGTTTTACCTACTTTATTGGGTAAGTGGATTTGTGGGGGATAGACTAAATTCCATTTAACCTGCAAGCGGGTGCACGATTTAATGCGCGCTTTTTTATCCATTTATTAGTCGTGCACTTAGCCGGGATATAAAGTTAATTTTCTAATTCCTTTTTTATTTTGTTTCTTTTTATTTGATTCGGTCTGATTGGTTGCCTTCCGCGGACCCGTTCTCACGTAATTCAGTTATGGAATTAGAGCGGATTGTATGTTTCGTTGTATTTCGGGAATAGATTGCGAGGAACATGCTGTACTGTTCGTAGGGGGTGAATCTATGGACAATGTTGTAACGTGTCTCAAATCCACTACTTTTAATTCATGTCTTTAGTTTCTGCGACTTCTGATTGCATGCTTTAGGAATTTTATCCAACTGGGGTCACTTGACTTTCTATATATCCTTGGCCTTCATGCTTTCCAGCAATCCACAACATTAGATTACAAAACTCCAAATTGGTTGTGGACTTTGGATCAATCATAGCGTTAGATAAAGATTACATGATTCGAGTACAAGCAGTTGCTAACCATATTTTAAGACGGAAGTCAAAGCTCCATGAGGGCTCTGAGAGGACCTGTTGCTTGTGAAGCTTTCATTTGTGTGAAAACTTCCATAAAGAAATGTCTGGTGGTCATCACATACCATATGCATATGAGAAAGTGGTATTTCCCTCCCTATCAAGTCAACTATCTGCAATGTAATCAAGAGAGTAGAAATAACCTTAAGGCTAAATTCCAACGTGATACCTTCAACTATTACAAATATTCAACTTGATATCCTCAACTTTGATAGACGTTAACTTGATATCCTAAAATTTAAAAATGACCAAATTACTCGTGTCATTCCTCTCTCTCCCCCCTTCCTCGGCGGCTGCACCCCCTCCCCCCGCCACCAGACGGCTGCACTACCCCGTGCCCCCATCTTCCGTTCCCCCCAAGCCCCCCTCCCCTCTTCCTGCGCCGCGCGTGGGCTGCTGCCTCCACCACCGCGGGCGAAGAGAGAGGGGGACGGGGTTGGGGGCACGGCGCTGGGGAGGGGGGCACGGGAGTGCAGCCGTCGAAAGGGGTGGAGCGCGATGCTGGGAGGGGGGCTGCAGGGTTGCAGCCGCCAGTGGAGGCGTGACGCTGGAGGGGCCCGCAGGGGTGCAGCCACCGTGAGGGAGAGGTGGAGGGAGGGACAAGGGTAATATGGTCATTTTTAATTTTTAGAATACCAAGTTGACGTCTATCAAAGTTGAGAGTATCAAGTTGAAAAACTGGAATACTTGAGGGTATCAAGTTGTAGTTTAGCCTAACCTTAATTTGCATACTGCTGTTATTAATATAACTATAGATGACCATATATGAAAGTAGGTGGCCAACAGAGGTTTGGCGTGTAGGCAGGCTCCTAGGTGGAGCAATACCAGACTAGTTGTTTTGGCAAAATAGTTTTGCAAGCATTATGGACCTATGGTTCACTTTTACAAGACTGAAACTTCATAAACTTTTGTTCTACAACTTAGCTATGCATAAAACACCCTTAAAATATGTATATTATGTAGAAAATAGTGGTAAAGTAGTAAAAAATAGGCAAATTCTAAGGGCACCACGTAAATTACTGGGGACGTCATTTTACTAGGGGACAGCCCAGGTTTGAGGAACTTTTACTGGGGACGTCCCGAAAATTGCTTGGGGCTATCCTAAACTTAGGATTTTTTTCTCCTTTTTCCTTCTCCTTCCTCCAGCCGCCGCCTCCTTCCTCCTCCTCCGCCTCCAGCCGCCGCCGCCCTCCTCTCCTCCGCCTCCAGCCTCCGCCTCCAGCTGCCGCCTCCCTCCTCTCCTCCGCCTCCTCCTCCAGTCCCTCACCGTCCCTATCCACCTCCCCCTCCTCCGCCTCCCTCCTCTCCTCCGCCTCCTCTTGCTAGACGCCGCCTCCGAAATCTCCATTGGAGAGCTCTCCTCCTCCCCCTCCTCCGCCTCTTCCTCCTCCTCCTTCCTCCAGCCTCCGCCTCCAGCAGCATCTCCAAGGACTGCCAACAAGTTGGCAGTCCAAACATATGTTAGGACTGCCAACTTGCTGGCAGTCGTAGGACTGCCACTAAGTTGGCAGTCCTAACATATGTTAGGACTGCCAGTAGGGTGGCAGTCCTAACATATGTTAGGACTGCCAACCTGCTGGCAGTCCTAGGACTGATTGGTGTGGTGCCCCAAGTAAAAAAATTTGATGGCAAACTTGTAATTTTTTCAAAAAATTTTGGGATAGCCCCAAGTAAATGGTGTGGTGCCCTTAGAAAAAGCCAAAAAATATCCCAAATGTATCAAGCGCCTGGACAGTTTAGGCGGTGTTTAGATTTCGGTATTGCTTTTGTGATGGCTTCCGCATTGTGCACAACCTTAGGTATCTGGTATCGCTCATGCACCTAAAACCTGAACCAATTAGACTGAAGTTGATTGTTGTGCTTTACATGGGAGAGAGAATTTCTTGAGACAATTTCTTGTTTCTTGCAATTCTCTTTCCCCAACTCGAGAAAATATCCTTATCTTATGCTCTACGTATTCTCAATTTCCTAACTTTCTGTTTCCTGATTTTCATATATAAAATATTTCAACTTCTGATACTTGGATGAACACATCTGGTCCCAATCAGAAACCCTAGATCTGGAAACTCAATTGAAATTAAATAAAAAACCTTGATTTCTATAAGAGAAATTATTTCAGGTAATATATATTATGTACCTTTATCCTTGTCATGTAGTAAGTGTATTTTGGAAACCTATCATCCCCTTCTATGGTATTAGTTACAGTAATCTGACAATAACTAATATGCTTATTCTTTACTTTGCTAATGGATATTCATAGTCTAGGTAATCTTAATTTCTAAAACTACAAGTTTAACATAATAGTGAAAAAATAATGTTGTTATGATATGACGACCTATGAATTAATGAGTGAAGTATATGCATTATGTAGGAATGTGGCAAATGAGTCATAGCCTCTAGGCTCAAGTTGGGAGGGTTGGGTCAGGTTGAGAGCATACTGAAGCTAAACCTGACCTCTAAAATGTAAAAAAAAAAACCCTACAAATCGCACCCGACCTAACCCATTTCTGGCTTAATTAACAAATATCCACAGAAATCACTGATGCAAACATTTTCTTCCTTCTAAAGTTCTCTAGAAAGGTGAGCCAGTCACGCTGGATAATCGATGATGAAAGAATGGGAGAATCATCTGTTGAGGTATGATGCTATTTTGATATCAACTATCTTCATGCATTTCTTTTTGGTCATATAGCTTTATTTTCTGTTATATGACTTATAATTCTATAGGAGATAGTTGGGAGCAATGCACTTTCTGTTTGCAAAGGTGACAACTACAAGTTTCATGCTGCAGGGAGAGAAGATATTGACGTATAGACCTATATAACCTTGAGAAAAGCTTGTTTACTTATGATTTTTCATGACAATAACTAAAGTTTCTTTTCAGGTACGGATGTTGGGATCTGGGCGCCCCTTCTTAATCGAAGTTTCTAATGCACGCTGTATACCATCTTTGGTAGAGGTTCAGCGAATTGCGGAAACTATAAACAATTCAAGCGAAAAATATGTATGAAGTAAACCATGGTTTTGAAATTCTCTGTTGGTTATATTGTTACAAACCTACAGTCATCATAGACTTAGTGTAGTCTGAGTACAACATGTACTCGTTCACTTTTCTTACTTTGAAATTGTCCTTGTTATTATTTGTCATAGGTCAGGGTGAGAAACCTTAAAGTCGTTGGTAGTGAAGTGTGGACTCTTATGCGTGAAGGAGAGGCAGAGAAACAGGTTATATTCTACGATCGTGTGGCTAGTGATCCCACTTCCTCTTTTTTCAGTTTCACCTGTTATCATACTTGCCGACATATGGAATTCTGACATACTTGCATATATGTTCAGAAGCAGTATGTTGCCCTAATTTGGACTGCTTGCCCACTGACAGAGGAAAACATTCAGAATATAACTTCAGCCAGGGATATGGTGAGACATTTTTATCTGCTGGTGTACTTGATCAGTGACAAGGAAGAAATTGTGACCATCTATTTTGTGGGTGTACTACATCCCAATATTCTGTAGTAAACCAGTTAACAGAATTGTCAAGGGACTAGGCACGATAGAACAGTGATTTGAGGTACTTTTGCAAGTTGAAAAACGAGAAACAAATAAGCATGACATGTCTACTTTCTCATCAAAGTTTCTACTGGACTTTTAAGGTTCTATTAGTTATGCGAAATGACCAAGCTAGTGGAATTAGACACCAACTTTACGAGGGCAAGTAGATGGTTGGCCCACCTAAATATGAAAAAAAGCACTATATTACTGTATCTGACTGTGGCCCTACTCTTCTTAGATACCCCATACCAACAGGATCTGACTGTTTTGCCTTATTGTCACTTCAGCTGTCCTCGAAGCAATTTTCAGACCGCATTTCTTTGTTGATTGTTTATGTTGGAACTTGGAATTATATTTCCTCAATATTCACGACTCCAGAGTTTTGGTATTGTGAGAGGGAGCATGTTAGTCGACGTACAAATCTATTTAGAACTCGAAATCCATCTTTTCTATCGAACTCATGAATTTTTGTCCACTTTTATAATGTTTGAACTTTGAACTCCAATGGCACGATTGTAAAGCACATTATTCGCTTGACATTATCGAACAAACACATGAGTTTCCAATTACGGGCAACCTATTTTTCATTCTTTATTGCAGTACAGCTTATTTCTGCAGTTAGTCTACTTCTTTTCTACATTCTATATGTAAATAACAATATCGACTTAGCAAAATGATGTCAAGGCTGCACTTTTTTCCCCAACATACTGCTGGTATATAACCTCAGGATACAGATGATTTCATTTTGTTCACTCTCCTTTTTGACTGATATATAGGAAATCCTGCAAAGGACTCCCATCAGGGTGCTTCATCGGAGAAGTCCACTGGAGCGTAAGCGGATTATACACTGGTAGGAGGGTTTTTTTATTTTGCATGCTTGAATAATTTGTTTGTCTTGTCTTGAGGAGCTATCAAGGTTATCTGACTATTATGCCAACAGGATGAAGTTTGAGAGAATTATTGGAAGCGAACAATACTTTCTGTTGCACCTTTGCACTCAGGTAACTTAGCTATCTTACATGCTAGTTAATATGATTGTAGTTCACATGGTATATCTTGGTTGCCAATATTTTCTGTCAAACCTTTGTACTGAAGTTGAAGTTATTCTATTATCTTGCGTGCAAGTTGGAATGCTTATAGTTCAAATAGTGCATCTTTGTCTTTACATGTGCAATCATGTTTTGAATATATCATCTGAAACTTCTGCTTGTAAAAGGACAATTTACTACAGTAGTAGAAAGCATATGTTCTAGATAGGGTCCCAAGCAAGGATTAAACATTGGATTTTGAGTTCATGTCGGTTTGGGGTTTGGCATGTCAGTTATCTGACATCAAGATAAATTAAAATATCAGACATCCATATTAGACTATTCAAATATAAATCTTATATATTAGTATTGATGCAAATCATCTATATGAATTATTTGAAATGAACTAAACCATATATATATATATATATATATATATATATATATATATATATATATATATATATATATATATATATCATTGATTAAAAAATATGCATGCATTTACAACTATAACATGCATGTCATTGCAGCATTGCATGCAGGAGTTTGAAATTTAAATTCATTTTTAAATTTTCTGGGTTTCCTTAACTTTCTCATGTGGCACCAAGAGGATGGTGGCTCCCTAGCTGTTGTAGTTAAATAATAGTATATAGTTATAATCGTGTATGTTTATACCCTTAGGTTGTAACTTGATGTAGTACAAGCACCATATTGCAACATGTTCTAGGATTAATTTCTCCTTGAGGATACTTGTGATCATTAACATAAATCTTTTTACCGAGACCTTTAACTTGTAATCATTTCATTTATGTGAATGTGGCTAATTTAAAGTTCAAACAGGCTGGGACATATATTAAGGAATTTGTGCATGGAGATCTTGGACGCACTGATCCAAGGTAAGCTAAACTACAATTTTGCTTTTATAGACAATTTGGAGCAGCGGAACTGGTGGTGGCTTGGAGGGCTATAGTTTTCCATTCTTCAGTTTATATTTTATTTTATCTACAAAATCAGCAGCATTTTGGTGTCTTTATAAAAATTTGGACGGAAAACTGACGGAGAGTCTTATCTGAGCTCGAGTTTAAGTGTGGTTAACTGATACGCATCAAAAATGTTAGCAGGGTTCACTGAAATTAACCCAAAATAAAGTCATAGAGAGAAGCTTTGGAATCTAGAATATTTAAATCTAGCATGACAGGAGTATATGAGATGTAGCTTTAGCAAACTTCAAGAGTAAATGAGGTGATAGTAAATCTTTATTGCTGAGGGATAACTAGGTCTGATTATTTCAGCACTTCTCCTACGAGGAGCATTCATTTTTTATGATATAGAGGTCGAAAATGATATTCATAAAATTAGAATAAGATGGTGGGATCTCTATTGGGATCAGTGTACTCTCTTGTATTGGCTCTTGAGAAGTGTATTCAACTTCATAAAGACTAATCATTTCGTCCTTTAGATTCTGGTAGATTCCTCTTCTTTGAGTGAATCTACAAAATTTAACAATTTTTACTTAAAATCAATTTACCATATGAAATGTCAATTATCAAATAACTTGAGTAACTTATTAACTAATTAAACTATTACCATCTCAAATGTGTTCAGGTTCCTTTCACAACCAGAGGAACTAGTGGTCAAGCTCAATATCCGCATCGCCATGTTCCTCATTAAGGGCCTGTTTGGATAGAAGTAAGTCTTTGAGAGTGTAAAAGTAGCACTTACATTATGTTGAGTTGTAGTGCACTTGCAGCAAGTGCCACTTTTCAAAATGTGTTTGGATAGAGTACTTTTTGTCTCCTGCAAGTGGACAAAAAAGAAGTTGGTTGTTTGGATGGTTGTTGAAAGTGAAAAAAAGAGGAGTTCGATTGTTTGGATGGTTGTTGAAAGTGGATGTTGGTTGTAGATATGATTAATAAATACAAATTTTCTAAAAAAATAAAATTCTCATAAACAAAAAATATATTAAAAACAAATTAGATTAATTATAATAATTCCATTAATTACCATGATTAAACAGATTAAATTGCAATTAATTTTTTATTTAATTAAAATTAAAGTATCTTTTAAATTTATTATTAAACAACTCATTTGACTCAAACATGTCCTTTGCAAAAAGAAAAAAAACAGCTCATTTGTTCCCAAACCAAAGTCTCACAAACAAATTTATACCTACTACTCTTCAGTCTTCATCTACAATTTGTTCTTTTCTTTCCATCGTCCATCAGCTGCTCGCCGCCAGAAACCCCTCCACCTCCTCTTCTCCTCCTCCCATCTCCCTTACTCTCCTCCTCCTCCTCCTCCTCCTCCTACTCCTATGTGGACGGAAGCCCCTCAGCATCCTATTCTCCTCCCATTTCCACCGCCTCAGTCTGTGGCCGGAAGCGCCTCCTTCAGATTCGGTCGTTCGCGCCGTCACCATCGGCCTCACCGTCGCCAACTCAGTCGAGGCCGTCGTCGAGAGACGTCGGCAGCACAGGTGTCCACGTGGCTCATCGTGGTGGCCGTGTGGCTCGTCGAGGGTAGTCGTCGAGTTCCGTTTGGGCCGCGTGGCTCGTTGTGGTGGCCGCGTGGTCCGTCAAGCTCTGATTCCTCACCTCGGCCCACTTGCAGTGGAGTCGCGGCTGTTTTTTGGTGTAGAAAAAAGGAGGGACAACAACTCTGTGGTATCAGAAAATGCACACTTGCAGCGCAGTTGCGACGCATAACCAAACGGTGAAACTCGAACTTTCGACCCTCACTTGCAGGAGAGATGGCAGTTTTACATCACTTGCGGCTCACCTCCGGCTATCCAAACAGCCCCTAAGTGTCTTGTCTGTGGAATTTCCACCAAAGACTGAAATTAGAGAATTAGTTAAAAGTTTTTGTGTGTGTGTGTGTGTGTTTATATATATATATATATATATATATATATATATATATTTGTGTGTGTGTCTCTCTCTCTCTCTCTCTCTCTCTCTATATATATATATATATATATATATATATATATATTAGTAAAAGTCTCCTAGCTCTAATGGCTAGCATGTGAGAGACATCACATCCTAGCTGGCTGGATGGGTTCGGTCCTCCAGGGAACGAATTATTTCTTCCGATTATTGGTGGGAGTATATATATATATATATATATATATATATGGATTAAAAATTTAATCCAGGATCCTTGGATGGTCCTTAGCCATGTTTCTCGCAAATTCTCCCCTATGTATAAATGTTTAGCTCTTTAGTAGTACGGGTGATAATATCTATATCCGTTGAATACATCATCAAGATACAATCAAAAAAGAATACATCAAGGTACAATCAAAAGGCCGTGCTGTCCAATTGAATGTACCATGCGAGCAAAACGAAGGATCTTCAATGACATTAAGTGGAATGCTCTTCTCATATGCCCATCTTGTAATATACATGCAACTATCATCTCTTTCCTTTTGTTTGTGCTTATTGGACTCTAATGTGCTTTGTAGCGTCTTCCCTTTGCTGGAAGTTATGAACTCGGGCAAGAGTTGGACGTATGTCCATAGGCCCTTTAGTGCCCGTACTCATCCTTAAGGTTGTGAAAAGTGCTAGGTGCTAGTTGGACGGGCTCCTTCCGCCTAGTGTCTAGTCCGCCTAGACGGTTGCCTAAATCTAGGCGGTTTAAAAAAATAAAAATAATTCCAACAAATCTACTAAAAATTGCAGAAAAAATCCATAAAACTCCAAAAAATACATAGTCGGACGGGCACCTAAGCGGACATCGGACGGACGTTCGGCGGCCGCCTTTTAGAACATAGCTCATCCTAGATGAGAATAAACTCGAATGAAAGGAGTCATTATCTACTGCTACTTCCAACAACTACTTCATCCAAGTCAGCTTTCAACCTCCCAGCTTTTGCTTTCTTGGATGCTTGTAGTGACTTTGCTCGCAATAATTGCATTTTATAGTTCGAGTCAATTTGCATTAACTTTGGTACCATGATCCCAAAATGGATCCCTTCTTGACACGAAGGCATTCTATAAAAAAGAATCACAAAACTTCATTTAGCAACTTAGCATTAGCAAAAGTCCATAGCTAGAGAATCTTTTAGTGAAGTCGGATGCAAAATGTTGCTAAAGTAACCTTTCACTAGCAATGAAACACATTTATCTTGAAGAGATTTAACTATTACACATTTGTAATGTGTGATTCTTATAAATGAGATATTCTTCAACCCACAGTTTAAAATAGTGTCTTTTGTTAGAAATCAATCAGATCTATCATTCTAACTAGCATATAAAAATCTCAACAGAATAATAAGACTTTCTCAATAAAAAAAATATATTGATCAATAACTATATTTTTTCTTAGCTACATAACTAATATATTCCTTACAAGCACAAGTTGTCATCCATAGTTTCACACCAATTGAGTCTATTGGTTTTCAAAAGAACATAGTACTTCCCTAGCTTGTTCATACCAGGTTCTTTAATCCACAATATACCCCAAAATTTCACCACAATCAACCCTTCCATATCATTTGAAAAAAATAGCAACAAAACAAGTTAAATAGAAATTGAACTTCGAAAGCTCTCAGCAAATTCCACCACAACAGTCAAGAAGAAAAATAAATTAAAAAACAGCAAATTCAGAATTACAAAAGAAAGCAACAAAAAATGGTAGCTGCAGCATACAAAAAAAAAAAAAAAAGGAGCTTAGCTGGGGTCGCTGCTGCTACTGCTTCTTCCTCTACTTATGCTTCCTCTTCTTCCTCTACCAAAAAAAATTCAGAAGAAATTAAAAGGGTTATTTGGTTTTAGGGTCTTGTATAAAATTGAAAAATTTCTGTTTGGTCTCCATATTGTTCAAAAGATCGTTTATGTTGTCCAAAATTTGAATATTATACAAGACACTAAAACTAAACGAAAATATGTAATAGTTGTGTGACTTAGGTTATTTAGTTTTGCATGGTGGAGTTGTGCGACTTGAATTATTTAGTTTTGTCATGACCAATCGAGAATGAGACTTGTGACACTGCTGTTTACTTTTATCATGATTTTAGTAGCCACACAACTCTTCGGAGCTTTTGAGTTGCAAGTATTCAACAATACGACTGGGACGAGAGACATTTGATTGACGATACACGATGTCCATGAAGTGGTTCCCATCGAAACTACCGTCACGAGGGTTTTGTGCATGCTGAGATTAGGATAAAAGCAAACAACTGTGTCACAAGTCTCATTCTCGATTATTCATATCAATATTAAATAACACAAATCACACAACCCCACCCTGCAAAGCTAAATAACCTAAATCGCACAACCCTCACATATTTTTGTTTAGTTTTACGGTCTCGTATAATATTCAAAATTTGAGTTTAGGTTTCCACTTTGGACGGTCAGTCAAGTCAGCCGTTAGGTTGAGATCCAAACTCTCTTTTGGACAATATTGAGACCCAAATGCAAAATTTCAATTTTATACTAAACCCTAAAACTAAATAACCCTAATTAAAAAAGGTGAGAGAGAACTGAGATTGAGAGAAAGGGGGAGAGGGAGAAGGAGACAGGTTACCTAATACGTAGGGGGGGTTGGGTTGGGTTAGGTTTAGTCAACGGATTGGTTTTTAGACAACCTGACCCGAAGTCATCCAAAAGTAAAAAATAATATTTCAAAATATCGGAAGGATATATTGGATTGGTTTTGAATTTAGTTTTAATTTTATTTAAAAATTGTCTTATCAATTGTCATGTAAGCTGTCATGTGAGACGATACGTAAGCCTCCACATAAGGAGGGATATTTTGGAGGGACAATTAACATTTTTCATATATATATATATATATATATATATATATATATATATGGGCGGATCAAAAAACCTGTCCCCGGAGCCTCGTGGGAGTCCACCCCCTCGTGCACCGTTGGATCGAGCAGATCGTGTGGGGCTCGCACGTACACCCGCTCGATCCAACGGTCGAGAGGGACGAGGTTCCCGATCCGCCCCCTATATATATATATATACTAAAAATGGTCTCTCTTTTTAACTACTCTAAAACAAGGACATTTTTTGGACATTCCACGCGTCATGTTATTGCAATTCTAAAAAATAGGTAGGCCGAGTCTAAAAATTGAGATTTCACATTAGAAATATTCATGGAAGTTAAAATTATTGGGGCCTTCCATTTTTTTTTTTGGCTATATATATATATATATATATATATATATATATATATATATATATATATATATATGTGGCCGTAGCCCGTTGGGAACGGTGGAGCACCCCGGCGCAGTGGCGCGGGTTCGAGCCCCCTTGGAGGCATGTCTCTAAGCACCATTAAGAAGTGGACACCCTAAAATATATATATATATATATATATATATATATATATATATATATATATATATATATATATATCCTAGATGGCAGTGGAAGTCTATATATTTCTGTTTGTTTGATGAATTGTTGTTTTTCTTGCAGCATCGGTTCCATCTTGGGCTGCAGAGCGGAGATCTTGCAGCTTGACGTTACGGATGTGAAGATGGATTTCTTCGACTGATCATTAAATGCTGCTTGATCCTTGTGCCCTGTTAGAAGTATCGTAAGCTGGATTTCTTTGACTGATCATTAACTGCTGCTTGATCCTTGTGCCCTGTTAGAAGTATCATAAGCTTCTAATGATGTGTTTGAGAGAGGCATCTTTTCAGGTGTCGCAGAGTTTAGGCGTGGCTGCTTCAGCAGTTGGATCATTGAGGAAATGAGACAGTTTTCCCTGTCCTTGTATGAATATTATTTGATCATGTATTCATTCTAGGGGATTAGTCCAATCGAAAAAAAAGATCACTTGTAATAGTTTATATTTGACATCTGTAATTGTTATAAATTGATTTTGTAGAAACACCATTCAGAAAATAAAATATTAATTAAAATAGTCCACTGGGAGTGGGTTATGTGAGCAATGATTTCGGAAAGAATAATGTTAGGGGATACCAATATTTGACCATGTTTGTTGACTAGATGTAGCAGTCTATTATTAATATAGTGGTATCCTCTTTTGATAACTAAAAATGGATAACTGTTAAGGGCATTACTAGGATTATTAGGGACAACACAGTTTTTAGTAGTCCGACAAAATTTTGGTAATTCTATGCAGAATATCTAGAATTGTCAAAATTTGTCAAAATTTTCACAGTGAACACCCAGTGCTAGACAGAACCATCGGGAGTCTTCAAGCGTTCAACAAAACCATCGAGATTATGTTTCACAGTGAGCACCCAACGATGTCCAACTTGCTTGTGTCCGGGAGGAGGAGACAATGTAGCGAGGAGGCGCACACACGACGAGGAGCAGCGACAATGCGATGGGGTGGGGGTCGTGTGCACGATGAGGAGGGTGGGGTGTGGGGAGGGGGGGGGGGAGGGTGGAGGGCAGCACCGCGAGGGAGGAAGTCGGCGGGGCACGTGGAGGGGCGAGCTGCAAGGAGGGGTGGCCGTGCGGAGGGAGGGGGTCGCGCACGTGGGGAGGATGTGGCAGCACGGCGAGGGAGGGGGGAATCCGGCGGAACATGCGGAAGGATGAGCTGCGGGGAGGGGTGGCCTCGCGGAAGGAGGGGGGCAGCGTTGCGAAGGAGGGGAGAAGCCGGGGCGCACGGTGGGGGCGAGCTACGGGGAGGGGCAGCTTGCGGAGGGAGAGCAACACGGCAGGGGGGTGCATGGCGGGGGCTCGCGGCGGGTGAGGGAAGGCGGGCACACGACGGCGGCTAGATGACGGGGAGGAGTGCAACCGGCGAGGGGGGAGCGCGGGGGCGCATGGCGGGGGGGTGTGCGGAGGGGGGAGGAGGGCCGGGAAGAAGACGAAAGACGAGAATTATTTTGGTAAAAAAAAATAATGTTAATTTTTGTCAAAAGTGTGGTTGTCATGCATTAAGATAATCAAGTGGTATGCACGTTGAATATGAATAAATAAAATTGGATGCAACTCATTTTTAATTTTGGAATTATCCTTGGGAGTTGGGACCAAACGTAGAGGTGTGAGCTGTCATACTCTCTCTAGAGGTACAAATTGCACTCCCCTTGGGAGTTGGGACCAAACATAGGAAGCTACGAGCTGTTGTTGAGTGAGCGAGCGAGAGGAGAGATGGTGCTCGGTGGCTTATTCCTAAGCCTGACCCGCCCCTCAGCTTCCCAGCAGAAAGCCTGCCTCTCCGCTTCCTCCTCCTTCAACTACGACCCCAGCAGATTCCTCGCCTCCACTTCCGAGCAGTCCCTCGCGGAGAGCGGCTTCTCCGTCAACCGCTCCCGCCACCTCCTCGGCTCCGGCCCCTCCACCTTCTCCCTCGCCCGCTCCGCCCTCCTCTCCTGGCGCCACTTCGCCCTCCCCTGGGCCTTCGTCGACCCCGGCACCCCCGTCCGGACCGGGTCCCCCTTCTGCGTCTGCGTCAGGGAGCTGCTCCCTCTTTGGATCATGCTGCCGCTCCGCATCGCCTACGTACGCGACGACGGTCCCGCTCCGCACTCTTCCCCCTCCGCTCGTCCCGGCGGCAGAAGAGGCTCTTTCTCTTTCGGTAGCGGCACGCTTTGCGGCCATCTCCTGGTATCATCCCCAAAACATCTCACCATTTCTCTACTTATATATATTTAAGGGGTGTTTGGTTTGACGTAAATTATGGAATTGGTGCAACAAAACTCGCAAGCATACATGCCAATTACATCATCGCAAACAACGGACTTGTTAATCGCACACATTCAAACGATGGATTTACACACCACTTACAGCAACAAATGCTACATGTGACATATGTTGTATGAAATTTCTATTCATGGACAACCAAACAGCCCCTTAGTTATATTTTGTACGGACGCCTAATGCGAAACAGCATGGCAACGGCACCACACAGACCCTACTGATATTCTGGCACATTCTTGCATGTCTTGGAGTGTCAATGCCGTGTCCTATACATTTGACATGGGCCTGGTGCTGGTTTTAGTTTATGTTGCACAGACACGGCGACATGGATTCGGAACCTATTTTGGAGTGTAATAGCGTATTTTGGAGTGTCTGGTAGGTGTCCGACGCAGTGCAACACGAATAAAACATTGATTTTTGGAGTGCCTATGCTTCCTGGAAGATTATAATTAGGACTTGATTAGGTAACTGATGAGATTCAAGGGGCAGTTAGAAGCATTCCCTCAGACACTGATGGTCTGCCCGCAATGTTTTATAAGCATTATAGGGCTCATACAATAGACATATTTTTTGCTTTTGTGAAGAACTTCTTAGCAATAATCGCAGTCCTCCGCGAAGGTGACATTCTTCCCGTAAGCCTTTGCACTTCAATTACAAGGTATCCCCTGAGGTGGGGGATTGTGTAAGTGAACAGAGTATCACTGTTAAGTGGTAACACTTGGCTCAGGAGATTCTACACAAGTGGGTGGAACATACTAATGGTCTCAAAGTAGATACGTTGATCGTATCAAACGTAACTTTATGACTGTTCTTCTTGAGACTTTTTGGGTTTTGAGATCCTTGGATCTCTTGGATCAAAGCTTGATCGAAGCTTATATTTCTTAGTATTGATCAATTGAGCTCCTTCCCAGTGGTTCTTCATGAATGGGTCTCAGGCATGGAGATCCCCTCACGTCCTAACTTCTTCATCTTGGGTCGGAGGTTCTTATTAGATCCATAAGAGCTCTTTTATTCTCAAATTCCATCTCTAGTTACTGTCACTTAGCATCGATCTTGGGGGTGATTGTATCATTACGTGTGCAGAGACAGTCAGCCCCTGCTCCTTCTCAGGACAGAAGGTCAACTTGGAAAATTCTTCCATTATTATTGGACGAATGTCCATCATCGACGCAAGAGGATCATGAGAAGGATCCTGGGTATGCTTCGGTGTTGGCATTAACATGGACAACTCCTTGTTTCCACTTACCCTACCTTGATTGCTAAAGTCGAAAGCCTTGTAGGTAGTTCAGTGGGAGGATCACCTTTCTCAAATCGCACGAGTTATCTTATGCCTCTTATGGAGCTTGTTTAGACAACAAGAAGTCCAAGGGAGGTGGGGTAATTCTTGGATTTGGCCCGTGACTTCTCCAATTTTGTTGTTTAGTTAGGATGGGGATTTTCTCATGGGAAGTAGAGACAGTAACGATATTTCTTGTCGTCCTCATTTCACCCTTTTTCATCTCCTTCTCAAAATGGGGAGAAGTATATTTGATTTGGTTTTCTAGCGACTCTTTCTCCTGTTCTCATCTTTAGTTTATGTTGCCAATGGACACGTGGAAGTTTTTTCTCCCTACTCATATCGTCTCAATATCCGTCATTTCCAATTGTAAGTCTTTACAATCATATTTTAGATTTTTTTTCTTTCTTTATTTTGGCAAATCTCCAATATTTTAGGAGAAAATCATGATTGAATCATAATTTATTATAAAAAAACAAGCATATTATAATAAATTATCATTCAATCATGGTTAAATAGAGTCTTTAAGTTACGGTTGCTTTGAAGAGAACAAAAATCGGAAAAGGTTGATGTGACTAACTAATTTTTTCAACCAAATTCTAGAAAGCTACAAAATACCTCATTATTGAAGTAGTATTTGTGTACCAATATACAAAATAAGGAAGATGTACAAAGTTTTATTGACTTGTTCGGATTCAAGCTATCTGGCATATATAAAGCTCTAAGAAGATTTAAGCAAATATTAAGAAGAGAACTAAGGTTCAATGAATCGATTTTGGTTTATGGTGGAGTCTACGATGAGTGCTATTTATTTAAAAGATTGATTGAAATTTTTTTGGAGAAGAAAAGGATTTATAAGATACCCTTGAAGTTGAAACTAAATTTTTATAAGATAGCTATAAGAACTGTGAGTTATGAATTAGTGTTGGGTATTTAATAAACATGTCAAAAGAAATAATGTAGCTAAAATGAGAATGCTAACATGAATGTGTCGTAATACATTGATATATAAGATAAGGGTTGAATATGTGTGGAAAGTTAGAGGTAATGGGAATTGAAGATAAAGATGAGAGATTTGTCTAAGGTGGGTTGGACATGTGAAATAGAGACCAACATATGCATTAGTTAGTTAGGACATGGTACTTGTTAAAGGATATGTTAGAACTAACATGGTACTTGTTGAAGGAGACGTTAGAACTAAGGGTAGACTGGAACAAACTTAGATTGAGATGACAAAGAAGGCTATGATATTTGCTAATGTTACATATCTGATGCCTCAGAACAAAGAAGAATGGAAGTATACGAATCAATTAGCTGGCCCAAAAACTTCGGATGAAGGATTTGTTCTTGTTGTTGACAACCTAAACCAAAAACCAGTGTTACATTAACATGTATGCCATATACTACTAAGGTAGATTCAATATCCAAACTCATTCTTTTACATATGAATACTTTGTAGTTGAAAAGCGCTTGTCATACACCTAATTAATTCTAGGTTTTCAGAACCCACCATCATATTTAATTTTAGTTTTGTGATAAGATAATGTAAGCCAAAAGGATATGTTATACGATGCACATTATATACATCAATCATGTAGTTTTTATACTTGTTTAGTATTCGATAAAATATTTAATTTCCTTATATATATGTATATATAACATGATATAAACTGCATGTTTAGGCTACAAGATGCAATAGTGCTTGTTTAGCGGGCAATATATTATCCTACTACTTGATTTCATCATTTTAACTATCTATATGTTAAAGACTTCTAGAATAAGTTCTTTTGGGAAGGAAAACATCTTTTCAACAATATAAGCAAAGAAATCGCTTGATGGATGAGTTAGAAATGTTCACATCCAAGGTCCAAATTTAGGAATTATCTCACCTCCTATGGATTTCCTGTGAAGATTCCTATTCCTGATAACTTTGAGAAGGATTCAAACATTTCCTACAGGGCAAACGTAGAAGGCAAGGATACTAATCTGTATCTTGGAAAACTGTCACTAGTTTAAAAAGGGCTAGTGGCTCAGGTATCCAACACCTTCTCTTGATGAAGAATTGTGTTCCATTGTAGACAACTTTTTGGATTTGTGCCCAAACCCCTCTGGTTCCTTATTATACAAAATTATCAGAATTAAATCTCGCATTTGAGGAGCCTTTGGTCCTGTAAGAAAGAGAGCAACCTGGTATATGATATATGCTACTGGATCCATTGCAATGTCGAACCAGTAATGGCATCCAAATAAATCTCAAGGATCCTTCGTTCCCTGTGGTTGTGTCATGTTGCATCCCTGGTGGTTGCGTCCTATTAGTGACCATGAACAACTCTGACTCCTATTGAGACTTAAAAAGTTGATCTATGGACAGTCTGGGCTTAGACGGGCTTATGAGGAATAACTGTCTTTGAAAAACAAAGTTAATCAACTTTGAAGGCTAGCTCCGCTGTTACGCGAGCTTCAGGATCAGAAGGCCCAAATGAAGCATCAGTGCCGTTGCGCGCTTCATTCAGCAGCGCCGCAGTACGCTTCAGGCGCCACCACCACTGCACTTCAGTCAGTAGTGCTGCATGCTTCATTCAGCAGCCCCGCTAATAGCCTCGTTACCATTGAGCATTTGTTATCATGGTGCATGATTCGAGGACGTTTCCTCCTTTATAGGCAACTACCCCCACAATGATGGTGGGTAGTTATGACCATTAATGGGAGATGGCTCCTCCTTTCTAGGCAACTACCACCATAATCATGGTGTGTAGTTATGGCCATTAATTATGGAAGATGGCTATAAATAGTCCATGGTGCGGGCTGCATGCCAGGGTGTTACTCGGGCTAAACCCGACCGGCCCGAGCCCTAGAAAAGACGGTCCAACCGGGCCTGGTCCGGGCCCAGCCCGGACCGGTTCAGTTAGTGGGCTGGGCCCGGTCCGGCCCGTTTCAAGTTCAGGGGACCCAGCCCAGCCCAGTGACCCGGTCTGGGTAGGGCTGGGCCGGTCCGGGTCGTGGGAGGGCTTGGGCGGGCCGGGTTCGGGCCGGTCCAGCGGGCCGGCCGGTTTAGTTGGTTTTTTTTTTAATTTTCTTTTAACTTTTATATTTTTTAACATTTATATTCTTTTAACTTTTAATTTTTTTAATTTTTTTAATTTTAAACTTTTTTAATATTTTTGTGTTTTTGTGTTTTTGTGTTATTTTTTTAAAGTCTAAGTTTTTTTTTTTTGTTATTTTTTAATATTTTAATCTTAAGTCTAAGTTTTTGTGTTTTTTTTAAGTTTTTGTGTTTTTAATTAAATTAATTTTTAATTTTTTCTTCCTCTTTTATCCGGGCTTGGGACCGGCAAGACAAGCTTTGCTTGTCATAGGCAGAGTTAAAAAATTTTGTTTTTAAGTTTTTGTGTGTTTTTTTAAAGTTTTTAAGTTTTTATTTGCAAGTTTAAAGTTTTAAAGTTTTTTTTAAAGTTTAAAGTATTTTTTGAAAGTTTTTTAAGTTTAAAGTTGTTGAAGTATTTAATAAAGTTTTAATAATATTTTAAAGTTTAAAAGTTTTTAAAGTTTAAAAGTTTTTGAACTTTTTAAATTTTTTGAATATTTGAAAGTTTGAAGTTTGAAGTTTGAAAGTTTGAAAGTTTGAATATTTTTTTTGGAGTTTGAAAGTTTGAATATTTTTTTTGGAAGGTCATACCTTAGACTTGAGTCATTCTTCCTGCTCCTCCTCCTCGGTTGTAGAAGCTTCACCCAATCCAAGTGATCCGAGGTCCAGCTCATTGATGTCATAAGCTTCATCCCTCTTGTTTTGGGTTCTTTTTTCTGCTAAAATCCAATCTTGAACGCAAACACAAGCTTCCAAGATATCCGGCTTCAACCGGCTCCTCTTTAGGCTCAACATCCTTGATCCTGCACTAAAACAAGAATCCGATGCTACTGTGGACACCGGCACCATTAGTAGATCACGTGCAATTATAGAAAGTATAAGATATCTTTTGTCGCGTTTTTTCCACAATTCTAAAATGGTGAAGTGATTTGAAGATTCATCTTCTTCTTCATAAGAACTTAAATACAAAGACAACTCTTGAGTGAGTTCGTGGTCCTCTACGCCAGAGCTACTACTTGTACCAACTTGAGTGGGTCGGGTCGGCCCAACATTATCTTCATAAAGTAGTACTAATCTTTCTAAAACTACCTTTACTTCTAATTTCAAATCCATAAGGTTAAGTTTCATGTTATCAGCATAGCCATCTAACAAAACTTCTACACCATCTAATTTGATGGTAGGATCAAAAATTGTAGACAAATAGTATAAAAGAGGTACATCACCCAAATATTTAGTAAATTTAGCTTCCATTCTCTTGACAACATAGTCAAAATTTGGAACATTTCTATATTTACAAAACAAGCAAGACATGTTAAAAAGTTCTCGTAAAGCTAAGCAAGAAGTAGGATAATATACACCAGAAAGAGTGCATGTAGCCTTGTAAAAAATTTTCAAAAATTCACATATAGAAGTAGCAACTATCCAATCATCTTCAGTAACTGGATATTCAAAATTAAGATCCATGTTACAAAAATATGTAATAGCATCCTTAAACGGAAGTGCAGATTTCAACATTAAAAATGTCGAATTCCATCTATGTGGAACATCCTTAACAAATTTTCTAAAACGAATACCAAAATGTGCACATGTGTTCTTAAAAGCTTGTTGTCTACTTGGAGACGTGTTCAAGTCGTGTAAACAATTTCTGAGTGTTTCTAAATGTGTACTAAAAAATTCAAGACATTCTTTTACAACTAAGTTAATAATATGGCAAGCACACCTAATATGCAATAATCTATCTTCCAAAATAGGTTGAAATAGTAAAGACAATGAATTTATAACAGCAGTATTATTACTAGCATTATCAAAAGATACAGATTGAATCTTGTTGTGAATATCAAAGTCACGCAAGTGTTTTGAAATACAAGTGGCAATTGCGGAGCCCGTGTGTGGAAATTCTAAAATTTTTAAACATACGATGCACTTTTGCAACATCCACAATGAATCTATATAGTGTGCCGTGATACAAATATAAGCATAATTTTGTTTACTTGTCCACACATCAGAAGTAATAGCTAATTTATTAGCATACGAAAACATTTCTTTTAAAGCAAGTCTCATTTCTTTAAAGAGTCTAATAGCCTCTTTTCTAGCAGCGCCTCTAGTAACTTTATTAAACAATGGATTTAAAGCAATTGTAGCATAATCATATAAAGATTAACTTTCACCCGAAGTAAATGGAAGTTCATCAACAATAATATATTTAGTAAATTCAGTTTTATGACGGACAGCTGAATAGGAAAACGTACCCACCGAAGAAGCCGCAGTGCCTCCAAAACTGATTTGAGTTTGGATCGCCGGAATTGAGCTTGGACCGTAGCAAGTATCGTAGTGTCTTGAGAGTGTGCCCATGCCACCTCCCCTCTTCCATTTGTATGTACTAAAATATTTTTTGCATTGGGCCCCGTACGGAACTGCTTCACCTTTTGGATCTAAAACAAGTGAGCCATCATGTTTAGTTTCATTAAGAAGAACAAAAAATTTCCAAACTTTGGCGTTTTGTTTTCTCTTTACAACATTTGGTACATTGGTACCAACTTCAGGAGGGGAACCAACTAAATCCTCAGGAATAAGATTTTTCTCAAAAAAAGAATTGTAAATTTCAAAAGCATCATTGCCTTGGTTTGAACATTGTCCGACCATTTTAAAAAGACAAATCAAAATATATAAAGGATTATAAAGATAGAGGAGGATACCGAAAAAAAATAATAAGAAATGAGTTTTTTGCAAAAAACTAGAGAGATGGAGGAAGAAAAACTATTTCGAAAATGTAAATAAAAAAAAAATCAATTAGAAAGAGGAAGTCGTAGATCGCCGAAATTGCTTGATCGGGAAGTCGTAGATCGCCGGAACTTAGAGCACAACTTTCTTGAAATCTTCTTAAGGATGGAGGAGGATTTTTTTTTTTTTTTTTTTTGTGAGAATGATGGAATTGTTTGTGTTTGAAATGAGAGTTTCATGGCCAATTTATAGAATTTTTTGGAAGCCAAATTACCTCTCATACCCTCAAAATATAGTTGTTGTAATGGGTTTTTGGTCATTTTGGTCAAAAAGACCAAAATACCCCCTATAACGGTCATAAAACGGTCAAAAATGAGGATATTTTGGTAAAAGGGGAACAATTATTCAAAAAAAAAAAAATTGAAAAAACCGGTTCAGCCGGCCGGACCGGCCTGGCTCGGGCCTGACCGGGCCGGGCTGAACCGGGCCGAACATTGCATTATTTTTTTTTAAAAAAAAATTAACCGGTCCGGGCCGGGCCGGGCTTGGGCTCGGGCGGGTGAACCCAGCCCGGACCGGGTATGCTATTGGACGGGCTCGAGCCGGGCTTGGAGCGGGCTGAACCGGGCCGGGCCTCCTGTGGGCTCGGGCGGGTTCGGGCGAACCCGGCCCAGATCACACCCTGAGCTGAATGAAGGAGCTTCTTCTTGAAAGCTCACTCCACGTCCTTGTTAGCAATCACCCGAATAAAACTCGTATTATAAGCGAATTTTTTTGTATTTTTCAGAAACTTATAATACTTGCGTACTTTTGACCTATTCAAATCAGTACGTAAATTTTTAGCATACAAAGTTTTAAACGTGTTCCGTATAAATTTTTGAAAAATTTGGAACAAAAAACGTGGTGGGAACCTGTTTAATTAACCAAATTTGACAACATATTTAAGAATGTGAAATTTCTAACCTCAATATTTTATTTTTTGAATATTTGACCAAATTTTTTAACGTATTTTATTTGCAGTGAGCCGATTTATACTCGTACTTTTGTCGTCCCGAATTTTTTTCGCTTGCCGAATTGCTAACAAGGCTCCGGGCATACCATTCCCTTGTTGATATCTGCCCTCTTACTCGAATTCATCCCCTCCTGTTTGTTTATGGAGGAGCAGCAGCTATCCCAACTCCTCGATTTACTTAATCTAGAACGTATTTTTCTAAGTATCCTAGAGAGTTGACATTGCTAATAGAAAAACAAAAAGGTTTAATGTAATTACCAGTTAATTGCATGCTTTAAAGAGGCGCAAACAATGCCCAAGCTTTATAAATCTACTCATCATTCATTTATTTTTGATTATTATCATTATTTAGTTTTGCCAAACGAGTGTAATCAGTTATCTGCTGTAGGTTACGCTTGCCGGTCTCCATAGTATACTAGTTTGGTGCAATTGTCACTTTATTTCAGTTCTTCACTATTCTTGCCTCTTTGTCATGCAATTCTCATACGGCTATATATCTAAATTCAAGTTTTCTCATCTTGTAGGCTGGAGAAGAACGCTTCTCAGTAGAATGGGATGAAAATGACCAGGTTTGGTACGAAATATTCTCCTTCTCGAAGCCTGCTCACTTGCTGTCATTTCTATCATATCCCTATGTCCGGTTCAGACAAAAAGTCTTCGCTCAGCAATCTGGCCAAGCTCTTGTGAAGTATATCACCGCCCTGCAATCCACAAGATAGAGTACCCCAAGATTGTTGATCAATATGCTAAGGTGTATGTTTGCCATGAACAAAAGTTGAACAAACTTTTTGGATTATAAACGAGAAAAAGTACAAAAAATTTCTAAACAGAAGATCTAAGTACAGTTGTTGATTGTCGAAAAGTGTGACAATGAAAATCGAATACAGTAGCATATTCATTTACTCCGTTGACGTTCCGACGAGGTGAAAGAGGATTTCAAGTTTCTGCTCAACAACAAGAAGAACATCAACTCGGCTCTCGATTTTATGCCAAAATTTTGTGTGTGGAATGAAGACTCCTATTCATAGTAATATGAAAAAATTCATCCATGTGCGCATAAACGATGCGTGCGTGGATTATGGTGCGCAAGAGCGCTGTACATGAGCTTTGTTGCCATGTGGCATTTCTGAACAGAATACAGTTGCCATAATACGTACAAATTGTAGCTAACTGTCACGTGACAATGGTTGGGATACGGCTGTTGTTGAGATCTTGGGTGGTTGACACCCGTCATTGGCATGATCAAGTTAGGGACACGTAGCGCGTGCTCGTTGCTCGAAAATCTTGTGCTGTTATAACAAGAAAATTCTCATGCGCGTGAAAGAGTCGGCGCATGAAGGGACTTTGGTGCTTCTGGGGTGCATGCCAAGTCTAGGCACATGGCTTCAGGGGCTCATGCGAGATTTGATCGAGTCAAACCACGTGGCACTACACAGCTGTAACCAACAATAGTGGTCATGATTGCTCTGACGTAAGTGATGACGTCCGTTGTCAGCTCGTACTTTGAAGCGCTTTTGTTTTATCTGAGGTATCTTTAATGCGCATGGCAATAATGGCACATTGCGTTGTAGGCGCATGAAGTCATAAATGATGACCTTTTTTTGTCGTGTAACCACGATTCTGCGTGTTTCGAGGCGCACGCTATACTACGTTCCAAGTGATAACTGACATCTGACAGTTGTTAGTGTTGCATTAAATGCTGAAGTGACTATTATCCTTGGCGCATGACTGTCTAAGCGCATGGAACTTTGGCGCAGCAGAATCTGGCTGTCTTTGAAAGGGATGCACCCATGTGCGTGAATTTTGATGCGTATGGTTTGTCATGTGTATGACCTCCGAGGCACATGACTTGATTTTTTCATGTTTATACAAGAACCCCTTCAAAGTTTTTAAAACTTGGACAAGTTTTGAAATACTTTGAAAAAAAGCATGGGTAGTAGAGTTTTAGACGCATGGATTTTGCTCGTCCAAATGGCGCATAATTGCTTGGCGCATGAACTATTTGACAGGCTGTCAAATCTTTCTCGTGATTAGAGCGCGTTGATTTGGCGTGATCTACGAAGCAGTGGCGGTGCGCTTTATTCTTATCGAACGACGCGCCTTTTTGTGCCTATAAATAGGCGATTGATGGGAGAGAGAAAGCTTTTACTTTCCAATCTCAAGAGAAAAAGAATTGTTCGTCTTCTTCTTCTTTGTCATGTCCCAGTCCAAAAATACGCGGGACCGAGCTACGTGACATTGGCCAGCTATGTATTCAACCAGACTTTAGTCCGACTAGAATACGTATAAGCTGTTCGAAATGGTGTAACTATCACTACAATCAACTCTACATCTCAATCCAAGTAACAGAAACATAAGAAAGGAAAATATGAATACTAGTCTGCAGCACAATAATCATACTTATCTGAATAGACTCGAAAAGACAATATGAGTCTATAAATACTAAGCTACTAAGTAGATACAAATAACAGTAAATGAAACATATAACTCTGAAAAATTGAATACCTGTAATGAAATGAATACCATCAACAATCCAGCAAGGCGCTCGACAAAACCTACTCAGCTAACCTGGAAGGAAACCAGGTCATCAGAGTTACACAACAAGGTACATAATATACATGTCAAGTGTACGACAGTAATGAAAGAGAATAAAGTATAGTAAGACTGAAGAAAGTGGGTGAATCTAACATAACCAACTAGTATGAAATGCAATTTAAGAAACATCACTCGAACACGCGTGCTGTCATGGTATACTCCAGAGATCTGATACAGAACTCTAGTAACTAATGAAAACTTCGCAGTTCCGGTAAGGAACCGTGGTAACTAATGAATCTCCGAGGCTTTGAGTAAGAGGTAAGAGGTAACAGTAACATGAGGAAAAGTAGCCCAAACACATGGTGTATGTTCTCCCCACCCAAGTGACTTCACGAATCGTATCCACGAGACGCTCGGCCAGAACCTCTAGCTAGGACAACGAGTCGTAATAGAAGGAAACAGTACATGTATATCAATGTCATCGTCCTAGAATCAGACACGAAATTTCGTAAATCAAGATGTAATCAAGTACGGAATTCCGTCAATAATGTAGTGTCACATGAACATGTCCTAGGGTCAGAGTGTACCCCGCAATGAGTTGTCGCGGTAATGCAACAGTGAATATCTAATATCGATATTCGATGAAGCTAATGTCCATCGGCACCCGAATGTGATTCGGACGCGAAGCACCGTACACGGCCCTAGGTGTTGCAACAATAAAATCAAGCATATATTTAAAAAGCTAAATATTTTAAACTGAAGTACAAGATTGGCAAGGTACACTTTCCTGTAGTTGTCCGAACTGTGCTGAGTCTGCAGTACGAAAGTCTATCCCACTATCCATGAAAACCGTACTCCATGCAAATATCTATCAACCCAAATCACAAACAAATATATATCACACACTATAGTACACGTATGACTAATAACTCCCACCTAGGGAGCTTGGGTCGCTTCTAGTCACCTATTACCTTTTGTATTCTAAGACACTTGTTAATTATATCGTCTAGAACTAGGTCACACTAGTCTCTATAATCATTATTTTCAATAATATGAATGACAAGTTATAGGTTATTAAAATATCAAGTTGCACCTCGTTATTCGTACAACGAAACCTATGACACGCAAATCGAGACAAGATGATTAACTGCAAGATTAACCATCTTATCTTGGCGATCCATATGGTCACCTTGTCAATTTCAGCAATATGAGATAACTGGAATCGACTAATCTCAGTTTCGACGCACGAATTCCGAAATACTAACATGAATAGAAATTAATTATAATTAAGGGTGGTACATAAAGAAAAATCTACAGACATCGTCGGATGATGAAAAAAATATCACCAACATGTCCAGAATGGTCAAATTAGCTAGGATAGCCTACCCATAAGTCCAATTTGGACACGTGGGTAAAACGATAATTTCGGATCAAAACGATGTCCGCCGTTGGATCCACTTTGTACCGAAAAATGTGCCATGATGCAAGTCATCTAAACCTATCAAACTATATGTCAATGAGTCTAGAATGACGATACGAACCCAATGGTATATCTAAAATTGGATTTCGATAAGCCGATCTCAAAATGACCTATTGACTCGGACAACGGGATCCGATTTTGCACGAAAATGCATGTTGGGGCCACGTTGCTCCAAATTCAGCAAATTATATATGAATTTTAGTCAGAACGATGCCATGAGTCTACTGGTGGCGTCAAAATTGGAATCCGGAGTCCCGGGTCAAAAATTAGAATTTTATAAATTGGAAATTACGAATTCGGACGATAAACTTTGGCGACGAATTCAACCATTCGAACGACCTCACAATGGAATAAAATTTTAATTAGAAGAAGTTGGTTATACCAGCTATGCACAAAAACCAGTGGGACATCAAACAAGGCTACGATGGCAGAGAAACAAGTCCACGAAGTTGGCTCCCCAAAACTGTCAAAAATAGACACAATTATTCGCCCAACTTTGCGGCTAGTTTTTACATAGTAAACGATCGAATTAACGGCTGAAAATTTAGGTGGAGATAGAGCTATATACTGAGATTGTAATGTAGAAAAGAGTTCAACAATCCAACGGTCGGATCACCCAGAAAATATGCACAAACTTGTTGCCCCGAGACTGTGCATTCTGGCTTTGATCTACGCGCGCTTTAACGGAACTTCGATTCCGAAGTCGGGATCGACTTCCTGGAGTGTTGTGGCCAAGGAGGGGAGGCCATGCGGAGGGGCGCATGGTGGCGCACGACCACGCGCGATGGAAGACCGGTTGGGGTGGTGTAGTGCCCCGTCCCGCTCAGTCAATACGAGGAATCGAGACGCCGACGGCGTTCAAACTTAGCCTTGCAACGGCTGCTCGAAGTCCCGCTCGGTCGAGACGATTCCTTGCTTAGGTGGGGTAGTTTTGGTGAACTTGCCTCATCTTAGACTTCACATCTTAGCCTTCACATAATAAATCGTATGTTTTTAACTTGCACAAGTTAGGCTTGATAATAAAAGAGATGCATCCACATAGCTAAGGAAATAATCCCAACGGGGTGGATTGAGTTAAAACATGAAAAAAAAAGGTCCCACGGTCGGCTTAGAATCGTTGCACGATGGCTTTCAAAATGACACTCGGTCTTTCGTCCCGTGGCTTGGGAGAAAAAAAAGTTGGTATTTGCCACAAAGCTAAGAATTAGCCTAAGTCATAGTGTCGCCCACATAAATGCTTCATAAAGCATGCACGGTCTCGTCGTCCAAGGCTTGGCATAGCCTTGGCTCGTCCCACGGATTCAGTTGAATAGCACGGCTTGTGGCATAAGTCTAGGCACCCAAAGAACTTGTTTGTTCAAGTCGAACGCGTGCACGGTACGTTCACTCGAGGCAAAGCTGGATGCAGCATTTGCTCGTCAAGTCATTGCACAATTAAGTTAGGCAAAGTTATGTCGGTCGATCGAAGCCATTTCTAGCGCTGTCCCGCTCTTTCTGCGGTTGTCAAATCACATAGTCCCACGATCTTAAGGCTCGTCATATAAGTATGTGACTTGAGTGATAGTGTCGTCTAGGAAACAAGGTCTGTCTAAGGTACGAGCCACGGTTGGGTTAAGGATAAGCATGCTACGGACAAAGGAACACGTTATGTTCAAGTTAAGCTGGAGGGCTACTTGGTAGTCGTTCCCTGGGTTCAAAGGCATGCGACTGGTTGTCGTCGAGATCGGTTCCGCTACTTGGGAGTCTCGATAAAGAAGTCACGAGATCGGTCCCGCTACTTGGGAGTCTCGATAAGGAAGTCCACGCGACTGGTTGTCGCCGAGATCGGTCCCGCTACTTGGGAGTCTCGATAAGGAAGTCACGAGATCGGTCCCGCTACTTGGGAGTCTCGATAAGGAAGTCACGAGATCGGTCCCACTACTTGGGAGTCTCGATAAGGAAGTCCACGCGACTGGTTGTCGCCGAGATCGGTCCCGCTACTTGGGAGTCTCGATAGAAAGTTGGAAAGCATGGTCAAAAATAAGGAAGGACTTGGTAGATCGAGTTGAGTCTTGCATGGTCATTGGACAACTTGCGCACAAGGTGAATTCCTCGAACGATCCCGGGGCATCGGGTTCGTATCGGCCTAGGAGAAATTGCAGATATTGTACGGCCTTCATCGACGGTACGACTCGATTGAAGTAAACTATTATAATATAGGCTACGGGTAATTCGGTGGGAGCTCGTACCTCGCACGTAAATGGTCACCGTATGCAAAGATCCACGATAGCTTGACATTGCTAGTGACCACTCATATAGATCTGTCGGTATAAGAGCGGCTATCCGCGTGTATGCCTTTGAATTGCGTCGAATACTAGCAAGTTACGAGTTGGGTTAACAAGGCGTAATTATAGCAAACACTAACCTTGAATCGGCACAGGCTGGGTGTACACGGTTGCAACACCATTCTGGAGCCTAAGATATGGCTATATCAAGGACACGTGCTTCGGCATGAATGTGGCGTCGTCATCGAGTCATCTCGAATTAAGTCGGGAATGGCCGTAAGGCAAGTTGGTCAAGTCTGGTTGATCCATGGGAGGCACGCCTCGATCTTAAGGCACGATAAAGTCTATTGGCACGACAAGCACGAGTCGTCCCCTTGATATCATTGGCACGAGAATGGTCTAGAGGCACATAAAAACAAGTGAAAGTCTTGGCACGACCGAGTTTGCATAAGTTTCTACTTGGTGAGGCATTGCCTCGAATATGTATTGAAGTCACGAATAAGTATAGCACGACCCTGACGTTGCGTTGCCAAGTATAGGCCAAGGCGTCTCTGTTCTAAAATTGATCCTAAGGCAAGACTAGAAAGACAATCAAAAAGGAACTAAGCTACACAAAGTAAATGAACGTATCGATTTTGTATGGGTGGGCGAGGAGCTCACTCCACCAGTACAGTTGAGTACTGACACCCACACAGTTTTCATGTGCAGGCACAGGTAGAAGCCCGATGGCGCGAAGCTCGCTTGGATGCGTCGAGGCACGGAGTTCCTTGGCGTTTCGAGGCGTGCAGCCGTATGGAGTCAGAACTTATACGGTACATAATGTATGGACATCGTCATTCCGAAGAATCTGCTACTCGTCGCCTTGAAGCTTGTATTAAGAAATGGAGAGAGCAGAGTGACTTGTAATATGCGAAAAAAGTGTGCTTGAGAGACTTGTAATTTAGCCTCGTGCCCACAATTGTAACCTTTGTTTGAATATCAATAAAAGAGCATTTTGAATGACTTGTGTTTTGCTCTACATGTTTGCTGCTATTATTCAATGTTTCTGCTTGGGACTTCTGTGCAATGACCCTGTCGCTTAGTCTGTAATCGGCCGCTATGGATCTGCCTTGCGTGAGTGCAATTTAGGCTCATGCGGCATTACGCCTTAGCGAGGACGATCGCTCCTACGGGAGCGGGACGTGATAGGTGGCGTCGACGGCGGTCATGGTGGCTGCGCACGGGAGAGGTGCGGCAGCACCCGTCTTGCCGTGGCAGCATCGCTTGCTGCACACCAGGAGAGGCGGGGATGCGTAGACCCACGCGACGGTGTGCGGCCAGAGCGGCGAGCGCGGGGGAGGACTTTGCACGTTGCCGTTGGTGCGGCCAACATCTCGTCAAAAAGGAGGATAAGAAGAAGAAGAAGAAGAGGTGGAGATGGATGAGTGTAGGGAGGAGAAGGAGGAGGAGAAGAAGAATGGAGGAAGAAATAGGGCGGGCCAAGGCCAGCCGTGGGTGGTCGTACGCGCGTGCTTGGCTCTCCTGTCACTTGCAGGCGGAAGCAGGTGGCATACGCGCGTGAGAGGACAATGAGCAGTAGTATGCTGCTGCTACTGAGTATTCATGCAAGGGTGTGGTTAATGGGTTCGGGGTTGCGAGTTTTACCCATAATCTAAATTAAATCAAAGGGGCAGTATTGGTTTGGGTTTGTTGGTTTAAAAGGGAAGAGAAGAATCAATAATAGTAATATCAATAAATAGTTGTGGTCGAATGGGCCTGCTTAGGGGGGTTTTAGAAAAAAGAAAAGAGAATTCATGGCTTGGGTTATTGGGTTGTGTATATTTTTCTTTTCATATATACACTAATGTATTTACAAGTATATACCTATGCCCTATAGTTATATATGTAAATATTTATACTCCATATCATATATAGGTATATGCATAAACTCAATTATATATATATATATATATATATATATATATATATATATATATATATATATATATATATATATATATATATATATACACACACTCCCGATACATGTATACCTATACTTTAAAAATATACATATAAGTATATTTATATACTCTAAATATATATACGTATATATAGACTCTATATAATTATATATATATATATATATATATATATATATATATATATATATATATATATATATATATATATATATATATATATATATATATATATACTTCAAATAATACGTGTATATACATATAGATATATATCATGATACTTCTTTTATCTGTCTGTACTAGTGGCAAGACAATTAGGCTAGGTCATAAGTTTGGATAATGATTAATAACATTTTAAAATAGGAATGCTAGCAATTAATTATAAAAGTGGGGGCCACGAAGGGTGCCATGTGAGTGGTCATAAGAAATTGGGTTGGGTGTTTAGGTTCGATTGGGCTACGTTTGGACTTGGCACGAGCATGACTACAAATTAAATCATTTATGATCATTGATGAAATTATAGCATGCGGGAGCTCGATTGGATGGCACACAAGTGGCATGTGTGTAGTAGACTCAAAATAGGTCAAAATCGTATATTGGGTCGATTATGTTGGATCGATATCGAGTCCTAAAATTAAGTTGGAAGTTAGGTCAAATTTTTCGGTAGATAGTCAAATTGGCTAAATTGACCAGAAAGTTGTGCGATGTAAATATAATGCAAGAGAGAAAGTTTGAGTGGGACATGATATATCAAAATAAAGATAACCTAGTATACTACAAAACTCATGAAGGATGTTTCGATTGATTGACGTCTTTGGTGCTCCAAAAATTAAAGTCACGAAAAGGTACATTTAATGATCAAAACTAATTAATAATAAGATATTTATTAAAAATAATTTATTTAAAAAATTTTAAAAAATCTAAAAATCAAGGGGGCTTACATCCTACCCACCTTAGAAAATTTCGTCCTCGAAATTACATTCATACATGGTATAAAAAGGATAGAATATTAATATCTAAAGGATAAAAGGACTTGGGTACTATCACAGTACGATTGGCCAATAACTTTATAAGGGGATTATTATCAATTCGGTAATACTCATATATGGGTCAAGGTTTCAACATATTAGAAGAAATTGACTCGGTAGGACATAACTAAAGCGAGATGATATAGAGGGAATTTTAAATAAGGGGACAAGTTTGAGAAAATTGCGAACAGAGAAGTTGCAATAGAGAAAATTTTGATAAGTTCATGGAGTAATTTTCACGAGAATAAGGCACGACTAGGTAGGCACTTGGTCAAGAAATTGGGATGATACGGTGCCTATGGTGATACGAATATTAGGTACAAAGAGGTATATAAATCAAGCATTTGATTTTGAGATTACGACATGATTAGGGAAGGGATAAGATCATTATTGATCTCATAGTTGGAATGATCACAAAGTTATGGTCGAAAACATAGGATAGGTGACCAAGGAACGAAGAGACAGTAATACGACCCAAGGCCACAACTCTAGGTTACTTAGAATAATCTAATAGTCAAACAAGCTGAAGAGCTTGCACACTAGTTCATACTACGATTTAGCCTATCTATCAGGGTTCTAGAATAACACATAATTCCTTAAACACGGCTAGCCTAGTCTTAATCTAGAATCTAACTAATAGTATTTGAAGGTCTTCGGCCTTATCTCCTTTCTATTAGCACACTCCTTGACCTAGTCTTCTCAATTGTAACTTTCACTAACACAATATCAAGATGCTCATAATATAATCTGCTAAGGTCTTCAAGTGTCCTAGATTCTCGTAATTCAACAAAGCATTTAATTCTTAAGTTTTTCTCTGTCTATGGGACATCTTCATCTTAAAAATTTATTATCCACTATGTACTACTCCACTCTAGATTCTATTCATCAATCTATTTTAGGATACTATACTTTTCTATCTTGAGATTTTGGTTTTCTTCTCATCTCATGTTGTTTCATTTCTTGTCCTTGTTTTCTGAATGTCTCAATCTTGATCATGTGTCCATCTACAATCTATGGTGCTGGCTTCTTAACAACATACTTGTATATCATAATTATTTTTTAACCTCATTTTGATATGTCTTCAAATTTGCATTATTTCTTTCTTCGAAATGATCTCTTCCTCCTTATTCGAATCTCACATTCAAGGGCCTTGCTTAAGATATAATTTTTCCTATACTCCTCGTAAGTCATCGTAGATAATCACGGTCGTAACCCTCGTCTCAACTGATACCTCTTAATTTCTTTATGAAAATTTTCCTACATTTCCAACCTTGTTCCTTTTCTTTTATTCTACCTAAACATAGTACTGCTCCTATAATTCCTTCATCTCTTTATACATCCACTACATACACCAAATACATTTGTTCCAGTTACAATCTTTCCAGAATTCCTAACTATTTTACATTTGACGAAGGGTTTACTAGTATGTCTCTTGAGGTACAACCTTCTAACTCTAGTCCTAAATCTCTGACTAAACAAGAAAGTCATAGTAAATACTTAAACTCAACCAATCCCTTGAAGTCTATCACATACTCCTACAAGTCATAGGTCGGATCTCTTAGCAGCATAACCAAGGATCTATCCTATCTAACCACAAGCAATTATATATTTCTTACAAGCATGCCTATCTTACTCATATTTGCTAGGGAAGGCTTTTAAGGCAGGGTTGAATAAATACTTATATCTAATACCTCTGTCTAACTCTATCGATCATTCTTCTGGTCCCGACTTCTAACCGATTGCTTCAAGGTCGGCTCATCAATATAGAGATGGCTGACTATCCTATCTTAGTCTTACCTATTCCTATCATATTTCTCTCTGATATCTAATCTTCCTATGACAGTTCCTTGTCATCCAAGAAAATTTTATTTCATATTCCTGATTTCTATATCCTCCACGTGAAAAATTCTCAAAATTTAGTGCAATATCACTTCAAAGGTTTATATCTAATCATGATCATCATGCTTCATCAATTCGTTTTATCCTGTCAGAATCCTCAGACTGTACTTGCTACCGTCCTTCAGGTTGGTACTCTTCAATTTAGAATCTAACCGTGTCTTCCTTCGAGTTGTATTCTCACTCGTCTCAACTTTATAATCAAGAAATCTTCATATTTTTCATACTCGGCCTCGCATAGACATTGGTAGCATAGTTTAGTCTAATGACCCTCATGCCTCAAGTTAGGGTTAGGCCTGGTACCGTACTTTACACCCTATCTTGGTGGAGTGTCTATAAAAGTCTATCCACCTTGGCTAATCACCTAGTCCCGTCAAGCACGGGTTTATCTATCCTTCAAGTAAAACTTCCTACTCAATATGATATTTACATGTTGATACCGAATCACCAATTCATGGCTTACTAAATCATCATTCCTCAAGTCATATCATTTGCAAATTTCTATTGTAGAGATACCATTATTCTTATCTTTGTCTAGTCCCAAGTTAATCTATGCAATTCTCTAATCATATCTGTAGTCATCTCAATCATTATTGGAAATTTAATTCCATATGTTCTAATCAAAGGGTCTCTCCTTTAATCAAGGGACTTTCTTATAGAAACTAAAGCTTGATAGAGGTGCTATACATATCCTATCGATCCATCTAGTCTATCCAACCCCTATGTGCCTTAAATAATCACCTACGAAATATTACATCTGTCCTAATCACAATATATAATAAGATATAATCAAAATGGTTGATTCAATCATAAAAGTTCATCCTTCCGAGATAGGAAAGGACGATAGTTCATAAATGGGAATTCAAGAAAGCTATGAAGTGAACACAAATACGGATTTCAAAGGCGATAGTAGAAGTCAAGGGAATTTTCAATAGTAGTAGTGGATTGAGATTCTAATATACTATCCTAGTGCAGGCTCGTTCGATACAGTGATGTAACCGAAACGATTTATCTTGACCTGCGTGGGCCACCACATTCTTCTTCGACTTCTTTCAGAACCCGACCTTTTTTTTTCATGGCCCCTAAAACTCTCAAGACCACTGCTACTAGCATGAGCAAGGGAAAGGGTAAGCAGAAGGCCGCTGAAGTCATCGTCGAGGAGCCGGTCGTCATCGACATAACACACCCCGACGTCCGTAAGGAGGTTGAATGTGGGTGGCCAACACTGATAATTGTTCTATTGAACACAGACACTTGTGCACGGTCAAACTCATGGATGGGTGACCATCTAGAACATGCACTGACCAACTTTACTACTGACGCGCATGGACAAAGCTGAAAAGCTTCGTTCTGAAGATGCATTAAAGCTTTACACAGTTGACGTGCATAGAATTTGTCCAGAAGATGCGATGAAGCACAGCCTTGCAGATGCGCATGAACATCTGTCCAAAAGATGTGCTGATGCACAGTCTTGCGCATAGGAAGGTAACCATCATACACATGCTATTAGCGCGCATAGACATTGCTTAAAAAAATTATTCTCTCGTAATGCGCTCAGGCCTATTTTTACTGAGGCGCTATCAAAGGATGACGCATGGTTTTAAGTCAATTTTTTTTCTTATGACTTTTTTCTAACTCTTTTTTGCTTATTCGTTTGTGCAATGTTTATGGCGATGTCATCTCTGGACGAGGTCTTCTTTGATTACTCATTCTATCAAATGGATTTGGACCACAACGAGAAGGTGGTCAATCATGCTAAGGCCCTTATTCTGAAGGACTAGCCTCCATAAAGGATGGCTCAAATCAAAATCTAGTGCTTCGCCTTCCTTCAATGAATGATAGAGAAAGGCAAGATTTCTGCAGCTGATGGCATCCATTTCCAGAAGCCTCAGTTCTTGTTTGGGGATAAAATAGCCTCCCATGTTGCTAAGATTTTAAAGATCAAGGAGGATTGGTAGTTCGAGGCAAACGACCTCCGGTTGTATGTACTGCGGACCTAGCTTCAATTGTCGCTTTCGGCCTTTACATGCTTGGCCTCGAAGAAGAGGATGGACTGGGAGCTTACTCCAACCCAAGGGGGAGTGCTAGCGAGGCATTTCAAAATCGACTCAAGTTTCGATAAGAGGGATGTCTTCACTTATGCAAGGAATAGGCCATCTTACTCCTTGCGGGTGCTGCGCCTTGGGAGCTTGGTTAGCGATGTTCCTCCCGACACCTTAGCTTTTGGCACTTCTACCTTTGCGAATCACCTCTCAGAGAAGAAGGTTTCATATCCGAAAGGTGACTTTCGGATCGAAGGCTGGGTTCATACTGACCTTAATGGCATGACCTAGCCTTGTGGATATTGTCCAAGTATGAGGATTTCCTCAAGGAGGTTGGTTTGTACTATGCCACACGGGCCACCCAATACGGAATAGAGATAAACTAACATATGTGGCTCTGTTTGAGATGTACAATCGTCACACGGGGACGTTCTATACACCTGGAGGGGAGATAGGCTTGGCGCTCCACGAGATGCGTGCGATTTCGAAACACCCATGGGATAATAAGCCATATGAGGAGTATACTCCTTGCAATAAGGATCTTGTGGGCCTAGAAGCCAAGGAATCTGAAATGATGGATGTGTACAAAGAGTTGTGGTGACATCATTACGTCTGTCAGCGCCAAGATGAGACAAGGGCTTTCCCTCATGTAACTGCTTGGAGGGATTATGATCTTCACACAGCATAAAGCAGAACCAAAGAAGATTCACTTTTTCACCTATCCTAGCACCGCCCAAAGGAGATCACTGCTCTGATGACCACTCTGGACGAGAAGAGTCCCCGGGTGGATATGTATAGGGAGCCTGCTGCCAACATCTACAGCTATTTTTGGTACTCCATGTATAAACTATCTTCGAAGGCAACATTAGTTGCTTATCTAATGATATGGCTTTTAGGCAGTGTACTCCCGTGAGGATCAGGATCGGTGGAAAGGGTGAGCAGGATCTCGTCTTACACGTTGTGAAGTTGATCTTTGGCCATCGTCTGTCTCTGCTCCCTGTCATTGTTATTTGCCATTGATTATCTAAGAACAGAACAGTTTTATGCGAGGACTGAACTTTGATTCACAATTACAAACTCGCTTGTACAAAAGAGAGCCTAGGAACAAAACCTAGAAAAAGCAATCTAAGTACAATGATTTAATTTGGATTCTTGGGGGTGACGGTAGAGGCTCGGGAAAGTGCTATCAACTCTGCCTTACTCCTTGAACGATCGAACGCAACCTCGGCTCCGGCGAAAAAATGCTCTCTGTATGTATATGTGTGTCCCTATGTGTGTATGCAAGGGAATAGTACCATGCTATTTATAAAAATTTGTAATGAGTGGGGTGTACAGCCATGTGGCTAATTTTAGGCCACATCATCGTAACTGCACCTTGAGAAGTGGGCAATTGGGGATTGGTTAAGATTAATCTTGATCTGTTTGTTGCAATAAATCTGAACTGTTAAGATCTGTTGGTTGCAATAAATTCGAATTGTTAAGACTTGGTCAACTCCTGCCACGTGTCTCAACTGATACTCTTGTGGTGAGCCACATAAATGATGCGTCCTGGCTGAGCCGCATGAGGGACTGTCACACAACCGAGCCGCATGAAGAGTGTCTCATGGCCTAGCCGCATAAGGGTGGCCTCATGACTGAGCCGCATGAGAGTGGTCTCCATGACTGAGCCGCATGAGAGTGGTCCCCTGTCTGAGCCGCATGAGAGTGGTCTCATGACCGGGCCGCATGAGAGTTGTCTCATGGCCGAGCCGCATGGGAGTGGTCTCCATGTCCGGGTCGTATGAAGGTCGTACAGGCGATCCGCATAAAGAACTTTTGGAATTTGTGAACTGTGCCAGATATCATGATGATTTTCTCGTCTTTTTAGGAGCATGTCATGTCTTGTCTTTATGTCAGAGCTATCATCTTTGTCAGAGCTGTCACTTTTTTGTGTCAGAGTAATTATGGCTTGCTTCATAGAGAGACATTTATTGTTTTAGGCAGATTTCAAACCGCATAAGGCTCTCCGCTGATTTTTGGGCCGCATGAAGCTTTCTGAGCCGCATGAAGCTTTATGGGTCTTTTTGAGCCGCATGAAGCTTCCTGGGTTTTGTGAGCCGCATGAAGCCTCCTGGGTTTTTGAGCCGCATAAAGCTTATTGGGTTTTGAGCTGCATGAAGCTTCCTGGGTTTTGTGAGCCGCATGAAGCCTCCTGGGTTTTTGAGCCGCATGAAGCTTCTTGGGTTTTGTGAGCCGCATGAAGCTTCATGTTGATTTTCGGGCCGTATAGCAAATCCCATTCTTTTCCATAGACAATTTCGAGCCGCATGGAACCATCATATTTGCTCCCTGATCTGAGGCTAGTAAAACACTGCTCTCGATCGTTGTAGGAAGACTTTTGAGAACCACCTTGTCCGTTTTCCGTCGGGGGCTGGACACGGGCGATTCTGTACAACTTTCTATCAGAGGCCCGCATAACAGTTAGCGGGACTTTCTGATGGTAAGTAATTTGGACAGTTGACTGGGCTTGTTGAGCCCGTACTGCCCTAGACTTCTTCGACTTAGCACCCGAAGGTGCGTAGTAGGAAGAGTCCAAGTTGGAAGGAGGGAAGGGAAGTTGGTACCCTTTTCAAAGGAGGCAAGGGGGCTCTATTTATAGAATGGAGTGAGCCCTTTCTTCTTTTTCTTTCCGATGTGGGACTAAAAGCAATATTTTCCATGCTTCTACAAGACCCCCTTCAAAGTTTTCAAATTAAAAATTTGGAATACTTTGAATAAGAAGCATGGAAAGTAGAGTTGTTTTGGTGTGGCAATCCTATCAGAGGTAGCATGGACGTGATAGGTTTGGGTACTTCCGCTAGGAATTTTATGTAGACTTATCATCCTTGGCGTATCTTGGTTTTAGGTACAGATAATAAGTTGAGAGAGGGAACCATCATATTTACTCAGAGGTGGTAAGAACATGGAAAATATGGGGTCGATGGTAATGAGGACGTGGTGGGAGTGGACTCAGATGAGGATACATAAAACAACTCAGAGGTAATATGGACGTGGAAGTTCTACGTAATGGGTAATGAATGCCACGGAACAACTGGGTTCCAGAAGCATATGATTGTAAAAAAAAGGTGCATGTACTAAAGGACCTAATACAACATTTGTGGTCAACAGAGAACATTTATGGACCTATTATCCTTTTTATGTACTGGCGGTACGAGTACGGATAATAAGTAGAGAGAAAACCAACATATTTACTCAGAGGTAATAAGGACGTGGTAAATATGGGTCTAAAGTAGAGCCTTCCTACTCAGAGGTAATGAGGACGTGGTAGGAGTGGGCCTAATGAGGATACACAAAACAACTCAGAGGTGCTATCAACGTGGAAGTTCTATGTATTGGGTGGTTTGTTTGTGATGGACGAGTAAACAACTCAGAGGTAATATGGACGTGGTTGTTTTTCCTGTCGGAGAATTTTGTGGACCTATTACCCTTTTTGTGCACTGGTAGTACGAATAATAGATTTGAATAATATTTTGTGGATCTACTACCCATCTGCGTACCGGTGGTGCGGGCAATAGATTTTGAGGCAAATTCTTGGCGGTAGAAAATCTATGACCAGGGGGTACATAGATATGACCAAGAGAATTCATTCGGAGTAATTAGAGAGTAAGTTCAGTGGTACCTGAGGGTACGTAACTCAATAATCTGGAAGATTTGAAGTCGGAGTGTAAGTTCAGCGATACCTGCGGGTATATGACTCACAATCCGAGAGATAGTTGGGAGGTGTCGTTTAGACATAGCACTTCTTGAGGAACTTGCCGTTGTTGTTTTTGGTATTAGGGCGTTTGCCCTTATCCTCTCCATCCGAGATATGCAACCCCAGTTGGCGAGCCTTCTTCAACTTTGTTTCTGTGCTTGTGGCGCTGATGATGAAGGTTTTCCAGTCCTTAAATTGACTTTTGCCCATCCAGAGGCTGATTGTGGGGAGCAGCCTCTTCTGGCAAATTTCAATTAAGGAAGAGTCCGGATTACCGGAGGGCAACTTTTGCGGTTCGGCAAAACCGCTCAATGTAGTTCCTTGTCAGCTCCTTCTCTCCTTGAACAACGTCCATGAGGGTTGACATTGTCACATCTTGTCCCACCTCATAGAACCTCTCCAAGAACATATGTTTGAAGCCGACGAAGGAATGGATGCAGTTGTCCGGCAAGTTGCGGTACCTGTCGAATGCGACTCCCTCCAATGCCCCGACGAACAATCGCATAAGGATGGCGTCGTCATGCGACAGATGATCTGTTGTGACATCAAAGTAAGTCATATACCGGCTTGGAGATGTCTTTCCGTCATAAGGATTGATGTTGAATGGTTTGTATCGAGGAAGAAAGGGGACATCTCTCCATGCAGCGGGATACGGCTGTCGTATCCTGAGGTCCTGAGAGTTTTCTCGGACGTGAAACATTGCCCGGAGCTCCTAGACTTCTCTTCTCGCCTCCTTGGCCTCTTCTGCAACAGTGGGAGCCGACATTCTGGGTGGATTGTCACCCGGGGTTGGTGCGGTTGTGTTTGAGTCCGTATTGACGGCGGAACCCAAGCTTGTTTGGACATGTGTCCTTCCTTGGAGAGCCGATAGAGATGCCTTGATCTCGTCTACTGACTTAACCAAGGTATGAAGTATGGCCTCAAGAGTGTCGAGGCGCTGTCGATCACTGGGACCATCTTGGTCATTCTCAGTCATGAATACTGTCCTCATATGAGGAGCAGTAGAAGGAACTGTAGAAGACGTGCTCTCCGAATCATACCCCCGAATCGAGAAGTCGTCGGGGTATGTGGGAATGTTCTTCTCTCATTCGGATTCAGAGAAAGTGCCACCCCCTGTATAGGAGGTTGCCTCATCTTGGCACTTATGGACGTCTTCAGGGACGTCAAAATCTGCTGCATCTGTTGGGGGGATTACCTATCACGCCTCGATTCGTAGAGTCATTTATTCATATATTTTATCTCTTGGAATCGATCGTCCTCGCTTGGGCGTGATGTCGTACAAGTCTGGTGTTGCACTTGTACAAGGCAAAGATGGTACATAAGTGATAATCTTCAAATAGAAACACATCATAGCGGCAGAAGCAGACAAATTGAAGTTGATAAGGACATTCTTTCTTATTGAATAGAAACACATCAGTTTCTTTATAACAACGAAGATAAAAGGATAACTTGAAGTCTCACAGAGATATACAGAACTTTATTCTCTTTATTGATAATTGAAGAAGAGTACAAGACTTGTATTGAAGTACAATGCTTATATCACATCTCACTTTACATTGAAAGCCAACTGAAAAATACTATACAGCTTACATCTGATACTTTGATATACTGTATTACAACTCGATATACCAACTTGGATTACAACTCACTGGTATAACTGATTATAATGTTCCATACATTATGTCCGTTATAAACAGAAGATCTCATCTTGTATAAGGAGAGCTTCTGTATGCCCAACAAATCTTCAATGCCGCGGGACCAATCAAGCTAATCTTCTTGTGTAGAACATCCCAAGCATGAGCACCTGCCCATAAAAACGTGGGTCAGCACATCATCTATGTACTGGCAAACAGAATCCAACCCACTCGCCTAAACCAACACTAACTGGTCGATTTTAGCAAGCATTTAATAGAATGATCTTTCTACTTGGGGCCTAGCATCAGTTTACAGTTCATGTGCAATCATCATAGTGAAGCATGTAAACATATTCTTAGCAACATTCATGTGGACATATCATTAAAGCATACTTGGTGTTATCATGCAAATACATCATTGAGGCATCGTTAACATTATCATCTTAAACATGTTGTGTCAATTCTCACTTTAAGCATCACTTAGCATGTATGTTATGATTGAGCAATGTTTATAACAAGGCATCCTTCTAGCATACTGAATTTAACATGTTAAGCAGGTTCTCATATTGAAAGGCTACACATAGCATCATTTATTTGGCACCTTAAGCACGCAAGTTAAACCAACACATATATTGAGTATATCACATTTAAGTGATTTTTTACCGATAGCCGACTCCCTCGTACCTGTATCAAATACAGGTTAGCAGAAATACTTACTCTGCCTACACAAAATATTCATTAGCATGCATCCTGACTACATGGTCACTGGTGTTTAACCATACGGATGTTGCCATATAGGTCTTCATCGGTAATACGATGACTCCAGAGAAGGTAGCTAGCCCCAAAGGATGCCTCGCAAAACCCGTGCCTCTACTGGCACGCCAATGTTTCCTCCTAGGCCGGATCGGTCGCCCTAACGTTCCGGGGTACCGTCCGAGAAAACATATCCCCATCTCTTATGCATAAGTTGTCCTATGACCATACGAATGTGTGTCCGACTCAATCGTGAACATAAAATACATGGTGAAATATTGAAGTAAAGACAACAGTGCATCATCATTCATCTCATTCAAGTCATGTTCAGTGACTTATTCATTCCCAACATTACCATCATTTTATTTGGTGATCTCAACGATCCCAAGCCTCATCAATTCTCATTGTTTGTTCCATAGCGACATTTTTCATTACGTTCCTTCTAAGGAGGAACAACAGCATTCATTTTGAAGGGACCTGTAGCATTTCATTCATTTCATAGGAACAATAGCATATTCAATTCTTTTCTCATGTATCATTCATGCAGTATCTCATTATTCAAGTGATTCATTCATTTCATCAATATTAAGCATAAGGGACATTATCGATTCATTCTCAGACATCATGTTACATTAGCAGTTCGAGTGTGATTCGTTCAGCAATTCAAAGTTCATGTGTTATTCATTCAATGATTTCCAGCATATGCATCTCTATCGATTTAGCAACTAAAGCATCGCATCACAATTATTCAACATTCAAGGTAAAAGGCATTAGGGACATATTCATAGCATCACGTTATTCTATTTATTAAGCATGCAGGAATAAGAAGGAAGGAGGAAGTTCCACTTGCCTGCACAAAAGGGTCTTCTTATTCTGGTTGCACACATTCCTCCTAAGCGTAGCTCCACCAGCGAGCCACGTTCCAACACTTAATCCATCTAGCCAGCTCAGAGAGACTGCATCGGTCTCAACTCTCTTGATTCCCAACATAAGTTACGGTCCAACATCCTGATAGCATCCAACAAGCCAACCAAATGCCTCGTGCGGAGCGGGGCATTACATAATATACCACTCATAAAAAGTTTTGTCCTCGAAACTTAAGAAAATAACTCATCCACTAGATTCACTTAATCACAATGAGTTACTCATTCAGCTTCAATTCAATAATCATTTCAGTCCACTCGGTCATTTCAAAATAGCTATCCAACTGTATCATTTTAATCCATCAACGATTCAATCCATCTTTCTCTTTTTCCAAATACTTGCAACTTCTCATTGATTCACCAACATTTTCCTTGCATTCTGTCTTGGTCGCAACACATCACTTCCTTTGGATCCATATACATATTTCAGGCGTCCCCAAAACATATGCATTTCAGCCAAAATTCGCGCTAGTGCGATAAATTCTTACCATAATGTTATCTCAGTCGCAATCTATCACTTTGGCTGGATCCATACACATATTTTAGGCGTCCCCAAAACATATGTACTTCAGCCAGCTCCCATGTTAGTGCGATTCGATCAGCCACGATATAATCTCTTTTCCAAATCCGACTTAGCATCCCTTCAATTGACTTATTACTTCATTCACTTTGCCACAATCACTCTCTTTCAGGCCATAACACTTAACATCAGGGGCAACTCAGGTAAGCTTTCTATCCAAATATAATATTTCTAACATCGGTCAAGGGTCTAACTTAGAGCCATTCATATCAAGCGTTCACAGCATGCAATCATATTGCTTCCCAAATCCAACAATATTTTTCACCGAGGCAATTCATCTTTTCTATAAGACATAATCCGGCGTCACCCACCATCGATTACCTAAGCCAAGGGTACAATTCTATACAACGGTCAGGGTTAACCCAGCTACCCGACTATAGATACCGATCCAACATTCCCGTCATGAGCAGTCAATTCCATCTCATGAAATTATTCACTACTCGATACATACAACTCAAATCTCATCCCACAATTCTAGTTTTCGCTATAGACTGACACATAATCCTCAAGGATCAAACATCTTTGAGGTTCATATTGAAGCATATACATACAACATATCACACTTAGGTCGTACTCATCACCATCTCTCGTTCAATGCCATAAGGTCACTCTATGGGTCGCCAACGGCCATCTATTATTCGGTCCAGTCTCAATGGTTAGCTATACCGACAGCTATACCTAATCATTCAGGTGACTTCCCTAGAGTGGATGGCTACTAGGATTATGCCAGTTTTTTATTCTCAGGGCCAACAAGTAACCGACAGTTCTAAGGGACTCTACCCAAACCTATGGGTATCCACTCAGTTTGAATAATTATTCGCCATTGTTGGCTATGCCAACAATTGGTAAGTTATCCACTGGTCGCTAGGGTCAAGTCTATCTATCCAGGGTCTTCCTCAAAGAAATAATTCCCACAGAGGCTCATTCTTAGACTTACCCAACGATCGACTAAGATCGATTTATCAACATTACGGTCAATTCCCAACCCGACATACGATTCTCATCGTTCTAATAATCCATCAAGTAAATTCCCAATGATTCAATTTCTATTTCGATCCTTTGTACTCACACGAACCCATAAGCCAAGGCTAACTATTCAAGGGTCATCGATTCCGATAGTCTTAACATAACTATGGAATCATACTATTCGGTCAGTATGACGAAGTCACACCACTAAGTCACAAGCCAGCAATATATATCCCAACCGACAGTCACATATACTGATATTATCCAACACATTTGTAATTTCTCAATCCCATTCGTTTCTCACTCATCAAACTATCTTATAGACATTCTTAAATCTCATGCAGCAAGGGTCGAGTAGTTCATTCCATTCAATCCGACAATTCATGTATCAACTAACCATTCTCTATGCAACACAATTATTCAGGATTGCTACTTGTTACTTTTCTGGTATAATTCAACTCCTCAGCATACATTCACATAGACAACGACTATCCTTTGGTGATCAAGATGGATTAACATCTCTTATACCTTAGGGTCAAGGCACAGATTTCTGATATTCTTTAGTGTCACCAACAATATTTTTCGAACTTTCAGCTACGCAACCAACTTTGTATTAGCCACATTTGATTTACATCCAACCAATCGAAGTCAACATTCAGATGTTCTAAGCCACAACATTCTCTAGCCAAATCCATTTACCCATAGCATACTAGCTGTCTTACTAGTCTTAGTCATCACTCGACTAAACAATTTCTAATCAAGCCACCCGTTACAATTTCCGACAATCTCGCTACCCAACATAACTTCACCGTCAAGGGATACTCGAGTCATCTAGCAACAATACATGACTCCCAACTAAGTCTCGGTACTACCCAGTACCCACAGATAGTCTCATTGATATCCTATGGAAAGGGTCAATAAATATCTCATTCTGAGGTGGTAGAGGCAATATACCACTCAGAAACGAAGCCATCCTTAAACGATACCAACTCAATTCTATTCTGGACTTTCATGATCTATAATGATCACAACACTTAGCCAACATCTTGGGGTCTTAATATCATAAGCTAACATTCTTAGGGTCTCAAAAGCACTAGCCATCACCCCTGAATCGACTCACCAGTTATGTCGAACTCATCCATCAATTATTTTATTCCCAATTCTTTCCCAACATCACATGCAATTCTCAACTTATTACAGCATACATAGCCACTTTTCTTTTATTCCCACAATTCCAAACAACATTCATACTATAGCATACTATGGCATCGAGTCATTGTTGGGTTATTTGTGTCCAAACCAACAACAATCATTCATTCAGGGGCATCACAATATATATAGACTTATTGTATGGAACGTCCAGTGAGCAGCCAAGAGGGTCAACGAACTTTCAAGCACAAATAACATAGGATGATTACAGAACAACAACAACATAATCGCGGAAGCAATCTTTGATTTAATCTCGGAAGCATCGTTGAGTGATCGCGGAAGCAACTTTGGTCAATCGTCGATGCACTTTGATTTGAAATGAATCAAAGAAGAGACCAAGGACGTAAAGCCGTGCTTTGATACCAATTTGTCACGCCCCGATTCGTAGAGTCATTTATTCATATATTTTATCTCTTGGAATCGATCGTCCGTGCTTGGGCGTGATGCCGTACAAGTCTGGTATTGTACTTGTACAAGGCAAAGATGGTACATAAGTGATAATCTTCAAATAGGAACATATCGCAGCGGCAGAAGCAGACAAATTAAAGTTGATAAGGACATTCTTTCTTATTGAATAGAAATACATCAGTTTCTTTATAACAACGGAGATAAAAGGATAACTTGAAGTCTCACAGAGATATACAGAACTTTATTCTCTTTATTGATAATTGAAGAAGAGTACAAGACTTATATTGAAGTACAATGCTTACATCACATCTCACTTTACATTGAAAGCCAACTGAAAAATACTATACAACTTACATCTGATACTTTGATATACTGGATTACAACTCGATATACCAACTTGGCTTACAACTCACTGATACAACTGATTACAATTCTCCATACATTATGCCCTTTATAAACAGAAGACATCATCTTGTATAAGGAGAGCTTCTGTATGCCCAACAAATCTTCGATGCCGCGGGACCAATCAAGCTAATCTTCTTGTGTAGAACATCCCAAGGATGAGCACCTGCCCACAAAAATATGGGTCAGCACATCATCTATGTACTGGCGAGCAGAATCCAACCCACTCGCCTAAACCAATACTAACTGGTCGATTTTAGCAAGCATTTAATAGAATAATCTTTCTACTTGGGGCCTAGCATCAGTTTACAGTTCATGGACAATCATCATAGTGAAGCATGTAAACATATTCTTAGCAACATTCATGTGGACATATCATTAAAGCATACTTGGTGTTATCATACAAAGGCATCATTGAGGCATCGTTAACATTATCATCTTAAACATGTTGTGTCAATTCTCACTTTAAGCATCACTTAGCATGTATGTTATGATTGAGCAATATTTATAACAAGGCATCCTTCTAGCATACTGAATTTAACATGTTAAGCAGGTTCTCATATTGAAACGCTACACATAGCATCATTTATTTGGCACCTTAAGCACGCAAGTTAAACCAACACATATATTGAGTATATCACATTTAAATGATTTCTTACCGATGGCCGACTCCCTCGTACCTGCATCAAATACAGGTTAGCAGAAATACTTACTCTGTCTGCACAAAACATTTATTAGCATGCATCCTGACTACATGGTCACTGGTGTTTAACCATACGGACGTTGCCATATAGGTCTTCATCGGTAATGCGATGACTCCAGAGAAGGTAGCTAGCCCCAAAGGATGCCTCGCAAAACCCGTGCCCCTACTGGCACGCCAATATTTTCTCCTAGACCGGATCGGTCGCCCTAACGTTTCGGGGTACTGTCCGAGAAAATATATCCCCATCTCTTATGTATAAGTTGTCCTATGACCATGCGAATGCGTGTCCGACTCAATCGTGAACATAAAATGCATGGTGAAATATTGAAGTAAAGACAACAGTGCATCATCATTCATCTCATTCAAGTCATGTTCAATGACTTATTCATTCCCAACATTACCATCATTTTATTTGGTGATCTCAACGATCCTAAGCCTCATCAATTCTCATTGTTTGTTCCATAGCGACATTTCTCATTACGTTTCTTGTAAGGAGGAACAACAGCATTCATTTTGAAGGGACCTGTAGCATTTCATTTATTTTATAGGAACAATAGCATATTCAATTCTTTTCTCATGTATCATTCATGCAGTATCTCATTATTCAAGTGATTCATTCATTTCATCAATATTAAGCATAAGGGACATTATCGATTCATTCTCAGGCATCATGTTACATTAGTAGTTCGAGTGTGATTCGTTCAGCAATTCAAAGTTCATGTGTTATTCATTCAATGATTTCCAGTATATGCATCTCTATCGATTTAGCATCTAAAGCATCGCATCACAATTATTCAACATTCAAGGTAAGAGGCATTAGGGACATATTCATAGCATCATGTTATTCCATTTATTAAGCATGCAGGAATAAGAAAGAAGGAGGACAGTTCCACTTGCCTGCACAAAAGGGTCTTCTTATTCTGGTTGCACACATTCCCCCTAAGCGTAGCTCCACCAGCGAGCCATGTTCCAACATTTAATCCGTCTAGCCAGCTCAGAGAGACTGCATCAGTCTCAACTCTCTTGATTCCCAACATAAGTTACGGTCCAACATCCTGATAGCATCCAACAAGCCAACCAAATGCCTCGTACGGAGCGGGGCATTACATTACCTCTCCAGGTTGATCTTCTTGGAACATCGGATTGTTGTGGATGTTCCGGGGAGTGCTACCCCTAGCTTTGGCTACCCCAGGGATGTAGATGACGCATCTCCAAGTGTTGAAGATTTTGTCTTCGAGCGGGTGCCTTGATAAACTCCTCCTGTGGTGGTTGTGGTCAACCGCTTAGATGAGAGTTTCCTGGCCCTGCTGGTTGAGATCATCGGGCTGAAGACATTTATTTTCTTCTCTCCCTTGTCGTTAGGGACCTTTCGGGCAGAATTGTAGGAGGTGAAAGGAAGTGCCTCGTCTTTCGAGCTTTGTTCTAGGACCGGTCCTGGCTGCTGCAGTCGTTGGAAGACGGACTGTCGGTCCTCTTGTACTGCTGTCTTGTTGCAGTAGCAGTTGACAATAACTTGAGTGCAGTGATGTCCATGGAAGGACTCTCTGTACACCAAGGTTTCCTCTCTTTCCTTGCGCTTGTGAAGGATCACATTACGCAAGTCAAGTACATCTCGAGCAACCTTTACACTCATTTTGTGGGCCCGGGAGTCCCGAGCACACGAGTGCGTTGGTATCATGTTTGCTCCCTGATGCGGGCTAGTAAAAGTACTTATCCTTGATCATTGTTGGAAGACTCTTGAGAACCACTTTGTCCGTTGGCCGTCGGGGGCTGGACACAGATGGTTTTATACAACTTTCCATCAGAGGCCCGCATAACAGTTAGCGGGACTCCCTGATGGTCAGAAGTTGGGACAACTGACTGAGCTCGACGAGCCTGCGTTTTCCTAGACTTATTCGTCCTAGCACCCAAGGGCGCGTAGTAGGAAGAGTCCAAGCTGTGCCGCACAGAGTCTGGCACATCCTCATGGGAGCTTCTGAGGTCAGGACCGCATGAGAGGTGGTCGAAGACTGAACCCGAGCCGCATAGGGTGGATGGTCTGCGATTGGGATTGGATGTCGCATATGCCATCTCCCTGCGGCTGGGCTTGGCGGCCGCATAAGCATTCTGCATGCGGCTGGGATAGGTGGCCGCATGAGCAGTCTGTATGCAGCTGAGATTGGAGGCTGCATGAGCCTTCTGTATGCGGCTGGAATTTGTGGCCGCATGAGCCTTCTGCATGCGGCTGGCATTTGTGGCCACATGAGCTTTCTGCATGCGGCTGACATTTGTGGCCGCATGAGCTTTCTGCATGCGGCTGGCACCCTTATGTGGCCTCTTCTTAGACCGCATAGAGTTTCCATTTGCCCTTGCCAGTCCAGCATCGTAGTGTTTTCTTTTGCCAGACTTGGGGACAGTAGGGTCCTCTGCGGCCTGAAGTGGGGCCGCATGTGAGTCTTCTCCGCCGTCTTGGGCAACAGAGAACACTTCTTCCAGAGCTTGGGAAGGAGCAACGGATTTGGGCCTCCACTCCCTGCGGGCCTTCTTCGTGCCGGCTCGCTTCTGGATCGGGCTAGCGCTTCCGTCGAAGAGCATCTCTTCAAACGCTTGCTGGTCGAAGCGAACAACCAGCATCTGTTACGTGGAGCCGAGTTTGGCTGCGTCCGATTGCGTCACCAACTTCTCAGCAGTGGAGAAGTTAGTCCCCAGCAGAGTCGCCATTGTGTTTGCCATTGATTATCTAAGAACAGAACAGTTTTATGGGAGGACTGAACTTTGATTCACAATTACAAACTCGCTTGTACAAAAGAGAGCCTAGGAACAAAACCTAGGAAAAGTAATCTAAGTACAATTGTTTAATTTAGATTCTGGGGGTGACGGTAGAGGCTCAAGAAAGTGCTATCAACTCTGCCTTACTCCTTGGACGATCGAACGCAACCTCAGTTCCGGCAAAGAAATGCTCTATGTATGTATATGTGTATCCCTCTGCGTGTATGCAAGGGAATAGCACCATGCTATTTATAGGAATTTGTGATGAGTGGGGTGTACAGCCACGTAGCTAATTTTAGGCCACATTTTCGTAACTGTGCTTTGAGAAGTGGGCAGTTGGGGATTGGTTAAGATTAATCTTGATCTGTTTGTTGCAATAAATCTGAACTGTTATGATCTATTGGTTACAATAAATCCAAATTGTTAAGACTTGGTCAACTCCTGCCACATGTCTCAACTGATAGTCTTGTGGTGAGCCGCATAAATGATGCGTCCTGGCTGAGCCGCATGAGGGACTGTCACACAACCGAGCCGCATGAAGAGTGTCTCATGGTCGGGCCGTATAAGGGTGGCCTCATGACTGAGCCGCATGAGAGTGGTCCCCATGACTGAGCCGCATGAGAGTGGTTCCCTGTCTGAGCCGCATGAGAGTGGTCTCATGACCGGGCCGCATGAGAGTGGTCTCATGGCCGAGCCACATGGGAGTGGTCTCCATGTCCGGGCCGTATGAAGGTCGCACAGGCGATCCGCATAAAGAACTTCTTTTGGAATTTGTGTACTATGCCAGATATCATGATAATTTTCTCGTCTTTTTAGGAGCATGTCATGTCTTGTCTTTATGTCAGAGCCATCATCTTTGTCAGAGCTGTCACTTTTTTGTGTCAGAGTAATTATGACTTGCTTCGTAGAGAGACATTTATTGCTTTAGGCGGATTTCAAACCGCATAAGGCTTCCCACTGCTTTTTGGGCCGCATGAAGCTTTCTGGGTCTTTTTGAGCCGCATGAAGCTTCCTGGGTTTTGTGAGCCGCATGAAGCCTCCTGGGTTTTTGAGCCGCATGAAGCTTCTTGGGTTTTGAGCCACATGAAGCTTCCTGGGTTTTGTGAGCCGCATGAAGCCTCCTGGGTTTTTGAGCCGCATGAAGCTTCTTGGATTTTGTGAGCCGCATGAAGCTTCATGTTGATTTTCGGGCCGCATAGCAAATCCTATTCTTTTCCATGGACAATTTCGAGCCACATGGAACCATCATATTTGCTCCCTGATATGAGGCTAGTAAAATACTGCTCTCGATCGTTGTAGGGAGACTTTTGAGAACCACCCTGTCCGTTTTCCGTCGGGGGCTGGACACGGGCGATTCTGTACAACTTCCATCAGAGGCCCGCATAACAGTTAGCAGAACTTTCTGATGGTCAGTAGTTTGGACAGTTGACTGGGCTTGTTGAGCCCGTACTGCCCTAGACTTCTTCGACTTAGCACCCGAAGGTGCGTAGTAGGAAGAGTCCAAGTTGGAAGGAGGGAAGGAAAGTTGGTGCCCTTTTCAAAGGAGGCAAGGAGGCTCTATTTATAGAATGGAGTGAGCCCTTTCTTCTTCTCCTTTCCGATGTGGACTAAAAGCAATATTTTCCATGCTTCTACAATTGTCTACAAACTTCAACGGGGCTTGCGAGAGTTCACCGAGAAGGTGATACGTCATGAAGGAAAAAGTGGGAATTTTGCTCGAGTGGAACTTCCCTACCATTATCTAATGGGTTGGTTGGTATTACACCACTCATGCATGATGAGCCCCGGTCTAGAAGAGGGCAATATGGAGGGCAGTGCCTTTATCTGCGGCTACAGAAGAAGGAAGTGACTTCATACAGGCGTCCTAGTATGCCAAAAGGCTTTGTCCTATATGAAGGGATGAGACTTTTTCAAAATTCCTCCATCTTATGTGGGTTTACGGAAGAAGAGGAGCTGAAGGACAATGTCACAGACGCATCCAGCCTACCAGCGAAGGTGTTCCGTTGGTTGCAATCAATCCGCCTTCGTATTTGGTCTATAGGAACATGAATTACGTATTCCTAAAGCCATACCTGCCAAACCGATTTATGTGCCAATTCGGCTATAACCAGTTGATGATGAACAACCCGAGAAACTGCTTGGTGTATGCAGGGAGTCTCTTGGACGTAGCTCGGGCATGACAATACTATAATGCCGGGTGCACAAGAGCATATTTTACAGTGCCTGTACGAAGCCCTGAGACTCACATCTTATATTCCGTCGTGAAGTTTTATTGCTCGGTGAATACTTTGTCGGTATGACCGAAAATGGAGCTTCATTGCTGTAATGCCCCACTCCGCACGGTGCATTACGCTGAAGCGTTGACTCAACGAGTCACGTTGATGCAAGGGAATGTATCGATGCAAAACAATGCGAGAGTTAAGTTGTCCCGAGCAATGCATCAAACTAAGTTGATGCGAAGAGTTGCCTTGTCCCGAAAGAATGTATCGAGTTGAATCGATGCGAAGCGCCGCGTTGCCCGAAGGATGAGTGCGTTGAATCGGCTCGAAGATTCTAAGAAATCGAATCGACCAAGGCGCAAGTCCGAATCGATGCAAGTATTGATTTTAGTTGGTTTCGTGTGCAGGTTATACTTTGACGGGAAAATATTAGAGGTCGATCTTTTGCAATATTTAGTAAGGGGTCCGCGAAATCAAATCGTCGCCTTGCGACGGGCTAAGACTTGGGCACGCTAAGGTAAATCGGACGTATAACTCAATGAAGCACGAAGTGCTCGAATGGCTAAGTCAGGAGAGTGGCCGTGCAACAAAGTTAGGGAATCGAGCCGTATCGGCTCGGTGAAATGACGAAGGCATATCGACTCAAGGTGGGAGGATTGACTTCTTTTTACTCCTTCATTCGATAAGTCAAATATATCATTGTATGCTAAGTTAACCTATCGACGCCACGGGCGTGGCCGATCGGAGATAAAATCATAGTGTGAGTCGAACACTAAGTTAGAACAATTGAAATGAAACGTGCATCAATATGCACGAGTCGCTATGGGACATTGGATATCACATAGGCGAGCGCCTCGGTGCGCAAGCCGTAAGAACATGGGATAACTGTAATCGGCGAGTGCCTTAGTGCACGAACCATACCGTGCCTTTGCTGCATGAGTTAGACGGCTAGAACATTGAAAGACAATAGGCGAGCGCCCTAGCGCGCAAGCCCCGAACAATGAATGCTAAGTAATAGAACATTGGGATACGGTCGAAACGTGCCTACGTGCACGGGATAATAAAAGATGGCTTTGTTGCGAGAGAATACAGTTGTGTCATGAATGTGGCAGAACTGTCGGATATGACATGGTGCCTCGAAAGGTGTTCAAGACCTTCGGGTCATTTGGTTGACGAGCATTGAGTTGAGGCACGATGCCATTGAAACATCGAAATGAAGTGCGAAACGAAAGAACATAGAAAGTTAAATGAAAGAGATGCGAGACGATAAGTCTGAGTCTCGGACTCATGACTATGTTTGGTTGTTTGAATTAAATTGTTGAATGATAGGGCGTTGCATGGTCGATTGGAATAGGCTCGAGATAAAAACGTGGAAATAGCTCGTACACGAGTGTCCCCCAAACGGTTAAATGTCGGAGGTCCCCGGAACTGATTTGGCCGCGGAGGGATGGATAATCTTTGTAGGCGCACATCCTTAAACAAGATGGGAGAAGCCGTAAATGATGGCATATAGCGGGAACGTTTCGGTTGTTTGGGATGTGACCCAACCCATGAAATGCCCGGCAGCCCAACCAAATAGTGAGAAAAGAAGGAGAGAAAAGAAGGAGAGAAAAGAAAGGAACTCCTTTAGTCCATTCCGGCGCGGATACGCCAACGGCCCTCATATAGTTAAGGAACGATGGATTGAAAGTGTAGGCGCATATGCGTCCCGTATAGAGATCCTGCTTAGAGATGCACAATAACATGACAGGGAAGGATTACGGCGTATTCACCTTACGTTGGTGCAAGGGCGAGTGCGTCGACTTGGTAAGTCGCGCCACGAATCAAACACGAGATTGCTTGTTTGTTTGCCTATTCAATTCGATTACATGATGCTATGATAACATGCTTTACGCTTTCGAAGATGCCATAAAATTGACCCTAAGGAGAACATAGCAAGATCATAAGCTAAGTTGCATGATTCAACATAAATATTAAAATATCGGTTTAGAAAGATGATCTTTGCTTCAGTACATGCGAGGATGAACGTACTGATCCCCCACCAGCTTCATGCAAGTGCAGGGAATGGATTGCTCGCGGCGAAGCGTTGCTTGAACGTGTTGAGGCTTGGAATGCCGAAGCGCATTGAAGCGTGCTATCGTATTGACGCTCGGACTACGCAGCTGGATTGATGCGGCCGAGATATAGAAGGCATGATGTATGGAATGGTGAAATCCTTTATGGGTAAGAGAGAACCTGAGTGTTGTAGCCAATCTGGCATATATTGTTAGGCTATCGAAAGCCATTGTAATCTCAGTTTTAGATATCAATAAAGAGAATTGTTTCGTATACTCTGTTTTCCTTTCGTTGTTAATATCGAATCAAAAGATAACCATTTGAGAACTTGTCATCTTGCCTTGCACGAGCGCAACTCCAGGCTCGTGCGGCATCACGCCCCCTGCGAGGACGATGATTCGGGTGATTCCGGGTCGGGGCGTGACAAATTGGTATCAGAGCTCTAGGCTCAATTTTCTCTGGACGCTCGCTTCATTTCAATTCGAAAAGTTGCCCACCACCACTTGATATCACTCTTGACTCTACTCGATGCCGTACTGGATGTTCCATACAATAAGTCTAATACAAATCGTGTAATTTTGCCGCATGTGTTTTGAAAATTACACGATATTTGCTAAGGAAGTCGCGAGGGGTATATTGCATTGAATGCAAACGAGCCGTAAAAATATTAGTTGCTGCAAGCGCAACAAATTGTAAAATACGATTTGAGATGTTATCGCAATGTAACATGTTGAATGAGAAATAAAATGATGCACGAAGTGCCACGAGTAATGGTGAATATGCGTTAAAATGAAAGTGAGAAGTGATAAGCCAATACCGAATGTGTTAAACGGATTGTGCATTGACTTGGAAAGTCGAGAGTAATTCGTTGCACGAGGTGCGGTAAATATTAGAAATGATCGTTGCACGATGTACAACACGTATTGAAAAGTAAAAATTATTGCACGTGGTGCAACGCATATCAAATTAATCGTTGCACGAAGTGAAAGGAAATTAGAATTGAATCGTTGTACAAAGTGGAATGAAAGTGTCGGAAATAAATCGTAGCACGATGTGCAACGCGTATCGAAAGTAAAAATTTGTTGCACGGGGTGCAACGTAAGAAAAGAATTGAAATCGTAAATCGATAGAACGAATCGTTCGGTTGCACACCAAACTTATGTTAGCAAGCGAGAACATTGACCGAGTTGTGTCGGATTTTGATAGAATCAAAGTTACGGTTGTGATCAAGCACGATCACTGCGGAAATCGTGAGTCGGAAGAGATCGTTGGTTTGCACTAAGTATAGCGCGAGGGAAATGGCTTGAATTCCGAGTGGTATATGCCATACCACATAGGCGATAAATGACTCGATCTCGAGTGGTATATGGTATAGCACTTGAGCGATGAATTGTATCGATGTGTTGTGAGAATTGCGGAAGGTTTGTCCGCAACGGACGGGAGAGTACCGAGACTCGATTGAAAATTTGTATGACGATATGTTGATGCAAGTGTTCTTCGAAAATCGGTTGGGACGATAAGGCGAGACTTGTATCGATGAACGATACGTTGGACGAAAGTTATAAGTTGGTCGGACGACCGAGACTAGCGAAAGGATTATGCCTTGACGCAATAATCGGATCGACGGGAAGGGAAAACTTGAACTTATAAATGAGTCACACGACTTGCGATCTCGGTAGAAATGTTGGACGAGACGAATCGAATCGCACGACTTGCGATCTCGATAGAAATGTTCGGCGAGACGAATCGAATCGTACGACTTGCGATCTCGATAGGAATGTTGGGCGATGTGAATTGTAATCGAATCGCACGATGTGCGACTTCGGTAAGAAACTTGGTTGACGCGAGAAACTGTGCCTATGAGATAGTTGGTTAAGTTACGGCGACACTTATTTGAGTACGACTGAAAACACGCAAAACTTAGAGGGCGAGATCGTATAACTCGAGGGCATGATGTTGGATAATCAGTAACTCGGTTACGCGATCAAAGTATAGTGGGTTGCGGCGAATCGAAGAACGAGTAGATGCGTATGGAAAAGTTTGTTGCGAACTTGGATGTATGTGATGCGAGTTAAGTTGACGTTGAAATGGATTCAAAGTCGACCCACTTGCTATCGAAATTGATATGAACTATCAAGATCGATACACAAGGAAACGTAAGCACGATGTGGGAATACAAAATGGAGTACGCCTTGCGCTATCAAAATTTTGTAAGTAACGATACGAGAATGAACGAATTTGGTTGATCGTAAATTTTGTGATTAATCAAGACGAGACTATAAGTCATCGACGATTGCTCGATGCGTATAGTATCTCGTGTGTCGACCCGTGAATAAGATAGACTCGAACTTGATGCGAATAGATGTTTCGTAAATTACGGAATCATCGACGGTAGTGCATGACTTGACTCGGAGGATAGTTGTGCATCAGTTGTGCCGATAGAAATGGCTTTGTCCGAAATTGGGTAGTCGCATAGAATTGTCGGAACGTGATTTGGCTCCGAAATAAGATATAGCATGGTTCGTAGTAAACTGTCCTTCGGTGATGATCCACAGTTATCGAGCGTAGCTTCGGGGCAGCTGACCCTAGAAGACTTGACCGCCAAATCAAATTGAATGCTGCAGACCGTAAGATAACCCATGCGATATCGCATATGAGATTGCATCGATAACAAATGTAATATGATGCATGTTGACGATAAGTCTAGACGATCGAGAATTGTTGGAACAGCTTTCGATTGAGAATGATATAGTTAGATTTTGAGTATTCGTCGGAAGAATACTTGAATGGTTATGTTGGTCGACGGTCGAACTAGAATTCACCAACGGACTTGGTGATTCGGATAGGCGATTGCGAGAAATGTGCTATGCACGAGAGGGAATGATAAGGGAATGACTTATGAGTCATGTCATTAGATTCGGATTCACCTTGCAATTGAGCTTGCGTGAATCGAACTTGTATTCGATGTTGCGAGATGGATAACTTGGGAATTTGGCTAGTGAATTCCTACTCGTTAGAAAATTGAATGAAGGACGCGTCGTAAAGACCTTCGTGCAAAGGCGATCGTTGCCTTGAGCACTGTCGCCTTGATGTAAACTTTCGTGTCGAATAGATTGTGGCCTTTGTGCAATGTCAATTTAAAGTTGCGTCGGGAGAAGTTAAGCACGGGGACTACGTAAGTAACCTAACGGGCGTAGTCCCGAATATTGATAAAGAAATCGTATCGAGATAAGTTGCATAAGCAAGACTTCGAAAATAGTTGGATAGCGACTTCGAACGCAAGGCGTTGCGGAGACTCGTTGTGATTGGATGCGCGACGGCTTGACGCAATGCGTAGAATTGATAGTCCCGATGGAACATACGAAACGAGAAAGGCGATTATGAATCGCGTCGCGTGCAGTGACTTTATTGAATAAATCACGTATGTATCGAATATACATATGCGATGAAATTTCGAGAACGGTTGCTAAGGATAAGTCCGATTGAGAGTACGAGATGACAAGCATAGGATTGAAATTTACCTGTCAGCTTTGTTCCAATTTGCTACCACTGGAATTGGTCAAAATACATATATCTTCGGAACGCCTTGAATATAGGTATGGATCCAAATCGAGTTATACACAAAATTCAAATCGAGCTGCAGGGAAGACTTGAAATGTTAAAATGAAAGCTTGCAAGATAATTTGAGATTGAACAACGTTGGTGGGACGAGATCGTGATACGATCTATAAAACACTTAGTCGGAGTGTTGGTTTTGGTTCGAGGACGAACCTTGTTTTGAGTGGTATATTCTGTAATGCCCCGCTCCGTACGGCGCATTACGCTGAAGCGTTGACTCAACGAGTCACGTTGATGCAAGGGAATATATCGATGCAAAATGATGCGAGAGTTAAGTTGTCCCGAGCAATGCATCAAACTAAGTTGATGCGAAGAGTTGCCTTGTCCCGAAAGAATGCATCGAGTTGAATCGATGCGAAGCGCCGCGTTGCCCGAAGGATGAGTGCGTTGAATCGGCTCGAAGATTCTAAGAAATCGAATCGACAAAGGTGCAAGTCCGAATCGATGCAAGTATTGATTTTAGTTGGTTTCGTGTGCAGGTTATACTTTGACGGAAAAATATTAGAGGTCGATCTTTTACAATATTTAGTAAGGGGTCCGCGAAATCAAATCGTCGTCTTACGACGGGCTAAGACTTGGGCACGCTAAGGCAAATCGGACGTATAACTCAATGAAGCACGAAGTGCTCGAATGGCTAAGTTAGGAGAGTGGCCGTGCAATAAAGTTAGGGAATCGAGCCGCATCAGCTCGGCAAAACGACGAAGGCATATCGACTCAAGGTGGGAGGATTGACTTCTTTTTACTCCTTCATTCGATAAGTCAAATATATCATTGTATGCTAAGTTAACCTATCGACGCCACGGGCATGGCCGATCGGAGATAAAATCATAGTGTGAGTCGAACACTAAGTTAGAACAATTGAAATGAAACGTGCATCAATATGCACGAGTCACTATGGGACATTGGATATCACATAGGCGAGCGCCTCGGTGCGCAAGCCGTAAGAATATGGGATAACTGTAATCGGCGAGTGCCTTAGTGCACGAACCATACTGTGTCTTTGCTGCACGAGTTAGACGGCTAGAACATTGAAAGACAATAGACGAGCGCCCTAGCGCGCAAGCCCCGAACATTGAATGCTAAGTTATAGAACATTAGGATACGGTCGAAACGTGCCTACGTGCACGGGATAATAAAAGATGGCTTCGTTGCGAGAGAATACAGTTGTGGCATGAATGTGGCGGAACTGTCGGATATGACATGGTGCCTCGAAAGTTGTTCAAGACCTTCGGATCGTTTGGTTGACGAGCATTGAGTTGAGGCACGATGCCATTGAAACATCGAAATGAAGTGCGAAACGAAAGAACATAGAAAGTTAAATGAAAGAGATGCGAGACGATAAGTCTGAGTCTCGGACTCATGACTATGTTTGGTTGTTTGAATTAAGTTGTTGAATGATAGGGCGTTGCATGGTCGATTGGAATGGGCTCGAGATAAAAACGTGGAAATAGCTCGTGCACGAGTGTCCCCCAAACGGTTAAATGCCGGAGGTCCCCGGAACCGATTTGGCCGCGGAGGGATGGATAATCTTTGTAGGCGCACATCCTTAAACAAGATGGAAGAAGCCGCAAATGAGGGCATGTAGCGGGAATGTTTCGGTTGTTTGGGATGTGACCCAACCCGTGAAACGCCCGGCAGCCCAACCAAATAGTGAGAAAAGAAGGAGAGAAAAGAAAGGAACTCCTTTAGTCCATTCCGGCGCGGATACGCCAACGGCCCTCATATAGTTAAGGAACGATGGATTGAAAGTGTAGGCGCATATGCGTCCCGCATAGAGATCCTGCTTAGAGATGCACAATAACATGACAGGGAAGGATTACGGCGTATTCACCTTGCGTTGGTGCAAGGGCGAGTGCGTCGACTTGGTAAGTCGCACCACGAATCAAATACGAGATTGCTTGTTTGTTTGCCTATTAAATTCGATTACATGACGCTATGATAACATGCTTTACGCTTTCGAAGATGCCATGAAATTGACCCTAAGGAGAACATAGCAAGATCATAAGCTAAGTTGCATGATTCAACATAAATATTAAAATATCGGTTTGGAAAGATGATCTTTGCTTCAGTACATGCGATGACGAACGTACTGATCCTCCACCAGCTTCATGCAGGGTACAGGGAATGGATTACTCGCGGTGAAGCATTGCTTGAACGTGTTGAGGCTTGGAATGCCGAAGCGCATTGAAGCGTGCTATCGTATTGACGCTCGGACTACGCAGCTGGATTGATGCGGCCGAGATATAGAAGGCATGATGTATGGAACGGTGAAATCCTTTGTGGGCAAGAGAGAACCTGAGTGTTGTAGCCAATCTGACATATATTGTTAGGCTATCGAAAGCCATTGTAATCTCAGTTTCAGATATCAATAAAGAGAATTGTTTCGTATACTCTGTTTTCCTTTCGTTGTTAATATCGAATCAAAAGATAACCATTTGAGAACTTGTCATCTTGCCTTGCACGAGCGCAACTCCAGGCTCGTGCGGCATCATGCCCCCTGCGAGGACGATGATTCGGGTGATTCCGGGTCGGGGCGTGACAATTGCTGGGACCATGAGATGACTTCCAAGTAGCATGGCATAAGGCGATGGGCAGTTCGTCACTGTCTTCTACTTGCACCATCTTTTTGAGACGTTGTCGGATTGGTACAGCTGGTTGCTATCATAGAAATACAGACTGCCTGGAAGGAGAGAGCGATATTTTGGCATAGTAGCAGTTGATGACAATGTTTGCATAAGTATGTCCTAAATAAGACACATTGTGTGTAACGATTGTCTTCCTTACTTTGCATTTGTGACTAATCACGTCACGCAAATCTTGCGAATGGAGGTTCACAGTTACACCCACTTCATGCGCATAGTTAAACCGAGCGTTTGGGTGTATATGTGATTAAGGTGCTCCCTCATCTGGTTCCATGGCATGAGATGCGTCCAAATTATTGGTGGAAGACTTAATGTGAGACAAATCCACTTCATGCGCTCAATCAAACTGAGCGCATGGGTCTGTCACCACGACATTTCCTCCATGGCTTGGTTCTAGCGCATGAGATGCGCCCAAGTTATAAGAAGACTTAGGGACCTGAGCCATTCTTGTAGTGCCTCATTTTCGATAGGCGACGGACTATGTAGTATGCTTACGACGAGTCAAATCAGTCGGGAACTTAGATGGCTATTTGACTCGATCGCTGAGGTTGGCTTACGATAACACTTTGTGGCATCGAATAAATTAATTTGGACGAATGTTACGAGAATTGATCCAACTAATGGAACGACTTCTGTTGGAATAAGTCCTAGATGCAGTTGGCTGCGTCTCGGCGAGTGAGCTCTATATAAGAGTCCCTTCGACGGGACCGGACTGCTGTATGGTTTTCTTGAGTTTTTACTGCTTGGTTTTGATGAATGTGTTTTCGTGTCGATTTCTGCATTCATTCTACGCATTTTGAAACGGAGGATTAAAGAAGGAATTCTGATAAAATGTTGGTGTCATTGCAGGAGCTCGCGTAACTGAAGCTTGAACGTTACGAAGTGCTTCCACTCTCGGCACGATCAAATACTTGGTGGGTGGTTCGGCTCCTTTTCTGCTCCTTTTCGTAAATAAAATTCAGTTTGCCTCGAACTTATTCAAATCGACGATGCCAAGTTAAATGCATGTCAAATCACTAAGATCAAGATCTCGGGATAACTGTATCAATTTAGACACTACTAAAATAAGGCAAATTAGCGATGTCATGATACGTCGCTAATTATGGAAAATACGTCGCTAATCGTAATTAGCGACGACTTTAGCGACAAAAAATGAAGGTCGCAAAAAAGCTAGTCGCAGATGACAAATTCGTCGCCCTACGTCGCTGTTTGCGACGTCACTGCCGTGTCGCTGGGTCGTCGCAAAGTTAGCGACGGAGAGCGACGAAAACTTTACGTCGCAAAATTAGCGACGTAGTGCGACTACTTAGCGACGTTTATTTCTATTTATGTGATGAAATGGTATGCCTGCCACGTCAGCAGAGTTGCGACGACAGCGACGTAACGCCGCTAATTAGCGACGTCCCCAGACGTCGCTATACGTCGCAGATCCGTCGCTATCCGTCGCAGAATACTGAAATTTTTTTTAAAAAATATAATGTGTATTTTTGTTATGCTGTGTGTCTGTGTTTACAGTGTGTGTAAAGTGCAGTGTTCGAACCATCGACAGTTTCGCTTACTGTTCTATGTTTTATCTTGGATAGAAAGAGCAACGTTCAGGATGCCCTTCTCAGAGCTTCCTCTTCACGTCCTTCACCTTCTCGGGATCCTGTACGACGTCCCGAGAGAGTGAAGGATGTGAAAATGAAGCTCTCAGAAGTACACCCTGAACAGTTGCTCTTTCTGTCCAAGATAAAACATACAACAGTAATCGAAACTATCGATGGTTCCGAACACTGCATTTCACATACACTGTAAATACAGACACACATCATCACAAAAATACATATTATATTTTTTTAAAAATTTGGGCAGTACCTCCTTTGTATATCAGATCATCGCTTATAACCCAGTGTAGGTATATTTGTCATCCCCGTCGCAGATATCATCATAATTAACAGTCTTCCATCATAACAGTCTATAACTAATAGATGAATAACAGTCTCCCATCATAACAGTCTACAACTAAATATCATACATGTACTCAATGAAAATACCAACAAATTAAATATCACAAACATACATGTCCAACAAACATACATGTCTAACAGAGTCAAATAATAATGAAAATCAGTGTACAGAACGGTCAATGGGCCCATAGGGCCAATACATACAAAGATGATAAAAAAATCTACTGGATCACTGAGGACCCCTGCCGCGCATCTGAGATAGCATGTACTCATACTGCTCCTGTGTGAGCTGTACCGTAGGGGCAGTAGAAGGCAGTGCAATGTCTGGAGTCGGCGCCGTCGATGGACCGGGAGGACATATCTGCTCCAGCTCTCGCAGCCGCTCACCATGCGCAGCAAGGGTACTCACCATCCTCTGAGTACTCTCCTCAATCAAAGTTTGTACCAGAGTGAGTGAGGCAGACTTGGTCCTCTGCGATCCCTCCAGCTCGACCTGTCTACGCTCTATGCGCTGCGTAGACTCGGTGAACGTGTGCAAGCTGGCAGCTGTAGCCTGCTGCAGACTCATCAGCTCCTGTATACTGTGCTCGACCGCATCAAATCGTCCGGTGACAATCAAAGAAGCACGATTTTCCTCCGTGTTTCAAGCGGAAAGCCTTAGTACGGTCCATGCAATACGGACATGAGAGACGGCCATGAGTGCTCCATCCAGATAACATTCCATAGGCCAAAAAGTCGTTGATGGTCCATATAAGTGTAGAAGCATGGAAAATATTGCTTTTAGTCCCACATCGAAAAGGAGAAGAAGAAAGGGCTCACTCCATTCTATAAATAGAGCCCCCTTTCCTCCTTTGAAAGGACACCAACTTCTCTTCCTTCCTTCCAACTTGGACTCTTCCTACTACGCACCTTCGGGTGCTAAGTCGAAGAAGTCTAGGGCAGCGCGGGCTCGTCGAGCTCAGTCAGCTGTCCCACCCTTTGACCATCAGAGCGTCCCGCTAAGCAGGCCTCTAATGGAAAGTTGTACAGAACTATCCGTGTCCTGTCCCCGGCAGCAAACAGACAGGGTGGTTCTCAAGAGTCTTCCAACAATGATCAAGGGCAAGTACTTTTACTAGTCCTGTATCAGGAAGCAAACAAGATACCTACGCACTCGTGTGTTCGGGATACCCGGGACTTCAAAGCGAGTGCAAAGGTTGATCGAGATGTCCTTGACTTGCGAGATGTGATCCTTCACAAGCGCAAGGAAAGAAGGGGATTCTCTATGTGGCTCAAAATCAACATGGAGTCTCATGCGGCTGAGAACCCAGAAAGCTCCATGCAGCCCATGAGCCGCTAATCCAGAATACTTCATGCGGCTCAGAAAGCTTCATGCGGCCCAAAAGCAGCAGGGGGCCTTATGCGGCCCAAAATCAACATGAAACTCCATGCAGCTCAAAAACTGGGGAGTTTTATGCGGCTCAGAACATAGGGGGTCTCATGCGGCTCAAAAATCCCTCAGAGCTTCATACGGCTCAGAAAGCTTTATGCGGCTCAGGATGAGATCAAGACGGTCCCAGTGATCGCCAACGCATCGACATCCTGGAGGCCATACTTCATACCTTGGTCAAATCCATAGACGAGATCAAAGCGGCCCTACCAACTTTGCAAGGAAGGACGCCTGGCCAGACAAGCTTGGGTCCCGCGGCCAATGCAGACTCGAACTCAACCCCGGGTGACAACCCTCCTACAATATCGGCTCCCACCGCTGCAGACGAAGCCAGGGAGGCAAGATGAGAGGTCCAGGAGCTCCGGGCCATGTTCCACGCCCGAGAAACCTGCCAGGACCTCAGGATACGACAACCGTATCCTGCTGCATGGAGAGATGTTTCCTTTCCACCAAGATATAAACCATTCAACATCAATCCATATGATGGGAAGATATCTGCAAGCAGGTACATCACCTACTTCGAAGTCACAACCGACCATCTGCCTCATGACGACGCCATCCTTATGCGGTTGTTCATTGGAGCATTGGAAGGGGTCACCTTCGACTGGTACCACAACTTACCAGACAACTACATCCATTCCTTCGTCGGCTTCAAAAACATGTTCCTTGAAAGGTTCTACGAGGTAGGATAAGATGTGACAATGTCCACCCTCATGGACGTTGTTCAAGGTGAGAATGAGCTAACAAGGAACTGCATTGAGCGGTTTCGTCAAACCGCGATGAAATTGCCCTCTGGCAATCTAGATTTTTCCTTGATTGAAATCGGCCAAAAGAGGCTGCTTCCCACAATCAGCCTCTGGATGGGAGAAAGTCAGTTCAAGGACTGGAAGACTTTCATCATCAGCGCCACTAGCGCAGAAGACAAGTTGAAAAAAGCTCGCCAACTGGGATTGCATATCTCGGATGGAGAGGATAAGGGCAAACGCCCTAATACCAACAAACAACAACGGTAAGTTCCTCAAGAAGTACTATGTCTAAACGACACCTTTCAACTATCTCTCGGATTGTGAGTCATATACCCGCAGGTATCACTGAACTTACACTTCGACTTCAAATCTCCCAGATTGTTGAGTTACGTACCCTCAGGTACCACTGAACTTACTCTCTGATTACTCCGAATGAATTCTTTTGGTCATATCTATGTACCCCTGGTCATAGCTTTTCTACCGCCAAGAATTCGCCTCAAAATCTATTTCTCGTACCATCGGTGCGCAGATGGGTAGTAGATCCACAAAATATTATTTAAATCTATTATTCGCACTACCAGTGCACGAAAAGGGTAATAGGTCCACAAAATTCCCTAATGGAAAAAGCAACCACGTCCATATTACCTCTGAGTTGTTTTTCCATCCATCACAAACAAATCACCCTTGCGTAGAACTTCCACGTTGATAGTACCTCTGAGTTGTTCTATGTACCCTTCATGGAGTCCACTCCTGCCACGTCCTCATTACCTCTGAGTAGGAAGGCTCCATTGAAGAAACTCGCATATTTACCACGTCCTCATTACCTCTGAGTAAGTATGTTGGTTTTCTCTCGACTTATTATCCGTACCCAAGATCGGAGTACGACAAGGATAATAGGCCCATAAATGTCCTCTGTTGACCACAAATGTCCTCTGTTGACCACAAATATCTACGGTTGACCACAAATGTCCGCAGTTGACCACAAATGTTGTACTAGGTTTTCTAGTACACGTGCCTATTTTCTCGCAAATCTTATGCCTCTGGAACCCAGCTGTTCCATGGCATTCTTTCGCTCGATACCAAGAAGCTCCATATCCGCCTTACCGCGGAGTTATTATAGGTATCCCTATCAAACTTATTATCCGTACCTAAAACTAAGGTATGCCAAGGATAATAGGTCCACAATGTCCTCTGTTGACCACAAATGCTGTATTAGGTCCTCTAGTACATGCACCCCTTCTTCACAATCATATGCTTCTGGAACCCAGTTGTTCCGTGGCATTCATTACCCGTTATATAGAACTTTCACGTCCATATTACCTCTGAGTTGTTCTATGTATCCTCATTCGAGTTCACTCCTACACGTCCTCGTTACCTCTGAGTAGGAAGGCTCTACTTTAGACCCATATTTACCACGTCCTCATCACCTCTGAGTAAATATGATGGTTCCCTCTCTCAACTTATTATTCGTATCTAAAACTAAGGTACGCCAAGGATGATAAGTCCACATAAAATCCCCAGCGGAAGTATCCAAACCTATCACGTCCATGCTACCTCTGATAGGATTGCCACACCTAAACAACTCTACTTTCCATGCTTCTTATTCAAAATATTTCAAATTTACAATTTGAAAACTTTGAAGGGGGTCTTGTAGAAGCATGAAAAATATTGCTTTTAGTCCCACATCGGAAAGGAGAAGAAGAAAGGGCTCACTCCATTATATAAATAGAGCCCCCTTTCCTCCTTTGAAAGGGGCACCAACTTCTCTTCCTTCCTTTCAACTTGGACTCTTCCTACTACGCACCTTCGGGTGCTAAGTCGAAGAAGTCTAGGGCAGCGCAGGCTCGTCGAGCTCAGTCAGCTGTCCCACCCTCTGACCATCAGAGCTTCCCGCTAAGCGGGCCTCTAATGGAAAGTTGTACAGAATCGTTCGTGTCTAGCCCCCGGCAGCAAACGGACAGGATAGTTCTCAAGAGTCTCCCAACAATGATCAAGGGCAAGTACTTTTACTAGTCCTGCATCAGGGAGCAAACAGGATACCTACGCACTCGTGTGTTCGGGATATCCGGAACCACAAAGCGAGTGCAAAGGTTGATCGAGATATCCTTGACTTGCGAGATGTGATCCTTCACAAGCGCAAGGAAAGAAAGGAATTCTCTATGCGACTCGAAATCAACATGGAGTCTCATGCGGCTGAGAACCCAGAAAGCTCCATGCGGCCCATGAGGCGCTAATCCAGAATGCTTCATACAGCTCAGAAAGCTTCATGCGGCCCAAAAGCAGCAGGGGGACCTTATGCGGCCCAAAATCAACATGAAACTCCATGCGGCTCAAAAACTGGGGAGTTTCATGCGGCTCAGAACATGGGGGTCTCATACGGCTCAAAAATCCCTCAGAGCTTCATGCGGCTCAGAAAGCTTTATGCGGCTCAGGATGAGCCATGTGGCCTCATGCGGCTCAAAATAGGCCGATTACAGCTGGCCATAATTACTCCCTGCAACTGGTCATTAAATGCTCTGACATAAAGTGACAGTTCTGACGGCTCTGACATAATGAAGAGACGCGTCATGCTCATCAAAAGACAAAAAAATCTCTAACAGCCGGCACAGTCCATAAAGTCCAAAGAAGCTTTCTATATGGACCGCCTAGACCACCCTTATGCAGTTTAGATTGGGGGTTCACCCTTATGCGGCTGCCACCCTCATGCGGCTGCCACTCTCATGCGGCTCGGATTGTGGAGGCTACCCTTATGCGGTTCAGTTGGAGGCCACCCCCCATGCGGCTGCCACTCTCATGCGGCTCGGATTGTGGGGGCCACCCTTATGCGATTCAGTTATAGGCCACCCCCCATGCGGCTGCCAATCTCATGCGGCTCGGATTGTGGGGGCCACCCTTATACGGTTCAGTTAGAGGCCACCCCCCATACGGCTGCCACTCTCATACGGCTCGGATTGTGGGGGGCCACCCTTATGCGGCTCTGCCAGGACGCCCCGTCTATGCGGCTCACAGCACAATGGCAGTGGGGACACGTGGCAGAAGATCGACTAAGACTTATTCCCCCGCGTTCGTACGGTTGGGACACGTGGCAGAAGATTGACCAAGACTTATCCCATCGGATTTGATGCTATCAACAAATCATCACAATGCAGATTTGGTGCAATCAATATTAACTGTCCAGATCGATTTCCAACAAACTATGCAGATTTGGTGCAATCAACATTAATTGCCCAGATTTATTACAATCAACATTAACAACCCAGATTAATTTCCAACAAACAAGATCAAGGCTAATCTTCACCAAATCCCTAACCGTCCACTTTTAAAGGAGCAATTACTGCACACCCTACTTATCAAAAAGTCCTATAAATAGCAAGGTGTCATTTCCTTGCAAGAGGAGGTGGACACAGAGAGCGGCGGAGACACAGAGAGAGATATAGAGCCAAGAGCACCCAGCAGGAGCATTTCTTCACCAGAGCCGAAGCGACGTCCGATCGTCCAAGGAGTAAGGCAGAGTTGATAGCACCCTCCCGAGCCTCTACCGTCACCCCCCAGAATCAAAAATAAATAATTGTACTTTAGATTGCTTTTTCTAGGTTTTATTTCTAGGCTCTCTTTTGTACAAGCGAGTTTGTATTGTGAAGTAAAAGTCCAGTCCTCCCATAAAACTGTTCTGTTCTTTTATAATCATTGGCAAACAATAAGGGTTGCCTTCATCTGAAAATTTTGCTTTCTGGAAATATCGTACGTGTTAGCGCCTACTTCCCATAACTGATTCAACTCATCTATCAAAGACTGTAAGTACACATCAATGTTCCTCTTGGGATTGTTCGAACCAGGAATTATAACGGTTAGAAATATGTACTGAGTCTTCATGCACATCCAAGGTGGTAGGTTATACGGAGTGACAATCACAGGCCAGCACGAATACTGGGATCCCGAAAGACCAAAAAGAGTAAAACCGTCAGAAGATAGCCCCAACCTGACATTACACAGATCTGAAGCAAAATCAGGATACACTCGATCAAAGTGCTTCCACGCTTCTCCATCGGATGGGTGATCCAACACTCCTTTAATCTGTTCTCGCATGTGCCAACTCATATTTTCGGTCGTCTCTTTCACCATAAATAATCTTTGCAACCGTGACGTTAAAGGCAAGTAGTGCATTGAATCGGTCGGTCTTCTTGCACCGGTAGACCTTCCTGTACTAGTTGTCTTATAGCGATCAGCACCACAAAATTTGCACACATCTGCGTCCTTGTCGTCTTTGTAGTACAACATGCACCCATTGCGACAAGAATCAATTTTCTCGTATCCCATCCAGAGCGATCTCACCATCCTCTTAGACCGATAGAAGTCTTTAGGTAACTTAGCACCCGCCGACAAGATCTCTCTATAATCAACTCCAACACTCAGTTGTAGCATTCTTACGACATGTTAAAATCTGACTTAATGTTCAACAGTCTTGTAACCACCTTCAACGGTGAATGATCCTCACAACCAGGATACAATGGAGTCCTTGCATTCTCCAGCAACTCCATGAATTTTACAGCATCGACATTCGGTGCCTCCTCAGCTGCATCATGAACGAAACTAGGCCCCGCAGCGTCGAAAACCATGTTCACGCACCCGTCGTCGTACGCATGCATATACGGCTCAACATAAGGCTCCGGCTCTGATGCTAAAGACACAAGTTCTCCGTGTACGGTACACTGATAGTAATTAGGCGTGAAACCTTTCGAGTACAAATGATACGTCACTTCCACTTCTGGATAATATTTCACGTTATGACATTTCACACACGGACACTTAATTCTGGTACCGTCCATGTACTGAGGGAACGCCTTAGCAAACTGCAGGAACTGCTCTACTCCCGCTATGTACTCATCCCGCACACCACACATATCATCATGACGACGATTGTACATCCATGAACAATTCTGCAAGTAGTAATTCATATCCATTTAGAAATAATTCTGCAAAGATGGACATACATGTTCAGCACAGTAACTAGTCAAACTGGGTGAAGTTGAGTTGACTAAGTCAATATCTTGGACTCCTTGGTCAAACTAGACCAAAGTTAACTCTTGGTCAACTCTGGTCAACTCTAGTAGTCAAACTAGGTCAACTATGGTCAAACTAGTCAATGCCACCATTCTAGGCCCTAACTAGCCCATACTAGCTAGCACACACCATTCAAGGCTATACAAGCCTAACCTATAATTCAAGTACCAATAATGACCAAAGTCAACTCAAGCTATCTCATACACACAAGTAATATCTATATAGATATATACATACAATATATATAGGCATGCATATACTATATGCCTATATTACAAGACAAGACAACTTTCATGCATTCATATATTTAGACACTCTAACATAGGCTATATGCCTATATCACATATGAGTTACATGATATAGTTATGTATATATGTATACAATACTATCTATCAAACTTATATATATAGAGAGAAGTAGAGAGTGGGTGGTGTGTGTACATGCACATGTGAATGGGGGGTGAGTGTGTTGACTGTTACATGTGACAGTCACATGTATGTGTATATGAGGGAGGCTAACATGCTTGTATTAGGCTATATGTGTGTGTGTACCTAGGCAAGAGTGAGTGAGTGAGTGATATGAACTATGGGTCAGTCCAATCTGGACAGTGAGGGGATTTACTGTGTTCAGTCAAATAGGAAAGGAAAGGAAATCAGTTCATTTCACACAACATTACATACTCCTATAACATATTTCAGACCCATTCACCTCAAACCCAAATCGAGAACCCAAACTCTAACCAAATCACCCCAAACTTGAAACTCAGTCAGCACACATATAGATACACTACACTAGGGTTTTAAACATGTAAATTAAAGCATTAAACTAGGTTAAAATGGTTGTCAAAACTGGGTTTTCAAAACTGAAAAATACAGTAAATTAACAAGGTATCAGTCAACATAGGATATTTAGAAATTGATATATAAAAATATGTTAAAATAGAAAATAAATGGTTGGTAAAGGATCTAGGCTATGTATACGTGTCCAACATAGTGTCTCGTGTCCACCACAACATGACACAGTATGTCCATGTGTGTGTGTGTGTGTCTGTGTGTGTCCGTGTGTCCGTGTGTGTGTCTCTGTGTGTGTGTGCGTGTGTGTGTGTGTGTCCGTGTGTGTGTGTGTGTGTGTCCGTGGGAGAGGAGGAGGAGGAGTTAGGTTAGGGTTTACCTGAGAAAGAGGAGCTCGAGGAGGAGGAGCTCGACGGGAGTAGGGGTCGCCAGGGGGAAGGGATTCGTCGGAGGAGCTCGAGGAGGGGGAGAAAATTTCGAGTGGGGGGAAAAAATTTCGAGTAGGGAAAAAAAGAACACAATGTGCCATAAGTAAAATAGTTAGCGACGTATGGAGGAGACGTCGCTAACCGTCGCCAATTTTTAATATATGGCGACATATTTAATAATATGTCGTTAAGCGTCGCTAATTCCGTCGTATAGCGACGAATTTCTAGGACGTCGCTAATATGCAAAAAATTGGCGACGTTTTTTTGTTGGCGTCGCTAATTTCGTCGCTAATATGTTATATTTTGGTAGTGAGAGTAAACTACTCTGAAAATATAAGTTTTACATCAAAAAGCGAAAAGATAAGGTTCTAAAAAAGAGATAGACTATTTCATGATCTGTAAAATAAAATAAAATGTTGGCTGCGGCATATGGTGCCTCGAAAAACTTGGTGCCTACGGGATGCCAAATCGAAAATACGGCTCTGAAAAAAATGATTCGTTGCATGAGTTAGAAAAAAATGACAATGCTGCACGATATTGTCCACGGTATGCAATCTGTTTCATATATTAACTATTCACGCATTAGCATGGTCATGGACAACTTGTGCACAAATTCGTTTTCCTCGAAACGATATCCGAGGCATTGGAACCGAATCGACCTAGGGGAAATGTTTATCGTGCTTCGGCGCGAGACATGCGGGACCTTCAGTAAGGCTTGCAACCTAGGCTGAAAGGGTAGCGTCGCATGCCAATTTGATTAAGTCCCAAGTGGTGTATAACACCAATGACCACATGTAAGATAGTAGCATGCTCACCTATTGTCTTATGCAGGTAGTAAGTATTGTCTCTATTTTATGCAGGGACGAGCACGACCGTGGTAAGAAATGAGATAATATACTATATTTTGTTGTATGTTTTTTACTGTTTCAAGGAAGGCTATCAATATGAACTGAATTCATTTAGTTCTAAATAGAAAAAAAAAACTCCAATGCATGCCTACCTTAACAATCAGAGTCGGTTTAGACGAGTGGGTTCGTCCTGCTTACTAGTGTATTTCCAAGTGTACTAATCCCCCAACCCCACAGGTGACGAGGACTCTGGGGTGCACGTCGCTAAGCCAAAGCTGAAGTTCGGAGAGGCATTTTGTAGCTCTTCCTATTCTAAAGTATTTTGAAGCCAATTCATCAAAGGCTTTCAATGTATAAAAGGGTGAATGTATGGAACGACAAGTGTTAGTTCAGGCAGCTTGTCGAGTATTTTCTTTTATTTTAATTAATGTAGCCCCAACGGCATATCCAATATAATATGAATTGCACTTAGTTACAAGTTATCAATGAAAGCATATTTCTATCTTCCTAAACTGCATGTTCAATTCTCTGAGATTTGTGAAGTTTCAACTTGGTGTTTCAAACGATGTATCAAATATAATTTTCTTGCCTTGTACGAGTGCAATTCCAGACTCGTACGACATCACGTCCTAGCGAAGACGATCGATTCGACATAATCGATGCGAGGACGAACGGTTTGTTGAATCGGGACGTGACAATTCTAGGTGCAGAAGCGCCTTGGTCAGTTCTTTACAACTTACCATTAGCTGCGCGCATCACAGTCAGCGCATGCTTATGGTTGGCTGTCGGGGCAACAGAGCGCATGACTTATGCTGCTTTGGACTTCTTAGCACTTGAAGGCACATAGTAATTAGAGTACAAATTCCTTCCGCCTACTTGGTAAAAGATTCTGTCAAAGACAGATTTTTTCCCTGAGCGCTGGGTGGCGGCTGTGTCCTTCTTCTTGTCTTGCGCCCTCGCTTGGGGGCACATGGACTAGGAATCAGTTTTAGCTCTTTTTCCATAGCTAGAAGGTTGGGCTTCCTGCGCGTCCATGATGAGATGCACAGGCGCATGATGCGCGTTGTCAGACACAACCTCTGTCAGTGCATCTTCTTCAACACTTGGGAGAGACGCAGCGGCCTTAGCCACCCAAGTACGACGAGTCTTCTTTGGCTTTGCTAGTCATTTTGAAAGACTCGTATTTTTTTTCGTAGAACAGATTCTCAAAGGCTTGTTGGTCGAAACGTACGACCAACATCCTTTGAGAGGACCCGAGCAAGTTGTCGTCGGATTGCGTCACCACCTTCTCGTCAGATGATAAGGAAGTCCCAACAGAGTCGCCAATTTGTTTGCCATGAACAAAAGTTAAACAAATTTTTTTGTATTACAAACGAGAAAAGTATGAAAGAACTCATAAACAAAAAAATCTAAGTACAATTGTTGATTATGGGGAAGTGTGACGATGAGATCGAACACTACAGCTGATTCCTTTACTCCGTTGACGATCCGACGAGGTAAAAGAGGATTGCAAGTCTTTGCTCAACAACAATAAGAAAAACAATTCGACTCTCTCGATTTTATGCCAAAACTCTCCGTGTGTGGGATGGAGGAAGACTCCTCCTATTTATAGTGATATGAAAAAATTCATCCATGCGCGCATGGATAATGGCGTGCAGAAGCGCTACACCATGAGCTTTGTTGCCACGTGGCATTTCTGAACAGAATACAGTTACCACTGCGCGAACAAATCGCCACTAACCGCCACGTGGACGACTGTTGCTGAGATCTTAGGCTGTTAATTAACACCCATCATAGACATGATCAAGTCAGGAACACATGCTGCGTGCACATTACTCGAAGATCTTGTATTGTTATAACAAGAAGATTCTGATGCACGTGAAAGATTCAGCGCATGAAGGGACTTTGGCACATGGCTTCTGGGGAGCATGCAAAATTTGGTCGGGTCAAGCCACGTGGCACTGCACAGCTGTAACCGACAATAGTGGTCATGATTGCTCTTACGTAAGTGATGTTGTCTGTCGTTAGCTCATACTTTGAAACATTTTTGCTTTATCTGAGGTGTCTTCAATGCGCATGGCAATAATGGCGCATGGCGGCCTGGGTCCATGAAGTCATAAATGATGACGCTTTGTTTGTCGCGTAACCGCCGAATACGCATATTTCGAGGCGCACGTTGTACCACGTTTAAGTGACAGCTGACATCTGATACAGTTGTCAATGCTGCATTAAATACTGAAGTGACGGTTGGAGGGTCTCAGGTGCTAAAAGCATGGAACTTTGGAGCAACAGGGTCTGGCTGCCTTTGTGAGGGACGCTCCTATGCGCATGAATTTTGATGTGCATGGCTTGATTCTCCATGCTTCCACAGTGTCATTTGTTTCGTATGATTATTCAGTGATCCTTTCTGCTGGTGTAGCTACAGTTCTTTGTAGAGTTCAGATGCTCCTAATGAACATTGAAACTATTTACTGATTCGCCTGCTTATGTAAGCACAATCCTTCGAACAATGGTCATCGAAAGACTTTTGCAAGTACTGCTCTTTCCAAAAAAAATACAGTAGCTGCGGGTAGTTTCTCAGAATAAGGATAAGCTAGCTCGTGTATCTCCCATCAGAATAAGCCTTTCGACATACATTGCTACAAAGTTGTTTCATACAACATTGGTTGGTTCAAGTAAGGCCTAGTTTGCGTTGGTAGAATGTGAGATCAAGGAAAGAAAGACGAAACTATTCGATGTAGAAAGGGAAGGTCATTTGTGCATTATCCATTTTTCTCTTTCTTTTCTTTTCCTCACTTTCTAAGCAACCAAACTCAGGAGAAAGTGGAAGTATCAGTGTTTGGCAACTAATGTTACTGAATTTTTAAATTCCGAGATGTTTGATCAAGTATACAGGGTTTTGGGCTCAAACGGTTACCGATTTGTAACAAGGTAAGTTGCAATATTGGCTACATGTAATAACTTGCATGCCAGCTAATTTGATCATGGCACAAATACACCAATTAGGACACTTAGGGGACATTTGGTACACGATTTTTTTATTCCAGGTCAAATTTAGGATGAAATTTTTGTTTTCGCTTAGGTTATAAAAATTTATTTCCGAAAATTGTGTTGGTTTATGTTATAAAAATTTATTTTCAAGAATTGCGAATATCCGGATAAATAATTTATTCACAACATATGGTGATCTTATTATGGTTTTTCAGTTGCTATTCACCCTTGTTTGTAGAAAATCATCGAATCCGATTCATATGCCCAAACTACCACTTCCCTTAAATGGTTTGGTTGGCATAAAAATGTTGTGATTTCTCAGAGAGGAAGATGGTTCACTCAAAGTCAGTCTCGACTCTAAAGTCTTCTGACTCTAGTGGTCAGCAAATGTCGTGTTTGAAAATGTTTACATCAATAGGTGGAGACATAGTACAATTTAGCTAGATGGGTTAAAAAAAATAGCTCGGCGGTCACAAGAAGTGAATCTTACATCAAATGTCAGGTTTGAAGATGTTTACATCATTGTATTGTTCAAGGATGATCCCCATTGTGTATTGTTTGTCTGGAAAACGAGACACCTCAACAAATATCAAGGTTGAGACTATGTTGTCGGGAAAAACATACATTTGTACACCATGATAATGTTAATAATAAAAAAAAAGTACGGTACAATCACTATACAGATTATATGCAGCAGTGCCAGTTGTAGCAGCAGAAGCCTTCATCTAAACCTAAGTCTGTAAGAAAATGACAATGACGCCATCTTAAAGATCACTCTGCAGAGCGACGATGACTGGCCATGCATGACTGCATCAAACACTCTCCCTTGCCTGCTGATCCAAGAGAGCTCCAAACATTGTCACCACCACTAGCTTCACCAATCTTTTCTAGAAAAGCATGCATGTAAGCGAAACCATGAACAATTTTGTGGGCAAGCTGATGAAAATGTTTATGTAACTTATACCAGCTACATGTCTGCCTTCCGATCAAGAGTACAACTGTACAAAGAATATATTGCACGGTCTATAGATGGAAAGCACAGAAAATATATGTTGAAGTTTTAAGCGTAAAAAAAAACCAAGAAAAAGTTGAACTATCGGCAGCTCAATAGAGATATAAGAGCAGATATACCAAGAAAATGTTTAACTATCAACAACATCCATTTTCTAGAAGTGATTCCCTGACCGGTTTCTAAAAACAAATAATAGTACGCACCATTGGTTCTTACTTCTTTTTACGATGTCTATACTATTCGAGTACATAGTCGACAACAACAACAAAATATCCAACACATCAAGGGCGCCTTTATACGAATAGTTTTGAGTCCTTTATATAAATTCCTCTTGGCATATATATCTTTGCTTTCCAAACCATGAGAAATGTTTCGATCATTCTAAATACGTTTGTGTCTAATGGACATAATGTCATATGTATATTAAATCACAAGCACATCAAAAGAACATTGAAAATACCTTGCAAGTGCCTTCATCTCTCAAAAACTTCACTATATTTACATTTCTTTCATTCTTCGGTCTTACAGTACTCTATGACCTCAAACTATAGATTGAGTAGGATATTCTTCATAGAGTTAAAATTAATTAACAAGTTAAAAAAATGGTGCTTGTGGAATGCATGCTTTATGATCTTACGAAATACCCCATGAAACTCAAAGAAAGATCATGTCATATGACAGTCATGTTATATGGGTAAGAATGCTGTGTGATTCAGAAATGTCTAAAAATGTGGTCAGCTGACGGCAAGAATATTGAGATATGATGACAAAAATATATGACAAGAAGTATGTTCATTGGTTGAAAGTTAAGAGTGGCACTAACTAAGGATGAATTCAATTTGAGATGGTTTGGACATGTACAAAAGTGAGCAACATGTCCAAGGAATCAAGTTAAACGGCTGTTGGAGCTAAGTGGTAACAAAAGAAATATGAATTAAGGTAATGAAAATGAAAGCGGAGGTCGCTAACTAAGGGTGTTTGGTTACAAGCAAGTAGTGAAGTGGATAAAAAAAAATTGTGACATTTTTAATATTTTTGTTGTTTGGTTACAAACAAGTGAGGCTTGAATCTCATTTTAGAAGTGATATAAAAAGTAGGTCTTGTCTCCTTTAAAATTTGGATCTACATATCCTTATACTCAAGCTGGAAGTTGGATAAAGGTGACATTGTAATTAAAAAATATATTCTTTTCACTTTTTATTGTATGGCAAAGGTAAAAATTCACACATTAAGTCATTTTACTTGCATGCTAGCAAATACATAAATTGGCACAAGTGTCCTTCCAAGGGGACAAAAAATTGTGATCAAACAAGAATTCTCAATAACTCCCTTAAAAATTGGACTATTGGGATATCACTTTTTTTTCACTTCATTCCACTTCCTTGAACCAAACATACCTTATAATCTTGATTCCGACTTGAATTTGGAGTTATAGCCGGATTTGGACTTTGGAACTCCAAATCCCTTGTTTGGTTGTGCATGGAATTTTCGACCGGATGTGGGGATGGGACACAAGAATAGTTCTTGTCCCCTGGGAGAAAGAGTTCTCCCTCGTCCATTTCTCCAACCCGGATGTGGGAGGATTTGTGGTGGATTTAGTATTTTAGTTTTTTTATTATTCTAGTAAATATTTAGTTAACACTAATCACCAATTAAACAAATTAATAAAAAATAGCAATTAATTAATATTTAGTTAACATTTTAAATATATATTTTTTAATTCTTAATTAGTGTTAGCAGTTAGTACAATAAAGTTTATTAAGAATAATTTTTGTACTTAGATTTGGACTTATGTTGCATAACCACGAATACGATACGACATAGAAAATAAGGACATGATGGAGATAGTATATATTTTGGTGTCCATGGAATGTTGCATATGTCCGATACAACAAGGTCATAGTTTTGGTGTGTCCATAATTCCTAGATTTGGACGTTTCTTTGGATTATCATATTATTAATAATTAATTAGTAAATAAAGTACGTAATTACTATTTGAGGTTATTTATTTATTGTATTATATAATTAAAAATAATTAATTAGTTGTAACTACTATTTATATGTATTTGTTAAAACAATTATCATAATTTGTATTATTATAGTATACTTTCTCACTTTTTTACTTTTTTTTTTTTATCATAACCAAACACATTTGTCTCCTACTCCTAGGAGGAGGATAAAAAGTACATGAATTCTTATATGAATTTCATCCTTGAAAGTGCAAATCTAAATCTTTTTCCACATTACCAACCAGGCGTGGCCTAAGTAGCTAGTAATTATAGTTGCCACTTGGGAGAGGTCATGTGGAAGAAAAGTTTCTCGGAACTAGCCGAGACCAAACATTTTGACAAAGGCTTGATTACTTCTGTCTTCATTCCAACTTCCTACTCGTTAACTAATTTTCATAAATGACCCAAACTTGAATAAAAGAGTGCACATAAGTAAGCAAATCATACGTATACTAGTCATTTATCAAACTAAAGTGTTCTACAGTATCCTGATATATGTGACAGTGTCTTGTAATAACTGGTTGAATTTAAATTCCTAAAGTATGGACTCAAAATTCTTAATGTGACCACTAAATCAGATTAAACCGAGGTAGATACAGTACTTGGCAAAAGCTGACCCCTGAGTTTCTTCAGACATGCACAAGTTTAACTTATTATAATATTATGTTTTAGTTTTCTGTAACTTCTTGAGGTGCTGAGTAGATTCTGTATTGTATCCACATAAAAGATAGTCAACCACCTCTAAATATTATCCCATGCATACACTTGGTCCACTTGGATTATTAAATGAATTACTATCACTAATTAGGAATTTGATGGAAATAAACATTTTCATCAAATTTAATGAAAATTAGCTAGCAAATCCCTTCGGAAAGCTAGGAAAATGTAAAATAATGAGATGAATGCAAATTTATGGGAGAAGTGTAGAAAGTGTTTTAAAAAATACATGGATAATATCAGGGACGAAACTATACCTGGTGTAAAATAGGGCCATGGCTACCCGTATCTGAAAAAAAATGTCACCTAGTACTATATATATAGATATATATTGAATATATAAGGCCATCTCCAATAGGGATTCCTAAAATTAGGTTTCTATCCTACTTGTCATTGTATACTCTATGGAAATTTCTATCTTAGTTGGTACAGTTTCTATATAGAAATTGCACCCACAAAAAAACACTCTCCAACCAATGGTTCTCCATTTCTATCCTAGGTGGCAACAATGAAATGATCAATTTAATGGTGTGGGGTCCAATATTAATTGGTATGAGAGAGAGAGATTTTCTACGAGGGTTTCTACAAGTAGAAATTCTTCATCCTACATCACCGCTAGGATAGAAATTGTTATAAAAATCTCCATTGAGGTATTTTTTTTTAAATGGGTTTCTACCGTAGAAATAAGGGAGAGAAACTCCCATTGGAGATGGCCTAAGGTTAGTTTGGGGCCAGTCCAAAATTCACATAGGATGAAGCTACTTTTTGTTTGTCTTCATCAAAACTACTTATATGGATGGATAATTTTCAGTGTAGTAACCATATGTTGTTTTATATTTCTTCATTATGGTGAATATATTTTACTTTTATAAAAACTCATTTTAATACGGTCCCTCTCAATATTAAATCCTGATTTCGTCCCCGGATAAATGAGAAACATGCTCTAAATTGTGTATAATACAACACTCCGTCATGATTATTTTATGTTGATCGCAAGATGGCAACAAAGCTGAGATACAGACGAAGAGAAGGGATGGTGACTAGTCCTAATACTTTAGGGGAAACAAATTTGTAGTAAATAACAAGCATTAGTACCTAATGATGAGTTATATAACCTATATTTACAATAATCGTGAAAAATATAATATAGACTCAATCTGAAGTAGATAGATCCAAATAGTCTTGAAGTCCAAAGATAATCCTATAATGTAGCCTAATCTAGTAGCCATTTAGACAGGGAAGGGGAAAGGGTAAGGAGAGATAAGCAGCCTTCTTTCATGCGCACTGAGATGGTTGGATAAGGGGTTTGAAATTCACCAACCACAAAGGAATAACCAAGGAACCTCCAAGATCATGGAGGAACTGGGAGAACTCAATTATTGATCCTAGTCTTAGTTCTATAAAGTTCTTGTCTATTAAAGGAGGAAATCTTGTGTTTGATTACAAGACCTTGTGCTAAAAAGAAGTTAGCATGTTCAGAAGAGAATAAGTTCTCCAACTTCAAACAAGTTAATCATAGTTTGGGGTGGAACTATGATGAGAAACCCATGGAACTTAAGCTTATGTGGAGATCAGAGACAATTGCATCCTAAAATTCTGATACTTGTCCCTTCCCTATGTTCCGAATCAAACAGCTAGCCTCTTCATCTATCCAGTTGTATAATGAGACTAAGTAGATATGGAACGATCCAGTAACCAAACCGCCCAAGTAGATCTCGAGGGGCATTTGGCTGTTTTCTAACAGGCTCGAAATATGGGATATCGGAATCGATTTCGGACCATTCCTATGAGTTTCTGTATCGAATTGTTTCGGATTCGGAGTATCAAATTTTTCGTTTAGGAAAGTCAACAATAATATAATGTATTTTAAAAATCTGAAAAAATATTTGATACATTTAAACATAATTTAATACATCATACGTGTTTCTAGATAATTTTAAATGGAAAATATTTCACTTGCAATAGATACTATTATTTATTTACTTGCTTTGCACATAGTGCAACCACAATAATAATTTAGAATGGAATGACATTAATATGGATGAATGTTGTGAATTTTATAGATATAAAGTTTGATAAAACGTAATGGTTACAAGTTATCATCATAGAATCTTATTGACATATCAACACAACTTATCATTATATTGACACTATTTTTTTCATTATTCTTATATATATATTTTTCATTTTTTCTGTCCAATTGACCAGAAAAGATATTCCCAAACTCGATATCGTTCAATATCGGTGGTAGACGATATTGGATTGGGACATGCCAAAACCGATACGTATCAACCAATCTTATCGGTATCGGCCAATAAATTAAGCTAACTATAGCTTTCAATGTGCAGGATCCAACCCTAGTATGAGTCTGCAAGGTCTTTTAAGAAACCCCCACAATGTGTCAAATTAAGAGTTTAGTCTGATTCGATCCATCTAGTGAACCAAGAGAGAGTTCGCAACATGTTGCAAGGACAACAAGGCCTAGATACGCGCCTATGTCAAATTGCCATTGAGGGTCCCTTACGGATTCCAAGGCAATTCACTTTTTTTCAGAAACTGGAGAAGTAGGCCTAAACGGGAAGAATTATTCGGTCATACAATATTTATTGAATACAAAAAACAAAATGCAATTCAACTCATTGTAGTCTAAATCATTTCGTGGTACCGGAAGTGGTTGAACCATCTATGATGCGGTGAAAAAGGGGGAAGGGAGGGGGGGGGGGGGGGGGGGGGGGGGGGTAAGCATCTTCGAAGTTGGGACTAGACAAAAAAAAAACTAGAGTTGACAAAGGTCTGAGAGTATTTGGCAGGGGAGGTTACAAGAGTTCGCCAAACAATTCCAACAGAGGTTGGAGTCCATCAGAAATTGAGAGAACCGGGGAGATGAGAATGTAATTAGTTGAACATATTATGAGAGTATAATTTACTTCAATTGATATCGTTGCATCAGTGACAATTAATGAGAATCACTATGGGCACTACATCTTTTGATAGGGGACATCACAATTTTGGTAGTCCAGATGTACAAAACTGTCACAATTTTGACAGTCCTTGCTATATATTGGACAGCATATCCAGAACTGTCAAAAATTTGGCAGTCTTGAATATACAGGGAACTGCTTGGCAATCCTCTAAATTTTTTGTTTTAGGACTTCCAAAAAAAATTGATAGTCTTGTACCTATCAGGATTATCAAAATTGTGATGTCCCTCTAGTAATCCCCCAATTGATAGGCTACCATGTTCTTTTGCCAATAACTCACAATTTTGGATACAACTGTCACTGCAGCTGAGAAACTTGAGCACTTTCTCTGGGTTTACATCTGGGTGTTGCATTTGATCCAAGAAAATTAAAGAAACTATATGCCAGAATTAATAGGATATGCAATCCACAACAGATAGATCAATGGGACGTACACCATGAACACATACTTCACAAGAACTACATTTATATCAAATTCGAAGGTGTTCAAGCTAATTAACTTCTGATGCATATATACTGCAAACTATACAATAATAATTTAGAAACATTTGAATTTTATTCTATAATAGTAGCCATGATTATTATCTCAAGCTTTTAGCTCTAACAAATCTCCAGTAGGATTGTTCATATATATAGCTCTCTTTCCATAGAGGAGCTAGGGGCTAGCTAGGTATCAAGAGATGGCATCAAACAGTTGGATGCCTACAGAGATCCCAGAAAGCTAGAGTGCATCAGTGCATGCACACTACTCCATATAATAATCCTAGAAAATCTCCATAGAAGAATAAATCTACAGCAGAGATTCTGAAAAGACAGTCTTACTGCTGATATATACTGAAAATTGGCATGTTGCGGTACTAGAAAGATTCATTTCATTTATTATGTGTACATCTGTTTCTTTATTATTCTGCACTTGCTTGCTACAAAAAGATGTTGCAAAAATACTGAAGCAGCAAAGCCATCATTACAACTCTATTTCCTTACTTTTGTAGCCTACAAAATAGAACAAGAAACCCTAATTATTAGGGTTGCAGCAGGTGGGAATGGGGTTCCAAGACTTCCAATATTTTAAGTTTACTTGTTTCAATCTTTTTGTTTTCCTTGTCAATCATGTTTGCATGAACAATTAAAGGAGAGATCCACAGCTTACAGACATAAATATATTAATTCCTACAAAAAAACATTAGATCTCGCTTACTTAAAAAGGTTATAATATAAGAAGAGAAAGAAAAAAAATTTTAATTCAAAGGATATAGGTAGAGAACAGAGAATGGATGACCTGTTTCTTGTGAGTTTGCTCATCATCCCACCATACATATTCATTCATCATTACTAGATCTGCATGTGGAAACAAGCAAAAAAAAAAAAATATCAAAACCATAACTCAGTCAAACATCTTACAAATATATGATCATGAAGAGAGAAGAAAAAGATGAAAAGAACAAACAACAAAGTGCAGGTGGTAATCATTCACCATGAGCAAGTGGTGTTGCCTAGCTAAGCTCATGATGTGTATGTACATCCTTTTTCAAAAAGCAACTTTGAGGTACTGTTGCCTGCAAGTCGACATGCATAAACTAGATCACATACGTACTAATAATGGAGATGCTGAAAACTCTCAAGTTATGAATAGATCTCACCGAATCTTAACTTTCTTTAGTAAGTGCCATCATTTTTCTTCTTCCTTCTTCTTCTTTCTCTCTCGTGTTCCTTGGAGATAATTAAAGGGTTCTTCCATGGCATGGGTTTCGCAAAGAGAGGCCAACAGAGGTCTGTTGGCAGGTTGCCCACCTCCATTCTTGTAGTCTCGAGACCTCGTGGGTGGAGATGGAGCCATGGAGGTGGACAGAATGCCAATGACCTCCGTTAGAAACCCTTTGTAAAACCAACATCATGACATTACTAGCTAGATCTCTTTCCTTCTTGTGAGCAACCTGTGGAAGAAGAGTTGGTATTTATAGACAATAATAAGCTAGCTAGGTTGAGAGAGAGAGAGAGAGAGAGGAGAGAGAAGTGGAGGTTGTGTGTATAATAAATAGAGAGGTGGAATAGAAAAGGAGAGAGAAGTAATGAAGTGTAGAGGTGGGGATGGAATTGTTCCTCAATGAAGAAAAAGGAATCAATCATCTCTTCCATTCTTTTTTACTTTCACACACCTACACAACATCACAAGAAGAAGAAAGAAGAGTGAAGAGAACAAAATGAATGGATGGAGAGAGAGAGAGAGAGAGGGGAGAGAGAGAGAAGAGAACAATCTTTCTTGTCTTCTACATACAACACCACCACATACCATCATCTCTCCACCTCTTTCTTCACGCCAGTTTAACAAAGCCCACCTCCTTTTCCTTCTCTCTCTCCAGCTGCTGGTCTCTGCGTACAACCAAAGTTGGCAAGGAAAGTAAAATAATGTGTTTTGTTCATTATTCTCTATTTTATGAGTCTGCGTGTTTGGTAAAACCAAACTAATGAAAAAGGGAGAGACTCTTTTCGGTATATGACTTTCCTCAGGCTTGATGAGTAGATTCTGGACAAAACCTACTGCTAACACTATGGGACGAAATTTATTTTGTCAGGCTTGCCATGTACTATGATATCAAATGTCTTCACACTACATTAGAATGGGTCATACAGCTCTAATATATGGCAATTCTCCTCAACCATCTCTAGAACTTTTTGATGCGAAAAAATAATACAGGAATTTCTCTACAATGGTGAGCAAAACTTATATTTAGGGGTGAGCATTATTTGGTATTGGACCAAAAACTAATTCAAATAAGAGATTCAGTATTGTTTCAAAAATATTCAGTCAGATTTTGGTTTTTTTTTTTTTTTTTAAAAATCGTTCGATTTCGGTCTAAATTTGAAAACTAAATAGACTTATGCTATTAATAAATACCTTCAAATTTATGCATATCTTACAGATAAAAGTGTGTATAATTAGGAGTATATTTTGAAAACAACAATTATGTTTATGTGTTTTGAAGTCTAATTTGATAATTTAACTATTAGTCTAACTTTGAACGTAACTCTAAAATATAAAAATATGTATAAAAATTATAATCTTTAATATAATTTAACCACGATTCCAACTATAGGTCCAGTCCATTAAACAGTAGAAATAGTTCAACCGAACAAAGTGAATTGATTATTTGGATTCGATTTCGGTTACGACTAATTTCGATTCAGTTTTGATTTTAGATTTTTATAATTTTAGTTTATTTAATTTTGACTATTTTGATTCGGTTAAAACCTAATCAATATAATGTTCACCCTGACTTATATTTCATCACCAGAGCTCTAACATGTGGCAATTCTATGGAACTTTTCAATCCTAGGGAAAATACTATTTGCATTCTTCTAAAATTTGGTTGATCAAGCATAAGAAAGTGTATTTGTACTCACGTTGGTAGTCTTTGACCGATGGTGTTAATTACCGAAAGCAAATCATGTTAGAAATTTATTGTACCATGTCGATTCATGAGATGAAAAACATAAATTAAATTGATTGCGGAAGCGTACCTGAATCCATTGCTGGACTTGATGGATGTTGAAGCGATCGTCTTTTTATTGGGTTCGATCTTCCAACCCGCTACGGTCCTTAATAACAAAGATGAAATCTTTGTTCCTCTCTTTGTTGATGGGGATACAGAAGAGAATAGAGAAAACCCTCTCTTGGTGGTCGTATGAGTTGGGGACCATAACCCTAATGAATACACATATTTATATATGCGTTGATATTTCTAATTTGGCCCATTATCAAATTAGAATTATCTCCGGTATCTACACATTAATTCCATGACAATTATACCCTTAAGCTAATTTCCAAATAGACCACTTTAATTTGGCTTAATTATTTAGATAGCCTAAACACAATTAATTTTACATATGTGGCCCCTTAATTATTGAATAATTCCAACAATCTCCCACTGGGCCACATATGTAACTTTATAATTGTGTTAACCTTAGTGAGCTCATAAATTGCTATCTTAATCCTTAGGATATATCCGGACAATCTCGTCCATTAACCATATCAACATAGGATCAAAGCGGCATTCGTCACATATAGCGTAACTAAACCATCAATGGTCACATATACCAATATAGCTAAACGACATAGATCAATCATGGATGTGTAGCATGAAAATTACACGCAATGTGATCAATACATGTCTATTTTCAATTGGTCCTCCTTAACTTTAGTGAGATCAATACTTTAACATAATGAAAACAGAATGAACTGAATTTCCATATGTCTGATCAGATAAATATCCAAAATACTTTAATACATAAATGTGTCCAAAACTAAATAGCACCCAAATACATAAAATACAAACTCCCACAGTATTGCCATATTCTTAATTAAGATAACACCCATATGAGCAGTATGCTCATGAAAGACCCTGGGTGATAATGCTTTTGTGAGCGGATCCGCTAAAATGGAGTTTGTCATAATGTGCTATATGGACACTTTAACCATTCTGAATTTTTTTTCTTCTTCACAACTAGAAATTTTATGTCAATATCCTTGACTTATACAAGTTTCTGTTGTTATTGGAATACATTACTGATGATTTATTGCACACCATAATTTAAGTGGTCTTTTAACACCGTACTGTAGACGCATCCTTGTGACAAAATTTCGCAACCATATTCCCTGAATAGATGTCCCACAGCATGTTATAAACTTTGCTGCCATGGTGAAAGAAATTATGAGTGCATGTTTGACACTCATCCAAAAATCTCCATTAGTCAGCATAACCTGATGTGGATCTCCTACTGTGTTGGCATCCAACAAAATCGAAGTCGAAATACCTTATGATCTCCAGAATTATTCGATCTCCTACAAAGAGTATATAATTTCTTGTTCTCTATTAATTACTTAAGTAGTTTGGCTGCTACCCAATGATCCATCCATATTTGCTTAAATATCTGCCTAACATTCTAATATGTACGCAATATCCTGACGCGTACATACTTGAGCATACATTAGACTCCCTACAACTGATCATGAAAGAAAAATCTATTGTATTTTCTTAATTTCAAGGCTATTCTTAGGGCACTGATTGAGACCGAACTTGTCTCCTTTAGCAACCGGGGTGTCACCTGGTTTGTATTCCTGCATGCCAAATCTTTTAAGCACTTTATCGATATAGCTCTTTTGTGATAATCCAAGAATACCTCGAGAACGATCTCGGTGTATTTGAATTCCTAATACAAAAGAAACGTCACCAAGATCTTTCATCTCAAAGTTATTTGATAGAAATTTCTTAGTGTCATGTAATATGCCTATATCATTTGTGGCAAGCAGTATGTGTCATCAACATACAAAACTAAAAAAATAATTTTACTCCCACTGAATTTGTGATACACACAATCTTCAACAACGTTAACCTCAAAATCAAACTGTTTGCAAAAACAAAAGTTGATCTTTATTTCAACAAACTTTGTAAAGAAGATTACAAGAATTCTGGGAAAGTACAACTATAGGAATCCGATCAGAAGACGATCGCTTTATCCCTTGGACGATGTGAACTTTGAAGACGGTAGCCTCTGAAGTTGAAGGCAAAAGCCTCTGAAGAATGCAGCAGCACTTTGGCAAGAACTCCTGATCTCTGGTGATGATCTCTGATCTCTGAATGCGTATGTGATCCCCCCTAGGAAGGACTTGAAACTCTATTTATAGAGTTCTGGAAATAACTACTTTTTAGTTATTCTGGACTGCACAAGTTGGATTGTACTGCATTGGACTGTGCAGACATCAGACTGCGCTGGCAGTTACTTGATCGTGGGCCAACTGTCTTGGACACATGGCATCATTTGATTGAAATGCGCATGATCGTGTACAGACGGTTACCACGTAATGAGTCATTGATGGCATGAAGGTCACGTGTACTTTATCAGTTGATGGAGTGCGCCACCTGAATTATGCTTGCTTCGGATTGTGCTGGGATGGACCGCGCTGGGATAGACCGTGCTGAGATGGACTGCACTGCAGGCAGATTGCGCTGCATGTACAGCTGTCCTCGAGCGCTGTGATGCACGATAAACGAACAGTTTCCTCGTTCTCCGTGCTGTCAGCTGTCAGAAGATCTGATTCTCTGTCAGGTAATGATGACGAGGCCACGTCAGCATGCGCACTTGGATGAGTGCGCAGTTCAGCCTGCACAATCGAATTGATGCGCAATCTGTCTTCTGCGCAGTTCACTTGAAGGATGTATAATTTGATTTTTATGACTTTGTTGATGGGTGCAACTTAATTTTTAGGACCTACAAGACCCCTTCAAAGTTTTTGAAGTTTGAAAGATAATCAAAGCTTCGAAATACTTTGAATTTTGATTTGAAAATCAAGTTGCGCATATGATGACCTGTCTGCGCAATCGGAGGAATTAGCTCCTGTTTATCCGGCGCAATCTGAGGAGTCTGTTCATTCTGAAAAACTATAAATAGTTCTCCATTCTTTCTCTGCATTCTTTACTTGCTTTCGAACTTTCAAAAGAGAAGACTGTCTGAGCTTTTCTGATTCTCCTTCGTCTTCTTCATCGATCTCCATGGCTCCAAAGCGATCCGCTGCTGAGAAAGGCAAGGCCCCCGCCGAGTCCTCGACTCGTGCCGCACCGCTCCTTTCACGTCATGAGGTGGCTCACCCAGCACTACAAGGTAGACATCCGATCGAAAACCCTTTTTAGGGTTCTTCGTCATTGCTGCACCTTCAAACCGATCTCTTTTTAGAGTTTTGGTTACGTTGCGCCGCCCTGTTTAGGGTTTCGGTTGCACAAAACCAATAATCTTCATTTTTATGAAGATTATTTTCTTGCACAATCGGTTAGAATGCGCTGGCAAAAGTCAGCGCAGTCTGCTGATTTGCGCATGGCTAGCCAGCGCAAACTGATACTTTGCGCAAGTTATTCAGCGCAATCTAATGGCTTGCGCAAGTAGATGAGTTGGCGCCACTGGATAGTTTGCGCATAGAAGTTATTGTTGCGCAATCTGATGCTTGCGCAATCTGATGGTTGCACAATCTGATGCTTGTGCAATCTGATGCTTGCACAATCTGCTGACAGAATCTTTGATTTTACTTGTACTGAATTCTGCTTTTTCTGTTTGATGCAGTTAACATCAGAGAGGACCCTGAATATGAAATATTTGCAGGGTCCCTTGCTGAGCCGGAATTCAAAGAAGACTTATCCCATGTGCTCTTCCCACAATATGTACTGCCATCCTCCCGCCAAGCTATTTTGATAGCTCAGGACAATGAGACTTTATTAAGTCTGATGAATGGGCAGCCCTTGCAGTCTGCTGACGCCATCACCCACAAGAAACCTATGTTCCTATTCGGCAAAGCCATTTACAAGAGTTCTCAACCCAGACCCCGTGTTGAGTCGAGAACTTTCCAAAGGAAGGAAAAACTGATCCTGTTACCGGACACTGCTAGATGCCTCCCTCTAGCACGATATACTCATGCAAGCCATCCCAGAAGGATGGACTGGGACATTACTCCCCTTCAGCAGGCACGGACAGGAAAGATCTGTGTCAAGAAAGGCCCAAACAATAGAGACATGTTCTATAGCTCTTCTGAGCGATACAGCACTTTACTTAGAGGGTTGAAGCCAGGTTGTATCCCTTCAGAGAACTCGTCTTTGTTGCTGCCGGTAAGGATACCAATTTTTGCCAATAAGTATGCAAAGGCGGAAGGCAAATATCCGGATCAGGACATCCGGCTGACCGGTCTGGTGAACCCGGAGAACAGGAGGTGGAACTGCATAGCTAACTGGGTATTGGCTCAGTTTGAAGACAAACTTAAAGAGATCGAGCTTTATAATACGGTATATGCTACCGTGTATGGCTTCCACCCAAACCCTCATCTGTTTCTAGCCCTGGCAGAGAGGTATAACTATAGGACAGGGACGTTCATGACGCCCTGCGGGGAGATGGGATTGGCCCTCCATGAGATAAAGTATATCTCATGCCTACCAACGGGAGACTTCCCTTACGAGGAGTATGTTCCCACAAACGATGAGTTAGAGAGACTACGTCATGAAAATGCAGAAATGGTAGCAGTTTTCGATGAACTACTGTGCCATTATAACATATGCTCCCTGTACTACAAGAGCGGCTCTTCCGGCACATGTTGTTCATCGAAGTGGTTGTCGTATCTTTTTCTTAACCAAATCATTGAGAAAAAGAGCAAGGATCATGACTCATGCAACCCAACTTTCTTTCAACCTCTCAGCCACAGTGAAGTAATAAAACTGATGGAAGAGAATAAGAAGATGGATATCAAAGTTACTGATGAACACCAATACCCTCCGCTCAAGTCCGAAGATTTTGTTGAGAGCTTTATAAGAATGGGCTACAGGTCCATGTCTAGAGAAGCCCAGCTGGCAGAATTTTTGACATACTGGCTCCGTCGATTTGTTGTACCAGGAGCAAGCGCCGTGGACTGCTTCCACCGTGGCGTACTCTTCGCTGCCGTCCGGTTAGTCTTCGGCTACCGGATGGATTTGCTATCAGCGATGACCTGTAGAATAAATGTAGGTCTTCGTCTGTATGTCGACTCCATGATCAAATGGAAGGGTGAGAAGGGAAACTTTCCTAGACTGGAGTTGCCCTATACCTATCTATTCGGGTGGTTGCTTCTACACCATCCGTCTTTGATGAACCCCGACATGGGAGCAGTCAATGGTAGCTTCCTGCGTAGATTCTCCCGGGGCAAGTGGGTGTACGTTAGTCTGAAGGACTGCAGACGTGCCCTGAACCTTGGCAAAGGATGGAATTTTTACTGCTTTCCCCCTCCGGCCGGTTATGAATTCATGGCAACAAATCTGATTGACCTTGGGAGGCAACCGCTGGGTCGAGCACCTTTCGACTAGCTGAAGGCGATCAGACCATCACATTTGGTATACAGATTTGAGGAGGAGTGCTGTCTAGAACCATATCTGCCGAGTCGCTTCGCTCGTCAATTTGGGTACGACCAATTCCATGTGGGCAATGCTATAACTTGCCTACAAGGAAAGGGGTACCTGATTGATGGTGCCAGAGCATGGGCCTACTACAACGCTCGAGACACTAGGACAATGTTCTCGATGCCAAACAAGAATGATAATGGTCCTAGAATGTTATACACATATTCACTGTTTTATACAGCTGCAAACACTTTCGCCGAGAATTTCAGTCTGGTGGATAGCTTCGCGACGGCGACGCGATTGAAGAAAGGAGCAACTGCTACACTAGCTCCAGCAAATGATGAACAACATGAACCGGTAGATGATCCATTGGAAGCTTCCAGGGAAGCAAACTTCCCTGAGGAAGTAAATCAACCACTGAGAATTTCTCTGAAAGTTGTTAAATCTCCGGCCAGAGAGAGAAAAAGAAGGATTGACGAGCCTTCTTCCCCAGTTGCAAAGAAGAAACTTATCCTGGATCAACCAGAGAAAGTTACTACTAGATCACAATCTTGGCAGATGGCCGAGTCAATCCAACGAGAAGAGGCAACCACGCCGACTTCTATTCCAAAGCCGGTTGATGTAATAGATGTGGACAGCCCAGAAAGGCCTCTTCATAGAAAGAAGCAGGCTATTAGAAAGAGAAAGAAAGCGGGCCTATCCTCGGTGGTGGTGAATGCTGCAGCTGGGATTACTATGTCATCTCCTACTCCTGCCTCTGAGCCTAGTCCAGAGCGGAGAGAGGAGACTGAACAGGGAGAGGAGGCTGCACAGAGAGAGGAGGCTGCAGAGCCTAGGGAAGATGAAGCTTTACGATCTCCTTCGCCAGCGGTAGACATTACTCAGCTTCCTGTCACACCAGGAACAACCCACGAAGAGGAGGATCGTCTAATGATTGAGGTATTAAATGATTGCGACTTCGGTATGCAAGAGGATGCTGATCATACCGCTGCTACTGCCAGCGAAGAAGCTCCTGAGGATAATGAAAGTGAGGAGAGTACATCATCAGAGGCTGTTGATGATACACAGAATCCTGAAGAGGACATTGAAGTCCATATATCTTCCAAAGCAGCTGATGACACCCTAGATCCTGAAAAGGATATTGAGGTGCAGGTATCTTCCGAAAAGATTGTAAATGAGGAAGTGGCCCTGGAGGAAACTCCTACTGTTGATCCCAAAGGTAAAAAATGAATTTATCAATCTTCTTTTCATAGATTAATAGCTGACATCTCTATCTTTGATCCATGCAGAAATCGAATCTTCTCCAGCTCCTCCAGTGTGCACGGATATAGTACCTGTAACGACGATAGCTAGCAACAGTCGTCATTTGTCAGGTGGCTCCGAGGCAGGCAGTAGCCAGGCAGTAATGTCTGAGGCTACTTCTGCTAGACTGGAATCTGGGCCAGCAGATGACCGAATCATTACTGAACCAAGCCATGGTAAGATTGCTTTCACTTTTGATTTTTTTAATAGCTGCAAACAACAGACAAAATGATAAAGTTTATCTGTTTTTGTAGAGGAACAACCGGGAGGAGCGACCAGCTCCACTTTAGCTCCCTTATTTAAAGAGCCTCCCGTCCAAGTGGCTGAACGTCCTACTGCTTCATCATCAACAGGAGTCGCTGCTACTCCGGGTGCTTTGGCCACCAATCAATTTGTCATCAGATCTTTCACCAACTTCTTCTTTAGCTCTTTGGGACCCTTAATAGATAGGGCGATAGAGAAGGAAGAAGCTGATTTCTCTACAGTTAGAGGTCCAACCTCTTACTTGATTAATGCCATCCGCAGCCAAGGGGATGAAGCCCAAGCTACTTTCCTTGATCATATATTAGATGAATTGGAGACTTCAGTTAAGAGCTACAAAGAGCTAAGAAAGGGAGAGGTAGAGCCTCTGGTGCAAGCTGAATTTGAACGGATGTCTCAAGAGGCCGCGGTTGAGAAAGTTAACTTCCAAATTATCTTGGATACTTTCACCGCCAAGTCCGCTGAGTACAACTCCAAAGTAGAAACAGTGGCATCTGTTGCTGAAGAAAAAGAAAGACGAGTTGCTGAATTACAAGCGAAAATTGCCCGTCTTCAGGAAGAACTGAGACTTGCTCAATCAACTCTGGAAGATGAGGCTACCCAACATCAAACTGTAATTCAACAACTTGGCGTTCTGACTCAAAAGAGAAATGAATATGCTGCAGCTCACCAAGCTGAAGTCACTCGCAGACTAGTAACCCTGCCAACCTTCGATGATAAATCTGGGATGGAAGAAGCTAGGAAACGAGTGATGGAATCTCGTGAAGAGCGACTACAAATTTTGAAGCAGCAGATGACCAATTTGATGACACCACCGGCTGAGTAGAAAGATCTTTTGTATCTTTTTTTCATGACATATGTCTTTGTAACGTCTTTCATCTTTGATCAATAAAAAGACACTTTTATGGCTCTATTATTTGTTGCATATCTTATTCCGATATAAATAATAGAGATAGAAAATATATTCAGAGGTACAAGACATGATATATTTCTTTATTCTGGAAAATAATCATATTCAATTATATCTGCTCAGAGGTAATATGGACGTGGCAAATATAATTTATTGAATATCATTATTTCAATAGACAACATAATCAAAGATAACAAGTTGCTGATAAGAACGAACTGGATGATTCGTCAAAATAAATGAACGAAATGAATCGTCGGGATGAATGTAATGAACGGGCGAGCCGTCGGATGATGAACGGGCGAACCGTCAAGTGGATGTGTGAACGGACGAACCGTCGGATGATGAACGGGTGAACCGTTAGATAATTATGGAATGAACGGGTAAACCGTTAAATAATTATGGAATGAACGGGTAAACCGTCAGATGGATATGATGAACGGACGAACCGTCAGATGAATATGTGATAAATGAACAGGTAAACCGTCGGATGAATGCGAACGGACGAACCGTCAAATGGATATGATGAACGGACGAACCGTCAGATGAATATGTGATGAATAAATGGGTAAACCGTCGGATGAATGGGAACGGACGAACCGTCAAATGGATATGATGAACGGACGAACCGTCAGATGAATATATGATAAATGAACGTGTAAACCGTCGGATGAATGTGTTGCTTCATAGTCTTACGACTCTCTGTCTATAAATAGAACAAAAAATCAGATGGGATGGTCACTTTCACTTTTTTAACATAAAGATGTCGTCTAGAGATGCATCCAAGAAGGCTGAGATCAATCCGAAGGTGGAAGCGGGTACTGAAGAACGCCCAGTTGAGCCGGCTCAACCAAAGTCGATAGCAACGGACGAAGGTTCGTCTGCTTCCAAACCGCCAAAGGACATCTTGGACATCCTTCTCGAACCAGGGAATACTGAAGAAGAAGAAGCCCTGAGGATAGCTGCTTGCAAGTTCCTGGTGGGTTCCAGCAGGAATGTTCTTGACTCTTTTGCTGATCATGTTTTTGATAAGGACGATAGTGGTCCGCGTCCCAATTTTGAGAAGGATGATAGTGACCTTCCTTGATATTATGTACTATCATTACATTTATACATAGTATTTCTTGAGGAATTTGCCATTGATGGGCATCATTGCAACTCGACCGTCTAGCTCTGTGAGTTGATAGGCTCCATTTGAGAAGACTTTGCTCACGATATATGGACCTTCCCACTTCGCATCGAACTTGCCTTTGCTTGAGTGAGTCATAGTCATAGGACGTCTGACAGTTAGAACGGACTCTCCTTTCTGAAAGGCTCTGACCTTAACTTTGCGATTGAAAGTCTTTGAGATGCGGGCTTGGTATAACTCAATATGCTGTTGAGCCAATAGCCGCTTCTCATCGAGCGCTTCTAATTTTTGAAGTCGGAGAAGATCGTTGTTCTCTGTCGTGAGTTCATTGGCGATAGCAATCCTCAAAGACGGAATTTGGAGTTCCAGGGGTAGAACTGCTTCACAGCCGTATACCAAAGAAAAGGGTGTACAGCCTGTAGGGTTGCGGACCGTAGTACGATAGGCCCAAAGACATTCTCCAAGCTTTTCACTCCAGTTTCGTTTGTTAGTGGATACAAACTTCTTGAGGAGCTTGATGATAGTCTTGTTGAAAGCTTCAACTAAGCCATTAGCAGCAGGATTGTGGGCTGTCGAAGCGACGTTGTCAATCCGGTGATCGTCACAGAACCTTGTGAACTTTTGGCAGATGAATTGAGGTCCGTTGTCATGAATGATCCTTCGAGGTACACCAAATCGATAGATAACATGGTGTTTGACGAAGTTGATGATACTGCTGGTCTTAACTTCAGCCAATGGTATAGCTTCAGCCCATTTGGAGAAGTAATCGGTTATTGCAGTATGAACCGATATCCTCTAGAAGAAGGAGGATTGATGGGACCAATGATGTCCATGCCCCAAGCTTCAAAAGGCCAAGAAGCAGCAGTCGGATGAAAAAAATTTGACGGTTGATGAATGAAGTCTGTGTGGATTTGACAAGCTCGACACTTCCTCGCATATTCGATGGCGTCAGATACCATAGAGGGCCAGTAGTAACCCATGCATCGGATGCGATCCTGTAGCTTAGGACCGGGTTGATGTGCTCTGCAGACACCGTCGTGAGCTTCACGTAATACTTGCTTTGCTTCATCACCAGCAAGACAGCGCAAGAGTAGGCCGTCATAAGTTCGCCGGTAGAGAGTCTTGGTGGTCTGATTGTAGTAGAATCGCAAAGACCACCGACGAATACTCGTAGCCTCCTTAGGATCTTCAGGGAGTATGTCATGGACCACGTGTCATACTCTTATTATTATTATTTTTATTATATTTATTATTATTATCAATTATTATTTGCTTCAAAAAAAAAAATTTAAATTAAATAGAACTTTTTCATGGCATGACACATGTCATGCTTTGTGTACACTAGAAGAGTGGAGAAAGAATACATCTCACCACTTCCCCCCATTAAATTCTTTTCCCTCCCCCACACACAAACACACACCCAACACCACCAGCACCTCAACCCCCTCCTCTCCCTATATAAACACACACACACACACTTGAGGGGAGAGAGAGGAAAAGAAAAAAAAAACACAAAAACACTCACACCCCCCCCACTCACCCGACCCCCCCCCCCTTCTGCCACCTACTGCCGCTGCTGCTGCCGGCCGGAGCACCGCCCGCCGCCGCCTGCTGTCGCCCGCCGCCGCTCGCTGCCGCCCGCCGCCGCCCGCTGCCGCCGCCGGCCGCCCCCTCCCGGTCACCTCCTCATCCTCCACTCCATCATCTTCATCCCCTTCCTCTCATTCTTCACTCAAACTCCAAGGAAAACCTAGGTAACTACTTCTTCTTCCTCAATCCTTATATTTTGTTTCAATTCCAACTAGGTTAGGTTACTAACAAAGTATTATTTTGCTATTGGGTTCTAATTAGGATTTGTGAAGAAGGTTAGGACATTCTCAACCCAAGGCAAGTCCTCACCTCCTTCTTCTTCTCAAGTTTTTTTCCATCTAGGTTAATGAAAATTTTATTTATTCTTTTATCTTCATGAAAAAATTCTGAAATTATAGTTTCATAAATAATTTGGTAATACCAGAAAATTGAAGTATATGGTTTAATCTTCTAAAAATCTAAAAATTCATATCATAAGATTTAATATAAGTTAAGATAATATCTCTGAATTTTGTTTAGTTAATTCTGAATTTAATAATATTTAAATCAAGTCAAGATATATTAAAATGTTGCAAATTCTAATTTCTAGTAAATATTTAATTTGACATAAACAAAAGTATTAAATATTTGTGGTATGATATTTCGAATAAGTGAATAATCGAATAGACACAAGTAGAGAAATCAATTTTGAACACGGACTTTGGACTTGCGATTTATGGACATGAACTATTGGACTCTCCATGAACAAACAAACACAAATGAACATATGGGACTCTCCAATGGTAAGTTGTCATAAAAATTTGGAACTGAACAACTGGACCGTACGCCGGAAAGGTAAAAAGGACCCTGCTTCTCTCTACTCACTACATGGTTACTCAATTTGGTGTATATTTAGAAATAATTCCCGTTTATTTCCTTTATTCTCCTGCTTCATGCATATATTATGGAAGAGTTTCATTTGGTTTAAATTCCGTCATACTATCTACGTATATATATATATATATATATATATATATATATATATATATATATATATATATATATATATATATATATATATATATATATCTACATACATATATATGTATATCTCTATATATATCTACATATATATATATATACATACATATATATATACCTGTACACATATAGTTATACGTTATAAAGTCTTACATAGTTGAATAAAATTTGCTCTATGTGACAAATTGCAAAGCTAATAGCAAGCCGCAAGTTGATCTATTGCCAAAGGAAAGGTAACCAATGCTTGCTCAGGTATAAATCTCCAATTCCTCTTGCTCTTTTATTCCCTGCGTGGTTTCGGTGTTGAGAGTTGCTCCACCGAAGGGGTCGGCGAGCCCAATACTTACTTGCGTGGTTCCGGTGTTGAGAGTTGCTCCACCGAAGGGGTCGGCGAGCCCATATTTTTCTGTCATTATAAAAATTGTTTCTTGTAAATTTTTGGGGCTCCTACATACAAAGGAGACTCTGCCGAAATTTTTGAAAAATTTAGGAAATAGACAAATTTCCTACCTTCGGAAATTTTTTGGAAATTTCTGAATTTAGGAGGCATTTGGGAGGGGAGAACAACCGAATATCCCTAGATATCCCGTAACATAAATAACAAAAAAAAAAAGCTGATCAGTATTCTGAAATCTCTGAAATCCGTGCATCTAGTTTCAACTAGGATGCACTAGCCCAAGGGAGGCTCAACATCTATCTGACCGTAACATCAATAGATGTCCTTTATTTAGCCCAAGGGAGGCTCGGAATTCACAGCCTGATCCCAGGTTAACGGGATTGTTCACGGGAAATATTTAGTGGATTGTTTCGGAGCATTGTTCTCAAAACTGCATATCTTCAAGTCTTACTCCAGAAAACAATGCTGTCTATTATAAGTAGGCAGTGTCATTAATTGCTCAAGGGAAGCAATTCCTATTAAAAGCTCAAGGGAAGCTCGGAAGTCTTATTATTCATGGAGTAGGACATTGATCTTCATTCATGTTTTACAGAAATATATATATATATATATATATATATATATATATATATATATATATATATATAGCAGTGCAATTCAGTATACCATGTCTCTTCTTTTAAAGTTACATCTTCATTCTTTTGTTTAACTTTTGCCGTTCTTGGCCGAGGACTTGCTCGTCGTTTTCTAAACGACCTAGTATTTGTTCACTAGGTGAAGAAGAAGAAGACGCCTCCGCCGAAGTATCGCCGCATTACAACGAGGAGTAACTGTCTGGCTATCCACAATTAGGACCAGCAGTATCGTTGTCATTTTGCAATTCTATTTTTGTAATAATCTGTAATAGTATTGTTGGAAAAGTTCCCTGTAATATTGCTACACTATATTTTAAATACCATGTAACTCCTTGTATTTCCTATTTTGCTGATGTTTACGGGCGACAATCGCGAATTTCGGCGCGTAGCCTGGGGATGTGTTATGACGTCACCCTTCCACCCGGGAAGCGGGACGTGACACGTCCTTTAAGTGGTGGCCCATGCAGGTCAGCAAGAATGGGAAATCTAGGATAGGATATAGGTTCGGATAAAACGTAGGTTATAGAATCATAAGGAGCACGACGAGTCCAAATCATACTCTAGGGATCTCTAAGGAGGCGGTATCAATAGTTAGTAGCTGATTACCTCTTTTCTAGCCAACTATTTAATCCTAGTAAATGGATATTGACTCAAGAAATTCTTAATGTAGATCATGTCCCGCTTCGTGCCCTTTGCAAGATTAGGAAACGATAGTCACATCCTGGATGAGTATTATGCATTTGTAAGGAAGATGTGGAAAGTAGCTCCAAGGGGAATGATAGAAGCTTATGGAGTACACTACGAGCTGAAGTACCCAGTAGTGACAGATATAGTGGACGAAAGGAAAGTATATTATAATACAGTGCACTATTATGTATTAATCAAGGCAGAACCATCGGAAGGTCCAGAGAATGAACGCAATGGTACACTAGAAGAATGGAAGCAGGCCCACCCAGAAGCAAGGATTCTAAATATAAGACGTATGTGGATTTAGAAAACCCTCCAGCAAGAAGAAGATGTATAAATATAATTATGTAAACAAGTATTAGATCCTTGACTTTGTATAGGGTGTGTGTGAATATATGTAATGAGATATGTAAAATAAGTATTAGGCACTAATAGGTAAGTAACATATGAATGTATGTAGCTTATGTATATATATATAGCAGAAGCATGTTATGCTATCTATAAATAAATATGCTTTTCCTATATTTTATTCTTGGTAAATATTTTTTTAAAGATACTATGAATGTAGGAATGGATCTGTTTATGCCAAGTTTGGAATGGGACGGAAGTGATTACACTATATACTTATACCAGCGCTATGCCAGACTAATGTAGAATGCACCTGACTGGTACGATATCCATGTTTATCAAATATTCTATGCAGTCACGCGTCCCATTATCAGGGACATTGAAGACGGAGCCGAAGTATATCAGGCCAATATAACTTACTGCCTGCATATTCGAGACCCAAACCGTATTTATATCGGACTGCATGGATATGAGGGTACCTTAGATGATTTTGAAAGACTCCATCCAGAAGTTGACATCCTCACTGAGGACAGAATCATCATCGAGGCCATAGAATAAGAAAAACCTAACCGACATTATGTACAGTAAAGAAGGAATCTTTTTGTCTGCTGTGTGGTATTTTGAAATCAGCAGATGTGTATACAAGAAAGGATACTAAAAGAAGAACAACCTTTCCGGTCTCCACAACCTAAGAGGACTTTTGAGGAGGGGGCATCCTCCAACAAGAACCATTGGCAGGGACCGCCTAAGCGTCCTCAGAATGGCAATCAAGACAGATCCGTTGTCTGTAATTACTGCCATAAACCAGGCCATAAGATAAATGTATGTAGGAGAAGATTAGGGCTCTGTTTGAAATATGGGGCAGGTAATCATCCAACCCATCAATGCCTTCAAATGCCTGCAACTGGAGCAATCACACAAAGCTACAATCAGGGATACCGACCTCCAGTTCAAGGAACCCAACCTCGACCTATGATGCAGGCACCAACGTCACAAGCAGCCATGGCTTATGGAAATCAGTACAGGCCGCCCTATGCACCTCAGGCATATCAATTTCAACAGGCACAACGGGCGACTCAAGCCCAAAATAATAACAAGAAAAGGAATAAGCAAGGGCAAGCATTTGTGATGGGAGCCGAAGACGTTAGTATTCCCGGAGAAGTAATTTCAGGTACTATTTTAATTTCTGCATATCCAGCATCAGTATTATTTGATTCCGGGGCTACCCATTCATTTATAGCATCATCTTTTATATCACAACGTGAAATAGAATCACAACCTTTGCCTAAATCACTGAAAGTCCTCACCAGTAATGGAGTAGTAGAAATCAGTCGGGTATGTAGTAGATGTCCCATAAAATTGGGTGGAGGAGCTTTTCGTACCCGGTTGCTCGTTTTCCCAACAAGCAACTATGATATAATATTGGGTATGGATTGGCTAACTGCAACATCAGCCAACATAGATTGCGGTCAGGGGAAAGTTTCTTTTCAACTCCCTGACGGAGAATTTTGTGAATTTGTAAGGGACCAGAATGAATTCAATACAGAAGAATTGGAGAAATTTGAATTGCCAGTACTGCTGCAAGGAGTGGCAGAACAAACCTTTCCCAAGGTAGTAGAAGAATTTAAGGACGTATTTCCAGAGGAATTGCCAGGGCTACCCCCAGATATAGCTGTAGAATTTTCTATAGATTTAATACCTGGAGCTGCACCCATAGCCAAAAAGATATACCCAATGAACAAGGAGGAGCTGGCTGAGTTAAACAAACAAATAAAAGAATTATTATCCAAGGGATTTATTCAGCCTAGCGCTTCGCCATGGGGTGCACCGGTATTATTCGTGAAAAAGAAGGATGGTACCCTACGCCTAGTAATTGATTATAGGGCTTTGAATGAGGTTACCATCAAGAATAAATATCCCTTACCTAGGATCGATCAATTGTTTGATCAGTTGGGAGAAGCAAGGGTATTTTCAAAAATTGATTTAAGGTCCGGATATCATCAGGTAAAGGTAAAGAAGGAAGATATTCCAAAGACTGCATTTAGAACTCGGTATGGGCATTACGAATTCTTAGTTATGCCATTCGGGTTAACAAATGCACCAGCTATATTTATGGACCTGATGAATCGAGTATTTTATCAATATCTGGACAAATTTGTGATTGTATTCATTGATGATATTCTTATATACTCCAAAAGTGAAGAGGAGCATGAAAAGCACTTGAGGATAGTATTGCAAACTTTGCGGGAGGAAAAATTATATGCCAAGCTTAGTAAATGTGAATTTTGGCTGGATCAAATACCATTTCTAGGGCATATTGTCAGTGGAGAAGGTATCTCGGTAGACCCGAAGAAAGTGGAAGCAGTTAAGTCTTGGCCGACACCTAAGTCCGTAGCGGAAATCAGAAGTTTCTTGGGGTTGGCTGGTTATTACCGAAAATTCGTAGAGAATTTTTCAAGGATTGCAGAACCTTTAACCCGTCTTACCCGAAAAGAAGAAAAGTTTAACTGGACAGAGAAATGTCAAGCAGCATTTGATGAATTAAAGAAAAGATTAATTTCAACCCCGATATTGGCATTACCATCTGGTTCGGGTGGATATGAGATATATAGTGATGCATCAGGAAAGGGTTTAGGATGTGTACTGATGCAGCACGGAAGAGTTATAGCATATGCATCCAGACAATTAAAAACACATGAAAGAAATTATCCAACTCATGATCTCGAACTTGCAGCAGTGGTGTTTGCACTCAAGTTATGGAGACACTATTTATACGGAGAAAGAATCAAAATCTACACCGATCACAAAAGCTTAAAGTATGTCTTCACACAAAAGGAGATCAATATGAGACAAAGAAGATGGTTGGAGTTACTGAAGGATTTTGATATGGAGCTAACATATCACCCAGGCAAGGCTAATAAAGTGGCCGATGCCCTAAGTAGAAGACCTGAAGCTTTCTTTCTAAATACACCCAAGGAAATCCTTGAGGATTTAAGGAAAATGGGAATTGAAGTAATATGCCCGATAATCGAAGGGATATGGCAAAACTTGCAAGTGCAATCCTCCTTAATAGATAGAATTAAGGAAGCCCAACTAAGTGATCCAAAACTTCAGAAAATCTGGAAACAAACAGAAGCAGGACTCCAGACCGGGATAAGAAAGCATCCGGACGGATCGCTAAGATTCGGAGATCGGTTATGTGTACCCAGTGGAGATTTGAGAACGGAGGTCATGACAGAAGCCCATAACTCACAATATTCTATTCATCCGGGCAGCACTAAGATGTATAAAGATTTGAGACAGACATTTTGGTGGCACGGAATGAAGAGAGAAGTCGCCAGATTCGTGTCTAGATGTCTCGTCTGTCAACAAGTGAAAGCAGAGCATCAAAGGACAGCCGGACTTCTTCAGCCATTGCCCATACCAGAATGGAAGTGGGAGCATCTCACAATGGATTTTGTGACAGGACTGCCTAGGACCCAAAGGGGTAATAATGCTATTTGGGTCATTGTAGATAGACTTACAAAGTTCGCTCATTTTCTTCCTTTTCGAGTTGGACAGTCAACAGAGATACTGGCAGAAATATACATGAAACAGATTGTCAGTCAGCATGGAGTACCTGTGAGTATAGTATCGGATACAGATACCCGGTTTACTTCACACTTCTGGAAAAGCTTGCAGGAAAACCTTGGTACTCAATTGAAATTTAGCTCCGCCTACCACCCCCAAACAGACGGCCAGTCTGAAAGAACCATTCAGACACTAGAAGACATGCTGAGAGCTTGTACTTTAGATTTTGGAGGAGCATGGGATGATCATCTACATCTGGTAGAATTTTCATACAACAACAGTTATCATGATAGTATCAAAATGGCTCCTTTTGAAGCACTATATGGTAGAAAGTGCAGATTGCCGGTATGCTGGACCGACGTAGGAGAAAGACAATTGTTAGGGCCAGAACTGGTGACACAAACTGTGGACATAGTCAAGATAATAAAAAGTCACTTGCAAGCAGCCCAGGACAGACAGAAAATGTGGGCTGATAAGCATCGAAGAATACTGGAATTTCAACCGGGAGATCATGTTTTTCTGAAGATTTCACCAACCAAGGGAACCATCAGATTTGGGACCAGAGGAAAACTGAGTCCGAGATACATTGGGCCCTTCGACATATTGGAGAAAGTAGGAAATGTATCATATCGGCTTGCCTTACCCCCAACACTAGAGGGAGTCCACAATGTATTCCATGTTTCCCAATTACGAAGATATGTGTCTGATCCAAGCCATATACTCGATCATTCAGAAATTACCGTTGGACCTACACTACGGATCGAACAGAGACCCGTTGGGATCTTGGATCGAAGAGAAAAGGTACTCCGCAATCGGGTCATTCCATTAGTATGAGTCGCATGGAGCAAGGACTCACCTGGAGATTCAACTTGGGAGAAGGAAGAAGACATGCGGAAGCAATATCCGTATCTATTTTCTAATCCAGGTTAGCAATCAATCGTTGTACTAGTTATTTCAAATTCCGAGGACGGAATTTTTCGAAGGGGAGTAGACTTGTCATACTCTTATTATTATTATTTTTATTATATTTATTATTATTATCAATTATTATTTGCTTCAAAAAAAAAAAATTTTTAAATTAAATAGAACTTTTTCATGGCATGACACATGTCATGCTATGTGTACACTAGAAGAGTGGAGAAAGAATACACCTCACCACTTCCCCCCATTAAATTCTTTTCCCTTCCCCACACACAAACACACACCCAACACCACCAGCACCTCAACCCCCTCCTCTCCCTATATAAACACACACACACACACACACTTGAGGGGAGAGAGAGGAAAAGAAAAAAAAACACAAAAACACTCACACCCCCCCCCACACTCACCCGACCCCCCCTTCTGCCACCTACTGCCGCTGCTGCTGCCGGCCGGAGCACCGCCCGCCGCCGCCGCTCGCTGCCGCCCGCCGCCGCCCGCTGCCGCCGTCGGCCGCCCCCTCCCGGTCACCTCCTCATCCTCCACTCCATCATCTTCATCCCCTTCCTCTCATTCTTCACTCAAACTCCAAGGAAAACCTAGGTAACTACTTCTTCTTCCTCAATCCTTATATTTTGTTTCAATTCCAACTAGGTTAGGTTACTAATACAAAGTATTATTTTGCTATTGGGTTCTAATTAGGATTTGTGAAGAAGGTTAGGACATTCTCAACCCAAGGCAAGTCCTCACCTCCTTCTTCTTCTCAAGTTTTTTTCCATCTAGGTTAATGAAAATTTTATTTATTCTTTTATCTTCATGAAAAAATTCTGAAATTATAGTTTCATAAATAATTTGGTAATACCAGAAAATTGAAGTATATGGTTTAATCTTCTAAAAATCTGAAAATTCATATCATAAGATTTAAATATAAGTTAAGATAATATCTCTGAATTTTGTTTAGTTAATTCTGAATTTAATAATATTTAAATCAAGTCAAGATATATTAAAATGTTGCAAATTCTAATTTCTAGTAAATATTTAATTTGACATAAACAAAAGTATTAAATATTTGTGGTATGATATTTCGAATAAGTGAATAATCGAATAGACACAAGTAGAGAAATCAATTTTGAACACGGACTTTGGACTTGCGATTTATGGACATGAACTATTGGACTCTCCATGAACAAACAAACACAAATGAACATATGGGACTCTCCAATGGTAAGTTGTCATAAAAATTTGGAACTGAACAACTGGACCGTACGCCGGAAAGGTAAAAAGGACCCTGCTTCTCTCTACTCACTACATGGTTACTCAATTTGGTGTATATTTAGAAATAATTCCCGTTTATTTCCTTTATTCTCCTGCTTCATGTATATATTATGGAAGAGTTTCATTTGGTTTAAATTCCGTCATACTATCTACGTATATATATATATATATATATAAATACATATACATATATATATATATATATATATGTATATATATATATATATATATATATATATATATATATATATATATATATATATATATATATACATATATATATATATATATATATATAAATACATATACATATATATATATATATATATATATATATATATATATATATATATATATATATATACATATATATATATATATATATATATATATATATATATATATCTACATACATATATATGTACCTGTACACATATAGTTATACGTTATAAAGTCTTACATAGTTGAATAAAATTTGCTCTATGTGACAAATTGCAAAGCTAATAGCAAGCCGCAAGTTGATCTATTGCCAAAGGAAAGGTAACCAATGCTTGCTCAGGTATAAATCTCCAATTCCTCTTGCTCTTTTATTCCCTGCGTGGTTCCGGTGTTGAGAGTTGCTCCACCGAAGGGGTCGGCGAGCCCAATACTTACTTGCGTGGTTCCGGTGTTGAGAGTTGCTCCACCGAAGGGGTCGGCGAGCCCATATTTTTCTGTCATTATAAAAATTGTTTCTTGTAAATTTTCGGGGCTCCTACATACAAAGGAGACTCTGCCGAAATTTTTGAAAAATTTAGGAGATAGACAAATTTCCGACCTTCGGAAATTTTTTGGAAATTTCTGAATTTAGGAGACATTTGGGAGGGGAGAACAACCGAATATCCCTAGATATCCCGTAACATAAATAACAAAAAAAAAGCTGATCAGTATTCTGAAATCTCTGAAATCCGTGCATCTAGTTTCAACTAGGATGTACTAGCCCAAGGGAGGCTCAACATCTATCTGACCGTAACATCAATAGATGTCCTTTATTTAGCCCAAGGGAGGCTCGGAATTCACAGCCTGATCCCAGGTTAACGGGATTGTTCACGGGAAATATTTAGTGGATTGTTTCGGAGCATTATTCTCAAAACTGCATATCTTCAAGTCTTACTCCAGAAAACAACGCTGTCTATTATAAGTAGGCAGTGTCATTAATTGCTCAAGGGAAGCAATTCCTATTAAAAGCTCAAGGGAAGCTCGGAAGTCTTATTATTCATGGAGTAGGACATTGATCTTCATTCATGTTTTACAGAAATATATATATATATATATATATATATATATATATATATATATATATATAGCAGTGCAATTCAGTATACCATGTCTCTTCTTTTAAAGTTACATCTTTATTCTTTTGTTTAACTTTTGCCGTTCTTGGCCGAGGACTTGCTCGTCGTTTTCTAAACGACCTAGTATTTGTTCACTAGGTGAAGAAGAAGAAGACGCCTCCGTCGAAGTATCGCCGCATTACAACGAGGAGTAACTGTCTGGCTATCCACAATTAGGACCAGCAGTATCGTTGTCATTTTGCAATTCTATTTTTGTAATAATCTGTAATAGTATTGTTGGAAAAGTTCCCTGTAATATTGCTACACTATATTTTAAATACCATGTAACTCCTTGTATTTCCCATTTTGCTGATGTTTACGGGCGACAATCGCGAATTTCGGCGCGTAGCCTGGGGATGTGTTATGACGTCACCCTTCCACCTGGGAAGCGGGACGTGACACCACGAAATTGATGAAGGGAGTTCTCTAATCTTCGTTGATAACATTGACTTCAGTAAGATTACTGAACTCAATATTACGATTGTTTTCGACGCAGAACAGTTCCCGATTAGAGATGACCACCACCTGCTGTCTTTTGATAGGGATGGCTAAAACTGCCGCAAGATTGGCCAAAGCGTCTGCCTCAGTATTGTAAGCTCGGCGTACATATTCGATGAAGAAGGCTTTGAATGATGTAGCCATGTTGATTGCCGCTTCAAAGTAAGGCACTAGATCTTGATGGCGAACTTCATAGGTTCCTCTAACCTGATTAACAACCAGCTTGGAGTCACCATAGACTTCAAGATACTCGACGTCTAGTTGCTTAGCTAACTGAAGGCCAATGAGTAGAGCATTGTACTCTGCCACGTTGTTGGAGCAAGGCTCATCTAGTGAGTAGGCTCTTTAAATAGCTGACCCGTCAGGAGAAACGAGGATAACTCCAACTCCTGCGATAATGGCACCATTGGGTCCAATCCTGGATGCACCGTCAAAGAATAGACGCCAAGTAGGAAATTCTTCGGAGATTGTATTGGATTCCAAAGTCTCGTCTGGAATTTCATCGTAGAGCTTGGACGTCTCTGGAACAGGATGAGCTGCTAAGAAATCCGCCAGTACTTGACCTTTGACAGACTTTTGAGGGACATATACCATGTCATATTGGGCTAGCAGAATGGCCCGTGTAGCCAGCCGAGAATTGAGCGTGCTAGGCTTCTTCATCAGTATCCGAAGAGGATTAACTCGGAATATGACATGAATAGTTTGGCCAATGATGTAATGCCGAGTCTTTTGAACAGCGAACATAAGAGCTAGGCATTCTTTTTCGACCGGACTATAACGGTGTTCAGCACCAATCATAGTACGACTGAGATAGTAGATAGCTTATTCGTGGCCTTATTTGTTCTTTTGGGTAAGTAAAGCACCCAATGAATGGTCCATAGCACGGACATACATTAAGAATGGTATGCCAGAGATTGGTGGCACCAAGACTGGTAGATTTATGAGATACTGCTTTATGTCGTCAAATGCTTGTTGACATTCTTCAGTCCAAACGAAAGATACACCCTTCTTCATTAGTTGAGTGAATGGTCTGCAGCGTCCAGACAGATTCGAAATAAACCTCCTGATGTACGCAAGTCGACCTTGGAATCCTCGTAGCTCTTTTAGGTTGCGTGGAGGACGCATCTCTTGGATGGCTTTGATCTTCTCGGGATCCACGTGTATACCCTTAGAGGTAATGACGAAGCCGAGAAATTTTCCACTAGAGACACCCAAGAATGACTTGGTGGGATTCATTTTGAGTTAATGTTGGCGCATGAGGTTGAAGATAGTTCTCAAGTCTTGGATGTGATCTTTCTTTAGACGACTTTTGACGGCAATATCGTCGACGTAGCATTCGACAGTCTTGCACAGATGATCTCGAAATATGGTACTCATGGCTCGTTGGTAAGTTACACCAGCGTTCTTGAGACCAAATGGCATGATAGTATAGCAGTAGACTCCGCAAGGAGTGCGGAAAGAAGTATGCTTTTCATCTTCAGGATTCATCCGAATCTGATTGTATCCGGAGAATCCGTCCATGAAAGATATTCTTTCGAACCCACATGTGTTATCAATCATGACGTCCGTGATAGGGAGAGAAAATTCATCTTTTGGACATGCTTCATTAAGATCCCGAAAGTCGATGCAGACTCGAACTTTGTCGGTTTTCTTTAGAACTGGGACGACATTGGCTACCCAATCAGGATACTGTTCTTCTCGAATAAAGCCACAAGCGATAAGCTTCTTGACTTCATCATCAATTGCGTCCATCATTTCTGGCTTGAAATGCCGTTGTTGCTGTTTGACCGGTTTTGCATTCGGCAAGATGTTCAGTTTGTGAGTAGCAACTTTAGGATCTAGACCTGACATGTCTTCATAGCTCCAGGCAAAGACATCAATGTATTCTTTAATCAGAAGAATTAATTCTTGCTTATCTGCCTCTGGGAGGTTCTTGTTGATGAATATTGGACGAGGTGACCCGCTCTCTCCTACATCAACTTGAACTAATTGATTTTCCGTAGGAGGTTCTCTTTGTTCGAATCGGAGTTCCCATTGGGTATCCATTCGTTGAGCCCAAGGATCTGTTTCGGGGCTTTCTTCAACATCCTCGTCATAGCCTTCTGGAAGTTCGACGGAGACCATGTAAGAAGACACAGTCAATCGATAAACTTGACCGATGCTGGTATCAGAATTCCATGATCTGGAATCAGAAGAGTTAGAGCGCTCCTCACTATCGGATTCAGAACCTGCTGAAGATAATACCGGAGGAGAAGCATATCCGAGACCTCTTTTGGTCCTACTGTAGTACTTCTCTGACTTTCCTTTCGGCACCGCCGTACGGATAGGAGTTCTTCTACCCTTACCGTAGTTGAGGCCACTTTTGAAGTCGTAACCCATCTTATGGATGATGTCTTTTGATTGCTGACTGTAACGACGGAATTGAAGATGTCCCGTATCATTACTTTTGCTATCATCCGTAGAGCTGAATTGTTGTTCCGGTCCTTTACTAAAAAGTATTGGACTCTCGCCTTTCTTTCGAGCGAGAACAATACGATATGAATCCTTTGGGTGTTCAAATGAGACTTATGTTTGAAGAGATTGTACAACTTCCATTGTAAATGATTGAAAGCTATCTAACATATCCAAATAGCACTTAGCATGATAAATGACATCAGTATATTGGAAAGTAGATACTTTTTCATTGATTTGTATATTTGTATTTACAGCAGGACCTTTAGCCTTAGCAGGCTTAGTCAGATTGATTACAAAAGGGGGAGAAAAAGAACGTGGAGGAGGATTGGCTTTGTTACGACGGAGGTCGATAACAAGCGGCTCAGAGGAGGTGAGCTTCCTTTTTTCCTTATTATGAAATAAATCAATAACAAGTGGCTCAGAAGAGATGAGCTGCCTTTTTTTTTGTTACGACGTAAGTCAATAACAAGTGGCTCAGAAGAGGTGAGCTCCCTTTGATCCTGATCATCATCAGTTGGTTGCTTCTGAACTGGCAAGTGAATAGCCAGTGGCTTGGAAGACTGAGGACGAGAAACACGCCCTTTGACAGGTATGATAAGAGTGTCATTAGGCACTGTTTCTTGCTCTTCTTCAGTGTCCAGAGACAGAACAACCATCATGAATTCATCCTTGTACATACGAGCATCGTTGCTGTATGCTTCGACGCCTTTAAAAGGATAAAGATCAGCAACCTCCTTTTGTACCTCTCCATTGTCATCAACATATTTAAAACATTGATGGAGAGTCGAAGGAACAATGTTATGCTCATGCAGAAATGGTCTTCCCAACAGAGCATTGTAAGAACAACCATGGCTATCAATGATGTAGAAGGTCACCTTGGTGCGAAGATTGCCTATTTGGAGTTTTAGGCGAATCTTGCCAAGAGGTTCACTCCTTTCCTGATTGAACCCGAGGATGGTTGTGATTGTACTGGAAAGACTATGCACTGGGATCTTCAGCGCATCTAACATTGTCTTCGGCATGATACTAAGAGCAGACCCTGGGTCTATCAGAATACGATCGACTTTCATCGAGTCGACGTATCCTGTATAGTAGAGAGGACGGTCGTGCCTGTTGTATTCCATCAACATGTCATCCTGTGTGAAAGTTATGTTTGGAATTAACTCCAATACACTATGACAATGGAGGCAAGAGACTGGTTCTGCTTTTGGCTTCTTTAGCAGGGCTAGACAAGTTTCAGCTTGCATGAGAGCCTCACTCAGAGTTTTCCGAGTCTCTTTGGAGAGGCGCAAGAGCTCGAAGATGGACAGCCGGGCCGGTGTATTGGCCAATTGAGCCAAGATATTAAAATTATAAGGCTTTTCAAGTCCTGAGGGAGATGACTTCTTCAAAGGTTTGTCGAAGTAGACTTGTTGTTTGCCTTTGTCAGCGACCGTCGACTTAGGAGGAATGGACACTACAACCGGTGAGGATGCAGTAGGAATATCCTCAGTGGAAGTAGGCTGCACTGGAGCAGGCTCAGAAGAAGAAGCAGGATTCTCTTGAGCTTCGGAGTAATCCTTTAGATAGGCTTTTCCCAATCTGGTGCCCAGCAGGATTTTCTCGTCAACTATGGGGTCAAAAGACACCATATTGCAAGTCTTTGTCTTGCCCTTGTGTCACGCCCCGATCCGAAAAATCGCTCGTCCTCGCTAGATTTTACCCGAATCATCGTCCTCGCTGGGGCGTGATGCCGCACGAGCCTGGAGTTGCGCTCGTGCAAGGCAGGATAACGGTTCACATAGTGATTATCTCAAATTCGTAACATAAGCAGCAGAAGAAAACAAGAATAACATAAGAATCTCTTTTATTGATTATGAACTGAAGGTTACAAAGGCTCTGAATAGCCCAACATAAAATGCCAATTGGCTACAACGCTGATGATCTCTCTAGCTCACAAAGGATTTCACTGTTCCATACATTATGTCTCTTTATAGCCACCAAGTAGTCTTCGGTCGAACATCTCCATGTCGCAAGTCTGAACGCATATGCGGTAGCTCCTCTTGAACGCCAAGGACTCCATGCCTCGGCACGTCCAAGCCAAGCTCTGCCCCGAGTCGATCATAACCTGAGCCTGCACATAAACTAGTGGGGGATTAGTGCTTTCGTCCTCGCTTCGCACTGATCAAGACCCGCTCGCACCCAAACCAAACACTTTGTATATTTAGTAGAACATGCAACATTATTTGGTGATCTTGCTAATTAGCCTTAGGATCCGTTTCATGGCAATACTCAACATAGCAACTTATATGATTGTGTCCCATATCGTGTTCCTGCAGCAGATACAGTTAGACATAATCTGAAACATAACATAGTGATTCGTGCTCATCCCGTTCCTCTTTGCCTAGCCTGCCATGGTTAGAACTTACATAAGCAATCATACGGTTCGTGCAACCGACCAATCATAAACGTATACATATGCATAATGGGTGACAGGCCCTGCACCTGTACCCAGCTCTCATCTCAGCCCACCGGCCCTATCTATATGAAGGTCACGGTATTTCACACCGTAATGGACTTGGCATCTCTTATGTGTAAGCCTACGATCACTTCGATACGGGTTGCTAGCCCAATATCCGAAGGATTCCAAACTTACGAATATCATAACTTATCACAGCACTGGACAGTCGCAATCCGTCCGAATGATGTGCACCATAAATACCACACATAATTCTCTCCTAGGTCGAACGGTCCCGGTGCCCCGGCGAAACCGTCCGAGGGAAGCCGTACCCATGCACGGGCAATCCGAGTCCATTGACCATGTAATATGCGCTATAGCAAACACACATAACATTCCAACCAAATCCTCCATTTTCATAAACATAGTCTCGATCCATAAACGGTTTCCCGTGCCATAAACGGTTTCCCGTGCCATAAACATATTCGCGTCTCATAAACATAATCCACCATTCATATGGGGAGCTCCGTCGGCGTTATGCCCCAACACATCCATATTGATGTACGACGCCCAACGGCTTAGTCATCTCATACTCATATTCAACGCGTAGTACCATTCGTAAGTTATACTCATAGCATAATTTCGTATTACTTAGTCTTTTCGTAACATAAGTGCCCGAGGGCATGCTCAGCACCGTAATCAATATTCTACGCCTAGTGTTCAATGTTCTCGGAGCCATGCACACGATGCACATCTCAATATCGTCTTTCAATGTTCTACCATCATTGCCCTACCGCGACTCGTACACTTGATGCACGTCACTTCAATTGTTCGATTGTTCAATGTTCTATCTTAGTGTTCAACACAAATTTAGATCTTTTATTGCCGAGCCACGCTCGCTAACTCGATAACATCTTACGCATGCACGGACATATTTTATTAGACGTGAAGGAATAGGGAGAGAGAATCAAGAACCCGCCCACCTTAAGCCGATATGTCTTGCCGCTTCGTCGATTGAAGCGTCTCGCTTCCATAACTCGATCGCATAGCTAACTCCCGGACTTAGCCATTCCTTTGAACTACTCGGTTGATTTGGCCTATCGTGCCCATACCACGATCCGTAATCCAGCATAAAGGCATAGCCTGCACACCAGATCAACCAATATTAGCACTTGTTCAACGGAACTTATCCTTTGCATCGATTCGATTCATAGATTCCAACCGACTCAAAGCTTACCTTTGGCCAATGTAACTCTCGCATCGATTCGCATCGATACTTCATCGGGTCAACGCAACTCTTTGAGTCAACGACTCATCATAATGCACCGTACAGAGCGGGGCATTACATAATATACTACTCAAAATCAGGTTCGTCCTCGAACCTAAACCAACACTTAATCGAAGTGCCTCGCTAGATCGTTTCACGATCTCGTGCTACTACCGTTGGAATCATACAACTTAGTTTGGATCATACACATATTTTAGGCGTCCCACTAATATATGCATTTCAGCCAAGCTCAGTTGTAGGATATCGGGACACTAACAAGCTCAACTTAAATCCTCAAGCATCAATCAGTCCGTACTCGACTTAGTCATATCTTAGTGCCTATTCCCAATCTCGTATGCATCATCCCATAACATGCGATCATCTTCCAACTTTTCTGCACATAACTTAACTCAAAACTGTTACTTCAATCTCATAAGTCTCTCGCTGACCACATAACACTCGCGTTGCATCGAGTCATTCCGCATCCGATCGCAACAATTCTCCACAATGCCTACTCGTCCAATCATTTCCTATCTCTCACATAGCTCAAGTCTTTCATCCCATCATTCATAACATTTGGCCTTAACGACATGGACTATGTCAACATGTCACAAATTCCTTCGTCTACCATTTCCACTAAGTCTTGCACACAATTATCTCAACACGATCTACGTTCTCGAACTGCCTATGCATCGCGTCTGGGGCTACCCCCGCTAGGTAACATATCTAGACATCATGCTTAATCTCTCCCGGCACAAGAGGTCAACTTGAGTTTACGATGCTCAAAGGCAACAATCTTTCCGACCCAAGGTCTCTTACAATACATCCATCTCCTATTCTCGACCGAGTATGAATCCCTTACTCAATTCTTGAATCAATCTTGACTAGTTCGTTTCGTAATATCGACGGTGCGCTCAACACACATAGTCTGACCGTTACTCAAACCAATCTACGACACAACTCTTAGGGTCGTTCTATTATCCGTTGCTCTCGCGCATTGCAAAGTCCTTGCAATCGCCTTACCGCGTCACTATGCTAAGCACGTTCCTCAATATCCATTCGATCCCACATAACTTTTTGACCATATCGATCTAGTCAAAGGCTACTCTCTAACTTTCGAAACACGATACTCACTCGCTTAGACTTATCCTCAACGTGTACTACATCATTCCTCATCCTCGATAAATTTCTTATGCAACTTCTTTAGGGTCATCCTATGGGACTTCAACATTTACTTGATTTGGCGGTCAAGTCTTCTAGGGTCATCTGCCCCGAAACTATGCTCAATAATTGAATATCATCAACGAGGGACAGTTACAACGAACCATGCTATATCCTATCGCGGAGCCAAATCAATTTATGACACTTCCTATGGGACTTTACCCAATCTGACATACTTTACAAATCCGTAATTTATCTATCCCCCGTGCAACTGATGCGTCGTTAACTATTCGAATCACTTATGCACATTGCATGCCGTTACTACTCGAATCGCTCGTATACTACCGTCGACTATCTTTGCCAGTCATATGACATCTATTCGCCTCAAGTCCGAGTTTACCTATCTGTGATCATGGCTCGACACATTCTGTACTCATCAAAACCATCCTCGAACAACTTTCGTATCAAACCACAAGTCAAATTCGATTTGCTACGCCTTGCAAGTTTGATCATCCCCGCTGGATGAATCACCATACCAGCGCTCACACAAAATGATCGTCCTAATTCGACGTGACGCATGTGCGATGCTGGAGTTGCACTCGCATAAGACAAGAATGTCAACATTGTGGTTATCCGCAAAGCAATCCAGACACTTTCATTTTCATCCAAGCAATATCCATCCCCTCTCAATTTTCTCCGAAGCATTCCTACCGTTATCATCCTAATTGCCATAACTTAACTTGCATCTTATTCATCCAACAACAATGCTCAACATAATTTTTGTTCATTCGATCAGAGTATCCCCGAGTTATTACATATCATCTTTGATACGCATCAATACCATCGTCGATATGCATAACTTGAACATCTTCCTTTCTCATAATCTCAAACTCGTTGCAATCATTGCCATTATCCGAACTCGAATACGAATCAAGTCTCGCACTTATCAAGATCCATTCAGTTGTAACTACTTAACATCATCGCGACACGATTTTTAATTCACATATTCATTCTCATATCCCTAACTCGCACTTCCAAATCGTGCTACCGATGTATCGTACTAACTCGAATTCGTTCGAACGATTCCTTCGTACTTACTCAATATGTTCCAAAGAAGTCTTCGTACTAACTCAACATAAGTTCGACCGGGTCGACCATTTCCTCCACGTACATTCCTTCGCTATGCTCAACTTATCGTTCGACTTACACTTAACGAATCCTCGTCCGACGTATCATCCATAGGTATGACTTCGTACATAATCGTTCAACTCAATTCAGCGAAGCATACTTGCATCGACTTCTCTCAAGTCATTCCCACTCAAGTCTCGGTATTACTTCGTCCGTTGCGGACAAACCTATCGTAACGACATAATCGTCTCGACGAAGTCTATCGCAAGTCACCAACGGCTTAACATAGCTATCGCTAAGTGTATTCCATATACCACTCATGATCGAGCCTATCGTTATCGACACAATACTTCGCTATACTTGCTCGCATAATTGGTATTGCATATACCACTCGAAATCGAGTCATTACTCGACATCACATTCCGCATAGGTCCGACATCTATTTCTCAATCAACTATCCCGTATGGCGATCTTTCCGATCCCAGCTCTAGCGTTTGCTTACTCGAGTTGGCACGACAACTGGGCCAACATGTACTATCGTTCACTTAAGTTGACACACATTCGATCTAACCATACCATGGCGATCATATCAACCACACTCGTAACATTCACTTATTCAAAGCTCAACACGACGTACGGCCAACATAAACGTTTGCCTACTCAAACTCGACTTAGTGACCATCTCGACTCGTTATTATCGCATCCACGATCTTCTAATATCGTTCATTGCAACTCGTGCAACAACTCATTCTCGATACTTAAGGTCTTTACTCAATCTCGCACAACATATCGCTATCCATCCGTATAGCCATACAACACGCATCATACCATATCGATTCGTTGCACCGATGCAACGAATGATTCACCACTTGCTGTACTCCATGCAACCGACAACACATAATCGTTCGCATAGCCACGTAACACGCATCGCCTCATATTTCGACTCGTTGCACTTCGTGCAACCAATAACACATAACTTTCTCGCACTTCGTACGACCAACAACACATAACTCCTCGCACTTCGTGCGACCAACAACACATAACTCTTCGCACTTCGTGCGACCAACAACACATAACTCCTCGCACTTCGTGCGATCAACAATACGTATACTATTGCACTTCATGCAACCAACATCACCATATTCGTTGTACTTCATGCAATCAACGACTCACAACTTTCTTGCACTTCAGAAAACCATAATCTCATAACCCGTTGCACTTCGTGCAACCAACACTCTCCGATGGCACCCAGAGATAGCGTGATATTCACGACATACTTGTGGCAAACGTACTCACTTAATATAGACTTATTGTATGGAACATCCAATGTAGCATCGAGCAGATCCATGAACCATACGGTTGCGGAAACAACTTAGAGTCAACTGAATTCGATAGCGAAGCAACTGAGGGTCAAAGAGATTCATGCACGGTCCAGAGGATAGAATCGCTCTGATACCAACTTGTCATGCTCCGATCCGGAAAATCGCTCGTCCTCGCTAGATTTTATCCGAATCATCGTCCTCGCTGGGGCGTGTTGCCGCACGAGCCTGGAGTTGCGCTCATGCAAGGCAGGATAACGGTTCACATAGTGATTATCTCAAATTCGTAACATAAGCAGCGGAAGAAAACAAGAATAACCTAAGAATCTCTTTTATTGATTATGAACTGAAGGTTACAAATGCTCTGAATAGCCCAACATAAAATGCCAATTGGCTACAACGCTCATGATCTCTCTAGCTCACAAAGGATTTCACTGTTCCATACATTATGCCTCTTTATAGCCACCAAGTAGTCTTCGGCCGAACATCTCCATGTCGCAAGTCCGAACGCATATGCGGTAGCTCCTCTTGAATGCCAATGACTCCATGCCTCGGCACGTCCAAGCCAAGCTCCGCCCCGAGTCGATCATAACCTGAGCCTGCACATAAACTAGTGGGGGATTAGTGCTTTCGTCCTCGCTTCGCACTGATCAAGACCCGCTCGCACCCAAACCAAACACTTTGTATATTTAGTAGAACATGCAACATTATTTGGTGATCTTGCTAATTAGCCTTAGGATCCGTTTCATGGCAATACTCAACATAGCAACTTATATGATTATATCCCATATCGTATTCCTACAGCAGATATAGTTAGACATAATCTGAAACATAATATAATGATTCGTGCTCATCCCGTTCCTCTTTGCCTAGCCTGCCATGGTTAGAACTTACATAAGCAATCATACGGTTCGTGCAACCGACCAATCATAAACGTAAACATATGCATAATGGGTGACAGGCCCTGCGCCTGCACCCAGCTCTCATCTCAGCCCACCGGCCCTATCTATATGAAGGTTACGGTGTTTCGTACCGTAATGGACTTGGCATCTCTTATGTGTAAGCCTACGATCACTTCGATACGGATTGCTAGCCCAATATCCGAAGGATCCCAAACTTACGGATATCATAGCTTATCACAGCACTGGACGGTCGCAATTCGTCCGAATGATGTGCACCATAAATACCACATATAATTCCCTCCTAGGCCGAACGGTCCCGGTGCCCCGGCAAAACTGTCCGAGGGAAGCCGTACCCGTACACGGGCAATCCGAGTCCATTGACCATGCAATACGTGCCATAGCAAACACACATAACATTCCAACCAAATATTCTGTTTTCATAAACATAGTCTCGATCCATAAACGGTTTCCCGTGCCATAAACGATTTTCCGTTGTAAGCTCCTAGATTTCAAAAAATAGTTTTTTATAATTTTCAATAGTATTTAATTTAAATACGTATTTTGTAGCGTATTTCGTATTTTCTTGGTTTTCGTAATGCTTTAAAAAATTTTCTAACTTATAGATTTTTCCTTGGCCGGCATACCGCCAGTATACCGGAGTATACCGACGGCATACCGTCCAGACAGATTTTCTATATTTTAGATATTTTCGATTTCAGATATTTTTATGAATAGTGTTTCGAATATTTTTGTGAATAGTGTTTAGATATTTTCGTGAATAGTGTTTAAGATATTTTCGTGAATAGTGTAGATTCACCCTATTACCCATTGGATATTTGATTTTGTTTGAATGGCCATGATTGACTTAGATTTTGACATGGATCACGATCCAACGGCTAAGATTAATTCTCCCTTCTATATAAACCCTTTCACTTTCTCTCTCCTCTCTCTTTTCATTCTTTTCACTCTCTCTTCATTTCTTCTTCCTTTCTCTTTCCTTGGAGCTTTCCAGGAGCTTGGCCTTGAGGTCTAGAGTGTGGTTTCGTACCCCTCTTGGTGGTGGAGTAGAAGATTAGGCTTGGAGCTTAACCTAGGCAAGTGTATCTTGCTCAAAAGTGACATGACCATACTTTATTTTTGTTTTCCATAGAAACTAGAGTTTTATTGGCCTATAATTTGCTTCTTTAAATTGTTAGCATGTTTAGTATATAGCACTTTTGGTTTTGATCGACAGTATTGCGTAGATCTGAGTTTCTAGATATGATTTTCGAGTATTTTGAGGTTTTGATCTATCAAATATTTTGATTTGTGAAAACTAATATTTCCATGTTGTAGGAAATTCAATTCTATTCAATTTTGACTTTTGAAAGTCCGAATTTCGATTTAAAACGAAGTTTTTATGGCCGAAACAAGTTTTGAGTTCAAAAATCAACTTTCTGCGACGGTTCGGAAAATCCGTCGGAAATCCGCGGAAATCCGTCGGAAAATCCGAACTTTCACCACAAAACTTGCTGTGACGGAACGGAAAATCCGCCGGTAATCCGCAGTAATCCGCCGGATAATCCGGTTAGGCTGTTTTGCATTTTTTTCATATATTTTAAGTGCTGTAAAAATTCTAGAAAAAATTGTATTTAAATACTATGTTAATTTAGCTAATTTATTATAATTTTTTCAGCATTTAATAAGTACTTTTGGTATTTTATAAAAATAGGAAAACAGAGCTCATTTTCAGGATACCTATGTTTGTTGATTTTTAATAAATGTTTATAAAGGTTTATAAATTCCAGAAAAATTAGTATAAATTTCTATAATTAACAAGGATCATTTTGGTACTTTATTTCATGAAAAATTGAGCTTTTTGTCTATCTCAAAAATTGTTGGAACACAATGTTCATTTGATTTATTTATTGAATAATTACGATTTGCAACTTTTTGTGTTGTTTTGAGTTATTGTAGTATTGGACCACCCCCTATACTAGTGTAAAGACCCTAGAAGGTTAGTTTAGGTATTGTGTCACCCCATATTGGACTTAGAATTGACCGGAGTTGACCAAAGTCAACTATAAGTCAACCTCTGACCCAGTTTGTCTTAGTTTACCCTAGTTGACCTAGACATTATAGTATGTCTTTTCACCCTGATTAGCTATTGTATTATCTCATCTTTAGGACTATGGCTTCACTCCGAGCCTTGATTTATTTTGATAGCAGGACCCCAGGCAAGTACATCTACATACTCATTTACTGTCTTTTAATGCTAGAACATGTATTAACCCTGTTAAAAGACTGATCCTTGAGGTAGCAAGTTATGTCTTCACATGTTGTATCACTTTCAGTACCGGCCATGTTTAGTACAGCTCTTATATCTTCACATGCTTCTTACGGGTTCTCAGTACAAGTTTCACTATGCTTTAGACTGCTCTGAGTATTCACATGTTTTATACTGCTCCCAGTACCTGTCATGCTTATACTGCTTCCAGTATCTCTCACATGTTTTTACTGCACTCGTATCTCCCACATGTTAAATAAATGGGTTAAGAGGAAACTGTTAGTAGTGTACGTGAACATGACCCCCTTCTCCGTATGTACTTACCGCGCTCGGGGACATTCTATATGCGACCTTGCCGTATGTTTCTGAATCTCGCGTTTGTGTATGGATATACACCGATGCCGTTCGTGCACGTGTGGGCACACCAGAAAAACTTGACATGTACCACAGTACATCCTACCACCTATTGACCGATTCACGTACATGCTACGGTTTTAAACTTTTAAACTATATGTGATCATTTGTAGAAATGACCAATTAAACCATGATATGCCATGTTCCCTATGTTACTATGATACTATGATCCCAGTTGTACCATGAGGCCATGTTTTCCAGTATTTCCTGTTTTATAGACTTATCACACCATGTTTCTTGTTGTACATCTCTTTCATTATATGTACAGTACTTTAGTTGTAGAGGTTGTACTTGCTCCCGTCCTGACAGGATAACGTTGTAGGTATCCTTACTGAGGAGGAGTTGCTCTGCGACTCATATTATGGAGTTACTGCCGAGGACCCGGCTTTGCCATATGAGGATGTTCCTGCGGGGAGACTCGTCTAGTTTGCGTAGCTGCTTGGGATACTTAGTGTAGTCATGTATTAGACTACGTATTTTGTAACTGGACATGTATCCAGTTTTATATTTCAGACTTGTACTTGGACTTATTCATATATGAGATAACTTTTGTGTTTGGAGCATTTATGACTCTTCTTCACTTATAGAACTGTTAGCACATTTAGTCTTATCTTGTTATCTCTAGAACAGCTTACTGCGCTTTATCTTAAGCGTAGGCTGGACATGGCTCGGCCCGGCCCAACAATTTGGGTAACGGGTCGTGACACCCGTGCCATAAACATATTCGCGTCTCATAAACATAATCTACCATTCATATGGGGAGCTCCGTCGGCGTTATGCCCCAACACATCCATATTGATGCACGACGCCCAACGGCTTAGTCATCTCATACTCATATTCAACGCGTACCATTCGTAAGTTATACTCATAGCATAATTCCGTATTACTTAGTCTTTTCGTAACATAAGTGCCCGAGGGCACGTTCAGCACCGTAATCAATGTTCTACGCCTAGTGTTCAATGTTCTCGGAGCCGTGCACACGATGCACATCTCAATATCGTCTTTCAATGTTCTACCATCATTGCCTTACCGCGACTCGTACACTTAATGCACGTCGCTTCAATTGTTCGATTGTTCAATGTTCTATCTTAGTGTTCAACGCATATTTAGATCTTTCATCGCCGAGCCACGCTCGCTAACTCGATAACATCTTACGCATGCACGGATATATTTTATTAGACGTGAAAGAATAGGGAGAGAGAATCAAGAACCCGTCCACCTTAAGCCGATACGCCTTGCCGCTTCGCCGATTGAAGCGTCTCGCTTTCATAACTCGATCGCATAGCTAACTCTCGGACTTAGCCATTCCTTTGAACTACTCGGTTGATTTGGCCTATCGCGCCCATACCACGATCCGTAATCCAGCATAAAGGCATAGCCTGCACACCAGATCAACCAATATTAGCACTTGTTCAACAGAACTTATCCTTTGCATCGATTCGATTCATAGATTCCAACCGACTCAAAGCTTACCTTTGGCCAACGTAACTCTCGCATCGATTCGCATTGATACTTCATCGGGTCAACGCAACTCTTCGAGTCAACGACTCATCATAATGCACCGTGCGGAGCGGGGCATTACACCTTGGAGCGGTCTTTCTTCTTGGAGGAAGAGGGAAGTTCGAATTCTGAAGTAAGATCCGGATGGATCCACATAATCTCGCCATTGTCAAGAGACAAGGGGACGAGACCTTCACTTCGTGGAGGAGGGAGATTCTCGATCTCAAGAGTAGCTCTGGGGATATAAATGACACCATGCTGTACCATCTGCGGAGAGAAGTCACCGAATTGAACTGAGACCATGTTTGCGGTAACAGTCTTCTCGTCTTGCTGCAAAGTGACAACACCAGCATTGACCAGTTCTTGAATTTTGCCTTTGAGCACATAACATGCTCGAGTGGGATGCCCGATGAACCTATAATAGACACAGTACTTAGGATGATTAGTCTTACCGACTTCATCAGGCTTCTTGGGATCTGGGAGCTGGAGCTTATTGCTTTTGATCAAGCAATCAAGGATGCTCACTGTGTCATTCTCGTCAAAAGAGTACTCTACTTTCGGACGAGGTTCCCTTGGTGGAGGTACTGAAGGAGTAGAAGTGGACGTAGGGGGAGCTACGTTGACCGCCAAAGATTCTTTGTTCTTATTCAAATTGATATTCAAAGTTTTTTTTCCTTTGCGGTTGTTCTGGCGATTGCCACCACCCGAGGTCTGGTGCTCGTCTCGGTCGGGGTTAGACATTTGTACCCCTAGCTGCTTGAATTTGTCAGTGCTAACTTCAGCTGCTTTAGCATTGACAATGAAAGATGGCCAGTCTTGGAACTGAGTAGACCCTGTCCACATGCTGATGATAGGAAGAAGATTTGCCTTACAGGTGTCTATGGTGACAGCGGTCGGAGTTCCAGGAGGCATTTTCAAAGCTTCCCGACGGAATCTTTCAATGAAACTCTCAGCAGTTTTATTGTGTCTTTGTTTGATTTTATTGAGGGCTGACATAGTCATGTCGTTGATCCCCTCATAGAACCGTTCCAAGAAGATTTGTTTTAAGCCAGAGAAGGAGGTGATACAACCATCGGACAAACTTCTGTACCAATCATATGCTACGCCGGCTAAACAGCCAACGAATACTCCGGTAAGAAGAGCGTCATTTGGTTGAAGTTGAACAGTCATAACCTCAAAATGATTAATAAATTGACTGGAAGAAGTGCTGCCATCAAACAACGAGATTGTTGGGATCTTGTACTTAGGAGGAAATGAGACTTCCTTCCATTCAACTGGGTACGGTTGCTTGATCCCCAACCTCTGCAAGTTGTCCTTCTCTTTGAAGGCCTCGAACTGAGTGCGTAGGAGCTTGACAGCTTCATTGGCATCTTCCACTGATGTAGAAGGAACAGGCTGAATCACGGTATTAGGGGGAGGAACAGCGTGGTAAGCACTACCCCCAGCACCTGACTGACTGGGTGTAGGTTGGACCTGTACAGGAGGTACTTGAGTAGATGCTACCCCCAGTCCGGCATTGATAGGCACCGACGATGCTATGATTCTAGGATTTGTAGGAGGTACGGTCGGTGGTACCGTATGCTGAGCCACAATTATGGAATACATACTTGCAACCATTTCTGCCATGGTCTTCAGCTTGTCTTCTAGTGCAGCTATTCGTTGTTCTTGACTAGCTGAACTGGAAGCATCAGGATCTTCATTGACAACATAAGCTGTCACTTCTCTGGGTACAGTGGAGGATACTGTCTGTTCCGAACTTTCATTGTATGCATCGTAGTCGGAGAAAGAATCATCTCCTGAGTGAGAAAGAAGGAGATGACCGGAAGGATCTTGAAGATTCCTTTGACCGATTGTGTCTCGGCATCGGGAACGGGTATGTTGGAATACTCCTTCAGAGGATTCTTGGAGTAGATCCAAATACCGCTGGCTTGGCCTGTGAGGCTTGCCGTGCTTGGAGCACTTTCTACCCCAGTGTCTCTGGAAGTCATATTGACAGAAGCGTACAAAACTTCTTCTTCATCTTCAGACATAGGTTCAGAGGTTGTAAAGTTCAGACGATCGAAGACAGATCGTCTTGTTGTCTGACAACAACACTTAATGACAATCTTGTGGTTGCAATGGTGTCCAAGTGGTTGTACTGGGGATGTTGAGATGTTGTCCCGTTTTTGCTTGAGGTGTTCTCGGAGATCGGGAACAGCAACGGGACGAGAAAAAGTTCGAGGGACATATTCTTTGACAATATTCGGAATATGGTTCCGGTTCTTCAAATGTTTTGTCCCCTGGGTGTACAGAAAAGTACACATTTCATTGGCATAGGTGTCTAGATTCTTGATCTTGGAAGTTTGCTTCTGACGTTGGTTGGTCTTCGGCATTGGCTGTTTGCGTTTCACCGAAGTTGATCGATTGAGATAAGTTCTTAGATCAGCAAACTCACCCCCAGGAGTTTCTGTCTGAGACACCAACAATTTTCCCTGTCTTGAACGGGAGATCTGAAAAGTGGGGAGATCCTGGAACTCTGCTACCGGAGTAGGCATAATACCTCTTTGATCAGTACACTTCCCTTTAGCAAGGATGGAAGAAGAATCCTTGTGAGAAAGAGTTCTTGTACTGACTGGTGCCGGAGCACGTTCAGCTTGATCTTCTACGGTAAAAACCGAGGAAGACTGAGAAAAGACCAAAGGGCCTTTTCCTTTGTTTTGTGAAGAAGGGTTAGCTAAAGAGCATTTCCCTCTGTTGTCTTCCAAGTCATGGGACGAGGAAGTTTGATAAAAGACCAACGGGCCTTTTCCTTTGTTCTGGGAAAGAGGAGGAATAGCCAAAAGACTACCCCCAGTGGATTGCGCAGGAACAACAGGGTGTTTGACAAGAGAAGCAGAACTTTTCCCCTTGCTGTGGGAAGAGGAGAGATTAGCCAAAGGGCTGTCTCTCTTGGATTGCGCAAGCATAGCTTGCGCATGGGTTGATGGCGCACTGGCAGATTGCGCATGAGGAGTTCTGGCAGAATGTCTTCTGGCCACAGTCTCAGTGGTTTGCGCAGCAGGAGTCTTGTTGCCAGAGTGTTTGGATTGCACTCTGGTTGCTGGAGTAGTGGACTGCGCAGGCAGAGTGGCAGCCAATTGCGCCAGAGAAACAGGAGTCTTGTACTTTGATAGGGCAGCATATGAAGTGGTTTGCGCACTGGCAACAGCAGACTGCGCATGAGGAGTAGAGGCAGATTGTGCAACAGCAGAGACAACAGACTGTGCAACAGTCTTAGCAGCAGAGACTTTAGACTGCGCAGCAGTCTTGGTGGCATAATCAACAGACTGCGCAGCAGTCTTGGGGACCCACACTGGGTGCACTTTGCTCATGGTAGAAGTTGTCGCAGTGCGAGGAGTGGTCCTAGAGTTGATCATGGCTTCGTAGGCCGTCTGGTTGACCTTCACAACCAGCGTCTTCTGCATCTTTTCGATAGACGCAACGTCACATTGAGTTGTCACTTCCTCGTCGGAGGAGAAAGTCGTCCCCAGCAGAGACGCCATTTTGTTTGCAAAAATAAAAGTTGATCTTTATTTCAACAAACTTTGTAAAGAAGATTACAAGAATTCTGAAAAAGTACAACTATAGGAATCCGATCAGAAGACGATCGCTTTATCCCTTGGACGATGTGAACTTTAAAGACGGTAGCCTCTGAAGTTGAAGGCAAAAGCCTCTGAAGAATGTAGCAGCACTTTGACAAGAACTCCTGATCTCTGGTGATGATCTCTGATCTCTGAATGCGTATGTGATCCCCCCTAGGAAGGACTTGAAACTCTATTTATAGAGTTCTGAAAATAACTACTTTTTAGTTATTCTGGACTGCGTAAGTTGGATTGCGCTGTATTGGACTGCGCAGACATCAGACTGCGCTGGCAGTTACTTGATCGTGGGCCAACAGTCTTGGACATATGGCATCATTTGATTGAAATGTGCATGATCGTGTACAGATGGTTACCACGTAATGAGACATTGATGGCATGAAGGCCACGTGTACTTTGTCAGTTGATGGAGTGAGCCACCTGAATTGCGCTTGCTTCAGATTGCGCTGGGATGGACCGTGCTGGGATGGACCGTGCTGAGATGGATTGCGCTGCAGGCAGATTGCACTGCATGTACAGCTGTCCTCGAGCGCTGTGCTGCACGATAAACGAACAGTTTCCTTATTCTCCGTGCTGTCAGCTGTCAGCTGTCAGAAGATCTGATTCTCTGTCAGGTAATGATGACGAGGCCACGTCGGCATGCGCACTTGGATGAGTGCGCAGTTCAGCCTGCGCAATCGAATTGATGCGCAATCTGTCTTTTGCGCAGTTCATTTGAAGGATGTATAATTTGATTTTTATGACTTTGTTGATGGGTGCAACTTAATTTTTAGGACCTACAAGGAGGTAACAACTTGGTAAAATTTATAGTACCACTGACGAGAAGCTTGCTTGAGTCCATAAATAAATTTTGACAATTGGCAAACCATATTATTTGAATCTTTCGACACAAAGTTTTCTGGCTGCACCATATAAATAGTTTCGTCAATGTTACCATTGAGAAACGCTGTTTTGACATCCATTTGATGTAACTCAAGATCAAAATGTGCAACATGTGCTATGATTGTTTTAAAGGAGTTTTTCAAAGATACCGAAGAGAAAAACTCTTTAAAATCAATCCCAAAATTTTGAGTAAAGTCACTAGTTATAAGACATACTTTATACCTCTCCACATGACCCTTCGAATCCTTCTTGGTTCTAAATGTCCATTTACAACCAATGGACTTCATACCTTTTGGTAATGGGACAAGTTCTTAAACTTTATTGTCTTGCATGGACTTATACTCCTTATTTATTGTATCAATCCACTTTGAGAACTGGAACTTTCCATGGCCTGACGAAAGTTGATTAGATCATCTTCCAGTATCTACAGTCCTCCTCACGTTCCTAGAGAAATATGAAAAATATTATCCGAAATTATATTTCTCCTTTCTCTGGTGGACCATCTTAATATTATTGGTTCTTGAGGAGGAGAAGAAATGGGGAGAGGAGGAGAAGAGGAGAAGAAATGGAGAAAGGAGGAGAAGAAATGGAGAGATCTGGAGAAAGTGAGGGTTGTTCTGCGAGAGGACTTTTTAGGTACCGTTTGGGAAGGGTGGAAAATGGGAGGAAGGAAAAAGTTGAGGGAAAAGTGAGAGGAAAATTTTAAATGATGGTGTTTGGAAAGGGGGAGAGAACATGGGGGAGGAAAATTTGAGAGGAAAAAGTAGGTGGGTCCCACCAAAAAATTTTCCTCCCAAATGTGGGAGGAAAATGGAGAGAGATGAGAGGAATTTGAGTGAATTTACCCCACCACCCTTCAAAAAGTTAAAATTAAATCATCATTTGAGAATACCAAGGAGAAAATAGTAATTATACCTATATCCATAAACAAATAAAAAATTGTTTTTAAACTTTTCTTTCCCCTACTTTTTGTTCATCCAAACAAAGGAAGGGAAAATTAACTTTCCTCCATTTTCCTTCCCCTCCATTTTCCTTCCCCTCAAATTTTCCTCTCCCTCCCCCCAAATGTTCCCAAACACAGTGTTAAGATCGGTAGAAATCTGGAAAAGTTTACTCGGTTAGTAGATTAAAAAGAACCATCGACCGTCAACGAATATAAAAAGTTTAAAAAAATTACTATAATGGCAGTCGAAAAAATAGTGCCAATTTTTTTTTCACATATATTAGTTGACGGTTGTCACCAATCCGTTAATAAAAAAATAGCATTTCTTGACGGATCCTCTAAAATCGTCAACTATTATGCTATAAAATTGCTAAAATAACATAAAACAATGCATCTCTTGACGTAAGGCTAAAACCGTCAAGATAACCCCATTCCTTGACGGTTTTCCACGACCATCAAGAGATAAACCGTCAAGAAAAACCATTTTTCTTGTAGGGGTAGTGCCTTCTTGTTCTTTTTTTTGTGTCTTGGTCCTCATTTCTGATCTGACTACCTATGCATGTGTTGGATAACCCTATGTGTGTACTAAGGTACAATCTATGTGAGCACCGAGGTGTTATTATATGTGCTAAGTGTTCCTACGTGATACCTGTCAGTACCTCCAAGAGTCCAGCATTTACATAGCGAATGGTCGGTAGCAATGACGTGGTATGTGTTGTGTGTTGTATTACACCAAGAAGGGGGTACATACGTATGACTCCATGAGTCAGTACGGATCCCTTCTTGGAGTACTCGTACAATGTACGACATCTAGGGGAGTGAGCATGTGACCACGACATGTGAACTCCGAGGATAACCTAGGGATTAACTAGGCAACTAACTTGGTAGATGCATTAGGTGGAAAGAATTCCGAGATCGTGCCATACTAGCCACCCCAGGTCCAGTCCTGACGTGTCGGGTTGGCTGCCACGGATATGGTTTCATTCGCCAATAGAAGATGGCTATATCCGACTTCTACGAGCTATGTGTTATATGTTTTAGCGCGGTAGCCCTCCGGGGGACCGGTGCATAATCAATGTGCTATATGTTTAATGGTTTGGCTAGCCCTGCTGGGTTGATACGATCTGAGGATCCCTTTAATCAGTATCACGAGGATAACTCCTCCAAATATAAAGAGCCACAGGAATGAATGGCCGCTTGAAAATGACTCGACTGTACCTTGTAACTTCTGTTAGTAGTCGAGGGACATGGACTGTCATGGTGTGTGGCCCAATCCATGTCCTTGTTTGGTTGTTGGGTTGGGCTATCGTGCTGTGACAGGCTGTGGACCGAGGTTACGACCGAAAGCTTTTATTATTACTAGTATTATTATTTTATGCTTGGATTTTATCTCACTCTTTTGTGCTCCCTTGTGGTACTTGCTATTCGGGGCTGACTTTGCTGGTTTTGTTTGGCTAGATCACGTAGCAGAGCCTGAGGATCCGACCTTCCTCCTTGACGTCAATGGTGCATACTAGGAGCATGTCTAGAGGGGGACTTGAGTGGGTTTCTTCTCCACCACTCTAGTTTTCATCACTTATGTTCTGGCATTTAGCCACCGGCACCTGTTTAGCCGGTTAATCTGAATATTTTATTTTTTGTATAATTGTAATTAAATCAGACTGCAGCTGAATACGATTATGTACCTATGACTCTCTGGGCTAGCTAACTTATAAAGCTAGATCCCTATGATCATTTTGATGAAGCGTCGGGGACGCCTTACTGCTTTATCTCATATGCTCATTAATTAATGTTTTCTTGCTTTGAATGATTGAGACATAGATGCTCTGTGAGACCATAGGAGACTTGATTGTAGCATGCACCCCCTTGTCTCTTGACAGCCACGATCGCCGTATGACGTTTGCATACCTCATATGGAGTAGCTGGCCTAGTCCGTCTCCGTATTCCGGTATTGGGGCATGACAAGGTTTTATTGGTGGCCCATGCAGGTCTGATTTTTAGACTTGAGGGGTGTTACTATTATAGGAGTCTCAATCAAAACTTGTTCCCTTTGAAATCTCTTGCCTCGATTTCTCTTTTCTTACCTTGATTGATAACCTGAATTGCATCCTCAAATCTTTTTCGTCCTGTTATTTAATATCATGTATCTTTCCCTATAGGGGTGCTTCTTTCTCAGTAGCTGGCGAGGCCAACATGGAGGAACGTCCAGTAGAGCATGGCTCGACGGGGCAGCAGTAGGAAAGAATACCTTCTCCTGACCAGATCTGAGTGGAAGTGATATCAGAGCCAGTGGAACCGCAGGTTCTAGAAACTCCTGCACCCCCAGCGGTGCCGACAGCGACGACAGTACCTGATGCTGTAGCACTCCCGGAGGTCATCCGAAGATTCTTAGCTACTCAGCAGCGTCAGGTGACAGCCCATCAGCAACAACAGACCCAGCAGCAGGAACAGAATGTGCTACTGAATCAGGGGTTATAAATAGCCCTTGAGAGAAGTGTCAGGAATGATTCGGGAGCGTCGGGAAGGTTTTGTCGACTTAATCCGAGATACTTTGACGGCATGGAGAATGCCATCACGGCGGATGCTTGGCTTCAGGATATTGAGGCCATATTGACAGCAGCAAAGGTTCCAACAGAAGAGAAGGTTGACCAAGTCATACTGTTACTTCAGGATCTAGCCCGCGACTGGTGGGCATCGGAAGAGGTTGGAATGGGGTATCTCGTTCCTTGGGATAGCTTCATTACCAGATTCAAGGCCAAGTACCGTTTGCCGTTAAATGTCAAAAATAGGTATTACAGAAACACTGAAATTGATTGCAAACTCGCTTGTACAAAGAAAAGCCTAGAAAGAAATCCTAGGAAACAATCTAAGTATAATTGTTTAGTTTTTGATTCTGGGAGGTGACGGTGGATGTAGCTTCCCGCTTTCGATAGGAGACGGACTTCATAATATGCTTGCGCCGAGTCAGATCGGCCGGAAACTTAGATGGCCATCTGACTCGTTCGCTAAGCTTGGTAAACGATAATGCCTTGCAGCATCGATTCAAATCGATTTGGACGGAAGTTACAAGAATCGATCCAACTAATGGAACGACTTCTGTTGGAATAAGTCCTAGATGCAGCGGGCTGCATCTCGACGAGTGAGCTCTATGAAAGAGTCCCTTCGACGGGACCGGATCGTTGTATGGTTTTCTTAGAGCTTTTGCCGCTGGATTTTGATGAAGTGCTTTCGCGTCATTTTCCTGGATGCAATTTATAAATTTCAAAGCAAGAGAAAAAGAAGGAATTCTAACAAAGTGTTGGTGCCATTGCAGGAGCTCGCGTAACTAAAGCATGATGTTGCGAAGCGCTTCGACGATCGGCACGAACAAAGTAATCGGTGGGTGATTCGGCCTTCTTTTCTACTCTGTCCCGCAAACTAATTCCTTGCCTCGAATTCATTCAAATCGAACGATGCCAAGTTAATTGCATGCCAATCCACTAAGTTCAAGAACTCGGGAAAAAACGTATCGATTTAGAGTAATCTACTCTAAAAAATGCAAGTTTCTCACATAAATCAGAAAGTTTAAGGTTCTAGTAAAAAGATAGACTATTTCACGTGCTGCAAAATAATATGAAATGTCTCGTGGGTGTAGAAGCATGAAAAAGAATAAGGAAAGATCCATACGGCCAAGGATCCCCATGCGGCTCAGAGAGCTCATGCGGCTCAGGGACCCATACGGCTCAAGCGTCTATGCGGCTCGAATAGTTCCATGCGGCCCAGAGAGGAGCCACGTGGCCCTCAACAGCTCTTCCCTTTGTCTTCTACTGCATTTAATGCCTTGACGGCTGACAGCTCTGACCAAATGACAGAAAGATGCAATAATGACTCTGTCATAATGGCAGACTCCTAGGGAAGCGAAGGATATCTCTGACACGATCCGTCAAATCCCAAAGACCTATATGCGGCCTTGACACGTGGACAGTCGCATGCGGCTCAGACAGAGGCCACCCATGCGGCTCAGACAGAGGCCACCCATGCGGCTCAGGCAGAGGCTACTCATGCGGCTCAGACAGAGGCTACCCATGCGGTTTAGGTAGAGGCCACCCATGCGGCTCAGACAGAGGCTACCCATGCGGTTCAGGCAGAGGCTACCCATGTGGCTCACAAGGACTATCTTCATGCGGCTCACTGAGAAGCCACCCATCATGCGGTCACCTACGCTCCTGCGGCTCAGATCACCATCATGCGGTTCAAATGTTCAGGGGCCACTCCCAAGCAGCCTTGACACGTGGCCAGCCTTATGCGGCTCAATGGGGAGTAGTCCTTATGCGGCTCAAATTTTCTAAGTGGCTCGCGGTTAAGACACGTGGCATGATAATGGGACACGTGGCATTAAATCGACCAAAATCCATCAACAAATCCCAATAAAATATTGGGATTAAATCAGATCATTTACAATCAATCAAATTGAACACGTGGCAGAAGATCCGAGCTTGGCATAACAAATCATGAGGATTTATGGCAATCATCATTAATTGCCCATAGAGATTTGATGCAATCACATTAATTGTTCAAAACTATTATGAACGGTCCAGATTCATTGATCCTTAACCGCCGACTTTTGAGAATGGGTAATCATTGTAAACCCTAATGATGCCCCCCACTCTTATAAATAACAAGGTATCATTCGTTTACAACAGGCACACAGAGACAGGAGAGAGAGAGAGACGACGGAGAGAGACATAGACGAGCAGAGAGCAGAGAGCAGAGAGAGAGAGCACTTCCTCCCTCGGATCCAGAGAGTCAGAGAGAAATTGAAAGGAGAGCATTTCTTCATCAACGCCAAGCAGTTCTTCTACAGAGCCAAGGTTGCACCTGATCGTCCAAGGAGTAAGGCAGAGCTGCCGTCGCTTTCCCGAGCCTCTACCGTCACCCTCCAGAATCTAAAATAAATAATTGTACTTAGATTATTGTACCTAGATTTTCGTCCATAGGCTTTTTTTGTACAAGCGAGTTTGTATTGTGAGTCTAAGTTCAGTCCTCCGATAATTGTTCTGTTCTTTTACAATCAATGGCAAACACGATGGCGACTCTGCTGGGGACAAACTTCTCCACGGCTGAGGAGTTGGTGACGCAATCGGATGCAGCCAAACTTGGCTCCACGCAACAGAAGATGGTCATCCACTTCGACCAATAAGCGTTTGAAGAAATGCTCTCTGAGGGAAGCGCTGGCCCGGTCCAGAAGCGAACCCGCACAAAGAAAGCTCGCAGTGAGTGGAGGCCAAAGTCATTTGCTCCTCCCCAAGCTCTGGACGGAGTACTCTCTGCTGCCCAAGACGGCGAAGGCAACTCTCGTGCGGTCCCACTTCAAGCCATAGAGGACTCTGCTGTCCCCAAGTCCGACAGAGGAAAGCACTATGATGCTGGACTTACAGGGACAAAGAACGATTCTAGGTGCTCCAGGAAGAAACCGAACAAGGGCACTAGCCGTAAAACGAAGACTCATGCGGCCAAGATTGCCAGCCGCATGAATGATGACCATGCGGCTGAGACTGCTAGCCAAATGCATAATACTCATGCGGCCAGGATTTCCAGCCGCATGGAGAACACTCATGCGGCCAGGATTTCCAGCCGCATGGAGGAGACCTATGCGGCTACGACTGCCAGCCGCATGAAGATTATTAATTCCAGTCGCATGACGCCTACTCCACGCGGCTCTGTCTTCGACCGCCTCTCCTATGGTCCTGATCTCTTGTGCTCCCAAGAATACATATCTGACTCTCTCCAGCACCACTTAGACTCTTTCTACTATGTGCCCTCACGCGCTAGAGTAAAGAAGTCTAGGGCAGCACGAGCTTGGCAAGCTCGGTCCGCTGATTCGACCTCTGACCATCTGAGCGTCCCACATACTGTTATGCGGGCCTCTAATGGAAAGTTGTACAGAACCACTCGAGTCCAGCCCCCGGCGGCAAACGGACAGATAGGTTTCCAAAAGTCTCCCAAAATCCAGGGAGCAAACATGGTCTATCCGGACCCATCTGACTTGCGTGAGGCCATCCTCCACAAACACAAGGAAAGAGAAAGTGCCTCGGGGTGCAAAGAGTCCTCCCACAGATGCCACTGTACCCAAATCATCGTCAACTGCTGTTGCAATAACGCGACGATACGAGAAGATCGGCAGTCCGTCTTTCGAAGACTGCAACAACCATGTTCAGAGGATGAGGCACCTTCCGTCGTCTCCTGTAACTCTACTCAGAAAATCCCTGCCGATGGGAGAGGAAAGAAGACCAATGTTTCCAGCCCGAAGATTTCAACCACTATGACTAAGAGACTATCGTCTAAACGGGTGCCCACCACCGGAGTTTTCCAAGGTACCCGTTCAAAGATGAAATCTGCTACAATGGGAGATTCATCGTCCACACCACTGGGGATTGCTGGGACTGGGGGTAGCATTCTTCAGAACATCCACGATAATCCGATGTTCCAAGGAGATGAGCCCGAGGAAACAACTCTCCCATCAGATACAGTAAGGGCCGACGTTCCCGAAGACGTCCACGACTCCCAAGATGAAACAAACTCTGAAGCTGGGGGTACTATCCCTTCTGAGTTCGAACCAGAGGAGAACATTTCCACATACCCCAATGACTTCTCGCTACAGGGGTATGATTCGGAGGGCACGTCCTCCACCGTTTCTTCCATTTCTCCTCATGTAAAGACGGTGTTCATGACGGACAGCAACCAAGGTGGTTCCAGTGATCGCCAACGCATCGACACTCTGGAGCCATACTGCATGCCTTAGTCAAGTCTGTAGACGAAATCAAAGCGGCCCTTCCAACTCTCCAAGGAGGGATGCCTGGCCAAACAAGCGCGGGTCCCGCGGTCAATGCGGACTCGAACTCAGCGGCACCAAACCCGGGCAACAATCCTCCCGAAATGACGGCCCCCACCGCTGTGGATGAGGCCAGGGAAGCAAGAAGAGAGGTCCAGGAGCTCCGAGCCATGTTCCATGCCTGTCACGACCCGCACCCGGTTTTCGGATACGAGACGTGTCCAAGCCAGCCTACGCCGCAGAGTCGGCAGTAGAACGCTGTCAAGCCCGCAAGAAATAAATGCTCAAATATCACATTGCTGCTCATTCACATTTCTAAATTTATTACAACAGTTACAACATTTATATTTAAAGGAAAAATACAAAGTTTTACAATTAATGAAATGATACAATGGCTATCTATTTCTAGGTTGTCTTCAGCATACCCAAGTTCTCCCAGTGCTAAGAGTGATCGCGGCTAAACCTAAAAAATGTTGGTTATCCAGTCAGGATTGGAACAAGTACACAAATCGACGGCAGTGCAAAACACAATAGAATTATCAAGACATGAAAATAGCATATGAGAAATGAAAACTGTAAGATAAAGTGATGTCATAGCACGATAGAGAAATAAATAAGGAAAAGCTAATAAAAGACATCTATCTAAGTGGTATGAAATATCCTTTCACCATGTGGACGGCTAGGGGGTAAAATCCGGCATACTGCACGTGTCGTGTGTAGCAGCTATCGTTCAAGAATAGACTCATGGGATATTTCTGGGTAGTCCACATGTATACTAAGATATTTCCCCTTCCGACTACTCCGTGTGACGAGCGTGTCAACAAGCAGCAAGATATATGTATAGACATGAAATAAAAAGACTACTATGAATCGGAAAGCAATCAGAAAGTGCACTTGCCTGAGGTCCTTAGCTGGAGAAACCAATAATAAATACCACTCACGAGCCACAATCAATCAACACATGCAGAAGTCTTCGGATGCTGAAATAAACAGTACCAACGTTCTCAGAATAGTCAAATTAGCTAGGATTGTCTGTCCTTAAGTCCAATTCTGGACACAGGGGCAAAACGGTAATTTCGGGCAAAAACGATGTCTGCTGTTGGACCCGTTTTGCACCAAAAAGCGTGCCAGAGTCAACGGTCTCTAAAGTCGTCAAACTACATGTCTACGAATCCAGTTTTCCGATACGAACCCAATCGTATGTCCAGAGTTGGATTCCGGCGGGCCGTGCACAAAATCGCCCGTTGAGTGGAACCGCGGGGCCCGTAAAACTGTGATTTTGTCAACAGTCTCAGAATCGGACCAAACTTGGCATGCAGGACCAGAAAAACGATACGGTCCTGTTGGCATAAGTTTTGTCTCGATCTGACGAGCGTGCACAAAGTTATGACTGAATTTGCATTGGACGGATACGGGGTGATTCCGACGGATACGCGTCGAATTCGTCGCGCACACGCGACCAATTTGAATTCCGTCAAAGCCCATACGACCATGAAGCTGTTACGCAGCTTTCGATACTTTCGGTGCACGACCATGTCGCCCGAAATGGCGGGACGGACGTGGTATCGGAGTGATTTTCAAGTTTTCTATATTTCTGAAACCATGTTTTTCTTGATTTTTAAACTGGATTTTCCTACTGTACAAATAGCTAAAAATTAAACCAAAAGTGGGGTTTCTATCTCGTATATGTTTTCAACAAATCTGTTCAGTTGGATTTCTAAATTACTCAAGGGATTGGTGATTAACTGGCTTCCAAAACAGGGTTTGGGACCGGGTTCTATGTCCTGTTTGGACTGATTTCCCATCGACTTTGCGTCATTTTCTCGACCAATCTACGGCAGTTACCTACAAACTAATTGGACAAGTCTAAAAAGGGTTATATTGGGTACATACCTGAGAAAGCGGCTCGCGAAACGATCGAGCGATCGTCGCGAACCGTCGCTGCGAAGTCGCTGCCACCATCGCGCAAACTGCTGTGCTGATCCGATATCCGCGCACGTGAGTGACCTCCGACGACTCCATCGCCGGCCGACGGCCGCCCACGGCCGGGCTGGCGCGTGCGCGGGGCGCCTGATGGCCGTCGAGGTGTTGGGGAGGCGACGTGAGATTAGGGTTTTAGGCGTTTGTTGGTTCTTCGAGAGATTCTCGATCGACTTATATGCTGTTAGGAACAGCCTGGGGTGTCTTCCTTATCGGTTTGGGGGGTTCACAACTTGGGTTTTACCCAGGTTACAGTTGGGGTCGGTCCCATGGGGGGTCGGATGATTATGCTGGGTTCGGTTTGCCTATGCTATGCTGACTTGGCTGAGTTTGCTATTACTCGGTTTCAGGGTGTGGGGAAAATCATTAGTTTTTGTATAAATGGCTTACATGGTGTTACACGTGACCCATTTGAAGTGGGGTGTGCAATTAACTACAACTTTGCTTAAGCTGATGCATGGTTGCACGCATGCATGTTATTGATTTGAATTGAATTCCAATTCAATTCAATTCAAACATTCAATTCATTTCATTTCAATTCAATTCAATACTATACTATATAATCATACTAATAACCTTATTATCTATATATAGGATAGCACATTTATATCTACATACATATATGATTGACCACAAGTCAACTTAATGATAATAATAATAATAATAATGATAATAATAATAATACTAACAATAATATTTAACTGAGAAGGACAAGATTATTAATTCTTCACAAAATAACTTTAATAACCATAAAATAAAATAATAACAATTGCCTCGATGGGTGATTCTTTACCACGCACCCTTGGGTCAATAATTGTTCCAATATGGTAAAGCACCACTAATAATAAAATATAAATTTGTATCTCTATTTTAATAATTAGAAACTATTTCTCGAATTCTAAAATAATATTAAGAACCATTGTAACCCATAAAATAAATAATAATAAAATTTTAAAATTTTCGGGAAGGGGAGCTACAAATCTGCCCACCTTAAAATAATTTCGTCCTCGAAATTTTAACTCATAAACCTGCCTAAAAGTCAAAGATAAAAAAATAAATCCACTACTTCTTCAATCTCTTCAAATTAATTTCTCAAAATAGTTGTATCCTCCTTCTAGTCATTTTGTAATTACGTAACTCCGAGGACTTCTACCCACCTTGGGCCACACTACCCGTCAAACTAAAATCTTATAATCTGCTAAACTGTTTACTAACAATCCTACCAATAAATACCTAGGCGCCTGGTTTCTAAAATCCTCTCGTATCTATCAAGCAACCCAAAAATTTAACAAGCAAATTTACACAAGTAACTAAGAATATTGATCAGTTCTAGTAAGCATGGCCATTCGACACTCTGAAATAGGAAGGACGGGGAGGTAAGGAAGAATAAGCGAAAGCAAATACGAAGTTCCAAGGGCGGTAGAGTATCCAACGATACAGCTAAAAAGAGCGTTTATGAACCGTTGACTGACTTGCGAGATGGGCTACTCTAGTCCACTCACTTGCTAACCCGAATGGCCCTTCGTTTCTAAAAAGGCTTGCACTCCGTGCAATACAGAAATCTCGTTCTCGAAATTATAATTCAAACAAGGTCCCATAATGGAACAAAATTTGAGAAATCAAGATCGTGGTCTTAATGGATTCTCTATTTGGACATTAGTCGTTGGTTGGATGAACATTGGATTTCGATCTATAAGGATTGGACTAGATCCCAATGGTGAAACTCTTCCTACTAGATTAGGGTATTCTAGATTAGGTTTCTATCCAAGGGTTGAGCTAGTTGCCGGTCCAGTTGGTTAGCTAGGTTCATAAAGCTCAATGTGTGCCTTCAGTGACTTTGTGTTTAAGTAACACAAGAAAACACAATTGAGTGGCACTTTAGTGGCATGTGCATAGTGGGCTCCGAGTAGATCACATTCCATATATTGGGTCGAAGGGATTAGGTCGAAGTTGAGGCTCTAATGGAAGTCGGAAGATTTATCGGTATTATGGTAAGGGTTATAGCTAGTCCTTTTTATCTATAAGTCGTACTATAAAATAGAGTACAAGGGGACGGGTTTGAGTGGGATATGATATACCTAGATGAAGGTGGGTTCGTCTAGATCTTGCATATGAAATTTGTTGGAAGATAACGGCTGGTCTCGTACTCCGAATCTTAATGACACGGCCGAGGACACAAAGTGATCTAAATGAAAAGTGGGAGTCCATTGGCCCTAATTATCATCCTAGTGGAAAATTATTCTAATCAATCGGTAACCCTCGTATAGCTCAAGATTTTAGAAGGCTTGTCGTCTACCCACCTTAGAGGCTAGGATATGGTGGCAAGGTTTCTGTCACAGGACTGACCGATGCTAGCTACCCTTGCATATACAACTATCATAGTCATGGGGATACTATGTTTCTATCTATCAATTGCGAGCTTTCGTCTTTCCAATCAGTGAAGACGAAAACAATAAAGAGTTCAAGAGAGATGTCACTGAACACAATTACACGATTCAAGGGCGAACGTTTAATTCCAAGTGGAATTATCAAAGCAGTCGCGGATGAGATCCTAGGGGCATCTACATCTCAATCCATGTAGGGTAATTAGAAGGAAGCGAACCAAATGTATCATGGTTGATCAGACCATAATACAATGATTCTGATTAGACAATATGTTAGCGGGCGTTCCCAATAAACATGTGTCTCGAATCAAGCTCGATAAAAGAGTAAGCTTACAAAGCTAGGCTGTAATTGCAGCGTTGGTCAAGATAGTCGAAATACAAGTACGCGAGATTTTTAGAAGGGAAAAAATAAGTAGTTTGAGTTTTGTGAGGATCAAAATCTAACTCGAGATTTATACACAAATAATAGAATGAGAAATTATAAACTAACTCCTTACAGCAAAAGAGAATTTTAAAATAGGCAATTCTAACTTATGATATAAGATTTATATCCAATAAAGCAAAATAAATTTAAACAGTTCATCAAAATTAACGCCATAATTCCAGGCAAGCCTAACATACCAAGTGAATAGTGGACCCATATTGAATCACATCGTCATATCAAAAGCATAGTGTACCTATAGGGATCTAGCAAGCTATCTAAATTGCATGGCCTATCTAATAACCTTAACTACCCATTCGGTCGATTTGAACAAGGGACTCCTAGTCCTAGTCATTCTCTTAAATCATTTAAATCCTAATTGTGAATGAGCATTTCTTGGGCGCAGGCTCGCAATAGTACAACTAACGTACCATCACGAGTTCGCAGTCTTTTGCGAAGACTGACCTGCATGGGCCACCACAAAAACTTGTCACGACCCGCACCCGGTTTTCGGATACGAGACGTGTCCAAGCCAGCCTACGCCGCAGAGTCGGCGGTAGAACGATGTCAAGCCCGCAAGAAATAAATGCTCAAATATCACATTGCTGCTCATTCACATTTCTAAATTTATTACAACAGTTACAACATTTATATTTAAAGGAAAAATACAAAGTTTTACAATTAATGAAATGATACAATGGCTATCTATTTCTAGGTTGTCTTCAGCATACCCAAGTTCTCCCAGTGCTAAGAGTGATCGCGGCTAAACCTGAAAAATGTTGGTTATCCAGTCAGGATTGGAACAAGTACACAAACCGACGGTAGTGCAAAACACAATAGAATTATCAAGACATGAAAATAGCATATGAGAAATAAAAACTGTAAGATAAAGTGATGTCATAGCACGATAGAGAAATAAACAAGGAAAAGCTAATAAAAGACATCTATCTAAGTGGTGTGAAATATCCTTTCGCCATGTGGACGGCTAGGGGGTAAAATCCGGCATACTGTACGTATCGTGTGCAGCAGCTATCGTTCAAGAATATACTCATGGGATATTTCTGGGTAGTCCACATGTATACTAAGATATTTCCCCTCCCGACTACTCCGTGTGACGAGCGTGTCAACAAGCAGCAAGATATATGTATAGACATGAAATGAAAAGACTACTATGAATCGGAAAGCAATCAGAAAGTGCACTTGCCTGAGGTCCTTAGCTGGAGAAACCAATAATAAATACCACTCACGAGCCACAATCAATCAACACATACAGAAGTCTCCGGATGCTGAAATAAACAGTACCAACGTTCTCAGAATAGTCAAATTAGCTAGGATTGTCTGTCCTTAAGTCCAATTCTGGACACAGGGGCAAAACGGTAATTTCGGGTAAAAACGATGTCCGCCTTTGGACCCGTTTTGCACCGAAAAGCGTGCCAGAGTCAACGGTCTCTAAAGTCGTCAAACTACATGTCTACGAATCCAGTTTTCCGATACGAACCCAACCGTATGTCCAGAGTTGGATTCCGGCGGGCCGTGCACAAAATCGCCCGTTGAGTGGAACCGCGGGGCCCGCAAAACTGTGATTTTGTCAACAGTCTCAGAATCGGACCAAACTTGGCATGCAGGACCAGAAAAACGATACGGTCCTGTTGGCACAAGTTTTGTCTCGATCTGACGAGCATGCACAAAGTTATGACTGAATTTGCATTGGACGGATACGGGGTGATTCCGACGGATACGCGTCGAATTCGTCGCACACACGCGACCAATTTGAATTCTGTCAAAGCCCATACGACCACGAAGCTGTTACACAGCTTTCGATACTTTCGGTGTGCGACCACGTCGCCCGAAATGGCGGGACGGACGTGGTATCGGAGTGATTTTCAAGTTTTCTATATTTCTGAAACCATGTTTTTCTTGATTTTTAAACTGGATTTTCCTACTGTACAAATAGCTAAAAATTAAACCAAAAGTGGGGTTTCCATCTCGTATATGTTTTCAACAAATCTCTTCAGTTGGATTTCTAAATTATTCAAGGGATTGGTGATTAACTGGCTTCCAAAACAGGGTTTGGGACCGGGTTCTATGTCCTGTTTGGACTGATTTCCCATCGACTTTGCATCGTTTTCTCGACCAATCTACGGCAGTTACCTACAAACTAATTGGACAAGTCTAAAAAGGGTTATATTGGGTACATACCTGAGAAAGCGGCTCGCGAAACGATCGAGCGATCGTCGCGAACCGTCGCTGCGAAGTCGCTGCCACCATCGCGCGAACTGCTGCGCTGATCCGATATCCGCGCACGCGAGTGACCTCTGGCGACTGCATCGCCGGCCGACGGCCGCCCACGGCCGGGCTGGCGCGTGCGCGGGGCGCCTGATTGTCGTCGAGGTATTGGGGAGGCGACGTGAGATTAGGGTTTTAGGCGTTTGTTGGTTCTTCGAGAGATTCTCGATCGACTTATATGCTGTTAGGAACAACCTAGGGTGTCTTCCTTATCGGTTTGGGGGGTTCACAACTTAGGTTTTACCCAGGTTACAGTTGGGGTCGGGCCCATGGGGGGTCGGATGATTATGCTGGGTTCGGTTTGCCTATGCTATGCTGACTTGGCTGAGTTTGCTATTACTCGGTTTCAGGGTGTGGGGAAAATCATTAGTTTTTGTATAAATGGCTTACATGGTGTTACACGTGACCCATTTGAAGTGGGGTGTGCAATCAACTACAACTTTGCTTAAGCTGATGCATGGTTGCACGCATGCATGTTATTGATTTGAATTGAATTCCAATTCAATTCAATTCAAACATCCAATTCATTTCATTTCAATTCAATTCAATACTATACTATATAATCATACTAATAACCTTATTATCTATATATAGGATAGCACATTTATATCTACATACATATATGATTTACCACAAGTCAACTTAATGATAATGATAATAATAATAATGATAATAATAATAATACTAACAATAATATTTAACTGAGAAGGACAAGATTATTAATTCTTCACAAAATAACTTTAATAACCATAAAATAAAATAATAACAATTGCCTCGATGGGTGATTCTTTACCACGCACCCTTGGGTCAACAATTGTTCCAATATGGTAAAGCACCACTAATAATAAAATATAAATTTGTATCTCTATTTTAATAATTAGAAACTATTTCTCGAAGTCTAAAATAATATTAAGAACCATTGTAACCCATAAAATAAATAATAATAAAATTTTAAAATTTTCGGGAAGGGGAGCTACAATGCCCGAGAAAACTCTCAAGACCTCAGAATACGGCAACCTTACCCTGCTGCATGGAGGGATGTCCCCTTCCCACCAAGATATAAGCCGTTCAATATCAATCCTTATGATGGCAAGACCTCCGCAAGTCGGTACATCACTTACTTCGAGGTCACCACCGACCATCTGCCCCATGACGATGCCATCCTTACACGATTATTCATCGGGGCATTGGAAGGAGTCGCCTTCGACTGGTATCGCAACCTGCCGGACAACTGCATCCACTCCTTCGCCAGCTTCAAGCACATGTTCTTGGAGAAATTTTACGAAGTAGGACAGGACATCACGATGTCCACCCTCATGGACGTCGTCCAAGGGGAAAAAGAGCTGACAAGAAACTATATTGAGCGGTTCTGCCAAACCGCCATGAAGCTGCCGTCCGGTAATCCGGATTCCTCCTTAATTAAAATTTGCCAAAAGAGACTGCTTCCAACAATCAGCCTCTGGATGGGCGAAAGTCAATTCAAGGACTGGAAGACGTTTATTATCAGTGCCACTAGCGCCGAAGAACGATTGAAGAAGGCTCACCAACTGGGATTGCACATCTCAGAAGGAGAAGACAAGGGCAGACGTCCCAACACCAACAACAACAATGGGGGTAGCTCCTCCAACAATCGGGACAACAAGGGCAAGCAGGCTATGGTGGCCGACACAGCCCAGAAACCTGAGTCAAAATCGGCAGACAAGCAATGGCCACAAATAACCTACTCCTTCGAAGACAGCCACGTCAAGTCTATCTTGGACATGCTCATACAAGGAGACAAAATTCAACTCCCTCCACCAAGACGAGAACCTCGGCCGGCAGAAATGGAGAACCCAAAGTACTTCCATTACTACCGCTACGTCCACCATGCTACACACGACTGCTACCAACTGAAGCGATACATCCAACATCTCATCGATTCGAAGGCTCTGGCCATTGATTTCGAAGAGGTAACCGCAGCAGCCAACATGGTGTCCGTATAATTTGGCAGCTTTTCTTCCACAGAGACTCAAGACGGTGTGGTCCCCATCCCTCTGGCGACAATAGAGATTGCTAATCTTCCACCTCCCCGAGATCGGGCTGCTGGTCTAGTGCCCCTCACCATATCACGGGAGGAGGTCATGTGGGTCCATCCGGACCTGGTACTCGAGGTGACTCAATCCACACCCCTTTCCATTCGTAAGAAAAAGAGTGGAAAAGACAGATCCTGTCGTACAATCTCGATAGATATCGAAGAAGCCACGGCTGTCGTTACCCGGTTTGGGACACAATCCCAACCTGTGGCTGAGAACTCGGCTGAAGATCATCAGCCAGCTACCGCTGACACTCTAGGACTTTCTCAGCCTCCGACGACCGACAAGCCTAGGCCGAACGAGACTCTCTTTGACAAATCCCTCCGAAAAGAGGCACCTCAGGGGCTGGAGAGGCCCTACAACTTTGACATCTTGGCACAATTGGCCAACACATCGGCCAAACTATCATTATACAAGCTCCTGAGACTCTCGAAGGATGTTCGCGCGGCTTTGAGCGATGCACTCCAGAATGCCGACGCCTACCTGGATCAGGTCAACCTCACGGGAGAGAGCCCGCCTGCAGATCTCCAAGACAGCGCTTGCACAAGAGCGATGCCCAACATTGTATTCACTCCACAGGATATGCTCATCAAAACCAATCTGTACGATCGCCCGTTATATTACACTGGATACATCGGCGACGTAAAGGTGGATCGGATGCGCATTGATCCTGGTTCTTCCATAAGCATCATTCCGAAGGGTCTGTTACATCATCTCTATATTCCTATGCATCGCCTGACATCAACAAGCACCGTCATCAGCGGTTTCAATTCAGGCAGGAGCTACCCAATTGGGAAGATTCGCTTGAAGTGCCAAATTGGCGATCTTCACTCAGAAGTAACCTGTTACGTCATAGATGCGGACACTTCTTACAATATCCTCTTGGGGCATCCTTGGATACACGATTACATAATCGTGCCTTCCGTGCTGCACCAGTGCTTCAAGTATGTCGACAAACACGGCTTCGTGAGGACGGAATTTGTCGACATCGATCCCTTCAAAGGGGTCGAATCCTACTACTCAGACTCCTGCCTATACGAAAAGTCGAAGAGGCACCTTGGTGAGGGAGATGTACAAGCTCCTACCGAGACAGCCACAGGAACAGAAGAACCTCTGACGATCCACCTCCAAGCTCACAAACCTGGCAAGTCCGTACCCCTTATAGCCACTCTGCGTAAGGACGCAATCAGCCTCACAGCACAAGAAGAGCAAATGATAATCCGGCTGCCAAGGTCCGACCAAGCGCCAAGACCTACAACGGAGCCATTGACAATCAAGCTGCCTAGAGTCGGCCAACCACAAATGGAGAAGCTCAAACCCTCCGATAAGCCAATGACGATACGCCTTTCCAAGATGAATCGTCACTCCGATGCAAGGTCTGGGGCTTCTAGCGAGCCAACAACTCTTCGCCCAGCATTGAGTACCAAACTAGGGGTCGCTAGCTTGCCAACGACTCTATGTTCTGCTCCACCGGCAGAACCCCTGACGATCAAGCTGCCCAGGTCGTCCTCTCACTCCTCATTTATACAGGGGGTGGCCGAAGAAGAACCAGAGCTAGCCAAGTATGTGGCTGCCCACACTGATGTTCCCTCCGCAGATGATGTAATCCCGCTAGAAAAGATACCTTACTTCATCAATAAAGGGCTATCTTTGAACTACCTCGAGCTTGATAAGCTTTATACAATGTATGCTATGGAACATGGTATAGGCACTCACCTACACACACAGGTGACAAATGTGTACACTGCAAACCAGCTTACTCCAGTGGAAGACGCTTACCGCATAATCGAGGGAGGGGACCATCCAATCATCTTCGGCCAAAAGGACGACCCGCAACCCTTCACCATAAAAGAAGTCGACCTTAAATCAGATGCCGGGAGACTGCCTCTGTATCTTTATAGCCCCCAATCCAAGTACCTCATGCAAAAACAGGGGTATGACCTGGAGACTACGCCAGGCTTGAACTACGGCACTGGGCGACGATTACCTTTAAAGCCACCAGTCCCGGCTGGCAAACTACGGGACTACTACAGCAAGACCCAATGTAGATTAGGATATGTTACGCCCACAACGACCCCTGAAAGTTCAGATGAAGATGCGAATGGCATTCACATTCAACCGGGTCACCAACTTCTGATTCAGACACCAGCATCGGAGACGTATTCAGACAAGTCATGTCAGTCAACATGGCATTCGCCGACGCTTACGAAGAATATGAAGACATGCCTGAAATTCTCGAGTTAGAGCCGTAGGCCCAACAGTTGGATGCACAATGGGAAAAGCGGTTCGAACAGAGAGAACCTCCTACTAAAGATGAAGTTATACAGGTCGACCTCGACGACGAATCTTCTCCAAAACTAATCTTTGTCAGTAAAAACCTAATAGACGAAGAGCGGGAGTCGCTACTGGAACTTGTCAAAGAATACATTGATGTGTTCGCCTGAAGCTATGAAGACATGCCGGAGTTAAATCCCGATATTGCTCTCCACAAGCTCAACATTCGGCCAGATGCAAAGCCAGTCAAGCAACAACAACGACGCTTTCGCCCGGGCATCATGGATGCAATCGAAGCCGAAGTCAACAAACTGATAGCCAGCAGCTTCATACGTGAGGAGCAGCATCCAGACTGGGTCGCCAACATAGTACCAGACCTCAAGAAGAATGGGAAGATTCGAATCTGTATCGACTTCCGTAATCTGAACGAGGCGTGCCCCAAAGATGAGTTCCCCCTCCCTATCACAGACATCATGATCGACAACACATGCGGCTTCGAACGCATGTCATTCATGGATGGTTTCTCGGGGTACAACCAAATCAAGATGTCTCCTAACGACGAAAAGCATACATCATTCCGAACACCGATTGGCACATACTGCTATACAGTCATGCCTTTCGGTTTAAAGAATGGTGGCGCCACATATCAAAGGGCTATGAGTATCATCTTCAGGGATCACTTACGCAAGACTGTGGAGTGCTATGTTGATGACATTGCCGTCAAGAGTCGCTATAAGGGTGACCATCTCCAGGATCTGAGGACGGTATTCGACCTAATGCGAGCACACAACCTGAAGATGAATCCCACAAAATCCTTCTTGGGCGTGTCTAGTGGAAAGTTCTTGGGTTTCATCATCACCGCCCAGGGTATCCACGTAGACCCTGAGAAAACAAAGGCAATCATGGAGATGGGTCCCCCGAAAAATCTCCGAGAACTCAGAGGCCTCCAAGGGAGGCTAGCTTACATCAGGAGGTTCATTTCCAACCTCTCCGGGCGTTGTCAGCTATTCACCCATCTCATAAAGAAGGGCGTCTCATTCGTATGGGACGAAGAATGTCAGCGTGCCTTCGACAACATCAAAGAATATTTGTCGAACCCTCCAGTCCTGGTGGCCCCGGTTGCCGAAAAACCATTCCTGCTCTATGTACGAGCAATGGAGCATTCCCTCGGCGCTCTGCTGGCACAAAACAACGATGCAGGCCATGAACAAGCTATATATTACCTCAGTCGAATGATGATTGGGCCAGAGCACCGATACACCGCCGTGGAGAAGGAATGCCTCACCCTGGTGTTCGCCATTCAAAAGACGCGACACTATGTCGCAGGATAAACCATACATGTGATTTCACGAGTCAACCCTCTCAGGGTCCTCATGACTAAACCAGGGGCACTCAGCTCTCGCCTCGCTACATGGGCAATATTACTGTCCCCCTACCATATGATCTTCGTCCCACAAAAGGCTGTTAAGGGTCAAGCCCTGGCAGAATTTTTGGCAGCTCACCCAGGCTCGGAGTCATCCAGAATATATGAAGGAATCCCAGATGAGGTCGCTGACTCGCATGCAACCTCTCACGATGATATATGGCGAATGTTCTTCGACGGCGCCTCAAGGACCGGACCTAAGGGCAACATCGTCGTCGGAGTTGGGGTAGTGCTCGTTTCTCCTTCCGGATTGGTGATCAATCGTGCTTACTCCCTCACAGAACCCTGCTCTAACAATGTGGCCGAGTACAATGCTTTGGTCATTGGCCTCCAACTTGTAAGAGAGCTGGGGGTAGAATATCTTGAAGCATACGGCGATTCGCAGTTAATCGTCAATCAGATCCGGGGTTCATACGAAGTCCGTCATGAAGACATGATCCCCTATCACCAAATAGCGATCAACATCATCTCTTCGTTCGAGGGGTTCTTCATCGAACACGTTCCCAGACTCCAAAATATCGAAGCCGATGTCCTAGCTGGCCTTGCCGCTTCCCTAGCGGTTCCGAACTATGCTCGCCAATCAGTGGATGTAATAGGCCATGAACTGGTCTATCCCAAGAATAATGTTCAATTCGTGGTGAGTTATTCCGCCCAGACGATTGACGAAGTCCCGGACTGGAGACAACCATTCATTGACTTCGTAGTCTACGACATCCTGCCCGAGAACCCAAAGGAAGCCACTTCCATCAGAAGGCTGTTGGCCCATTGGTCATATGATCAAACTGATTTTAATAATTGATCAAACTCTGTCTCGATATATGAAGCTAGTCAGAATATCTCGGACTCTTGGACATGATCAAGAACAGCTATCTACTCAGTTCAAGACCGAAGCAATGTTTGCCTGTTCGAGTCTGTATTTCTTTGAGCAATATATTTTTCATTTTATTGAGTCTAGGAATACGTTGTACACCGAATCGTACTGGCAAATAGGCTATTCCAAAATAATTTTAAAATGTTTTTAAAATATCCTTAGTTTTGAAAAACATTCATATTAACAAAAGCTTCAAAAAGATTTTCAAAAATCCCCAAAAACTATTTTTAAAAACCTAACCTAACCCTGACAGAACTCGGCCAGAGTTCGTCCAAAGTTCGGCCAGAGTTCGGTTAGTGGCCGTTTTGATTTTTGAATTCTTTGGAACTTGGTCCTCCTGCAGTTGCGGATTTGACCGAGATTTCCTCATCGAGTTCTGCCCGAATTCTGCCAGAATTTTGTCTTTGGAACTCCTATAAATAGAGAAGGATTTTGATTATTTTAACTCACTCATTCACTTTCAATCTTCTCTCTTCTAAAAAGCTTTCAGTCTTCCAAAGAGTTTTTCTCGAGCTTCAAATTTCAGATACCAAGCCAGTTACAATCCTCTAGTCGATTTGCCAGTGCGGTGTGGTCTAGAAGTTTCAGAGTAATTGTAATCAGAGGCTTGATAGAAGATTCAACTCTTCAAAATTGAAGTTGGACGAGTTCTTCGTATCAAAGCTCGCGTTGTAGAAGTTGCAAGGACTTCGTAAGAAAACTTACAGTTTTGCCAATAGTGGATTCAACTGGTAGCAAGAGTTCTACCGACTGGATTAGTCCTCAACAGAGGGAAACCAGTATACATCGTTGTCTTTGCGTTTGCCTTCTTATCTCTGCCTTTACATTATTTAGTTGTGATTATTATTCTGTGATCTTGCTGCTAACATTTTTAAATTAGCATTATTCTGCTGCCAACTCTATTCACCCCCTCTAGAGTATTGTGCTTTACGATTTCGTTCCTACAATTGGTATCAAAGCGGGTGTTACAGGAAAAGCAAGGTAACATTGTAATTATTTATTCATTTAACTAATTGTTATATAGATCACAGCACAACACATGGCAACTGTGAAATTCACAAGTGAAGGCCAGGCCACAAACAGACCTCCACTATTTAATGGTACGAATTATACCTATTGGAAAACACGGATGAGTTTCTTCTTGAAATCACTTGACTTTGATTTATGGTCTATTGTTATTGATGGCTATCAAAAGCCACCTCGTATAAATGTTGATGGAGTTTTAGTTGAAAAACCCCATAACAGATATACAGAGGAAGAAAAGAAAAAGGCCAGTCTTGACGCACGTACTATTAACGCTTTATTTTGTGCTTTAGATAGAACTGAATTTAACAGGGTGTCTATCTGCACAACTGCTAATGAAGTGTGAAAGCTCCTGGAAGTCACACATGAAGGCACGACTCAAGTCAAAGAATCAAAGGTCAGCAGACTTACTCAAGAGTATGAGGTGTTCAAGATGAAGCCCAACGAAACAGTTACTCAGATGTTCAAAAGATTCTTGGATACTGTAAATCCTTTGTCCTTCCTAGGCAAAGATTACAGTAACCATGAAAAGATTCGCAAACTCCTGCGAGCACTTACCAAGAACTGGATTCCAAAGGCTACTGCAATCATTGAAGGGAACGACCTCACAACTATGTCCCTCAAAGTACTCATGGGTAAGCTACTCACTCATGAACTGGAGCTACAAGATTTTGAAGAGCCTGCACCAAAGGAAAAGACGATCGCTTTCAAGGCTCAGCACAGAAAAGCTGCTGAAGGTGATTCAGACAGCAGTGAATCTGATGCTGAAGATCAAGCACTCCTAGCAAGGAAATTCAAAAGATTCATGAGATATGAGAAGAAAGCCAAAGAAAACAATAGCAGCAACAACTGGTATCAAGATAATGTTATCTGCTATGGCTACAAGAAGAAGGGACACATGAAGAATGATTGTCCTACAAACTCATCATCAAACAAGAAGAGCAACAGGTATGAAAAAGGGAACCTGAAGAGATCAACATCTCGGAGATATGCCAACACCAGCATATGGCATAAAAGTGAAGCCAGCGACTCAGAAGATGAACAATCAGAAGACGCTGCAAACGTATGCTTTATGGCATCCGATCAGGTACCTACTGAACCTGTAGTTGATACATATGATGACTTCACCTTTGAACAATTAGGAGATGCCTTCAGTGAACTGATAAGTGATTACAGGAAACTGCGTAGCAAATATCAGACCTCTAAGAAGGTACTCAAAGAGTACAAAGGTGAAATAGGAAGACTTACCGACCTACTAGCTGAGGTTAGAAATAATGTTAGTGAGTCTGGTGAGCTTTCCTCTATTAAGCTCTTATTACACGAGACTACCAAGTTATCTGAAGAGAAAGACAAGGTTATTGACCAACTGAAAGAAGAACTTTCTAAAGAGAAGAAAAGTCTTCAAAGTGCACAAGTCAGAATGGAAGCACTCACTTCTGACTATACTAAGTTGTATGACACTTCCAAAAGATTGGAAATTAGGTTAGGAAAACAGCCTGAGACTGCTGCTTCCTATCCTAACATGTGTCACTTACCGAATAATCGAAATATTCCCAAACCAAACACTGTCAGACCTAACCCTATCAAACCTTTACCCCAAAAGGTTAAGCCCAAACAGGATTATAGGTATGCTTTCTTCTATACTAGAAAACCTAAACCTACCAACCGTGCACATCACTCAGCTTTCAATACTAAACATGCACAATGTCATTATTGTGGCCACATTGGTCATATTTCTTCTGCATGTAGAATCAGAAAGCTTGTTGATTTAAATATTTATGCTTGGATACCAAAAGCTAATATTTCAGGACCCTACAAGAAATGGGTACCAAAAGTTTCATCTGCAAACTATTTTTTAGGTGGAACACCTTTCACATGCTAAAAGCAAATGGATTCTCGACAGCGGTTGTTCACGGCATATGACCGGTGACGCTACATTATTTGCAACACTGTCGAAGAAAAAGAAAGAAGGTTATGTCTTCTTCGGTAATAACTTGAAAGGGTATATCATTGGTATCGGTGATGTTGGTAAGTCTCCCTATCCTGTGATTAAGGATGTCTGTCTGGTTACCGAGTTGAAACATAATCTACTCAGCGTAAGTCATCTAGCTGATCATGGTTATGGCATCAACTTTGGCAAAGACAAATGTACTATAGTTGATAGCTCAACTGGTAGTACTATCTTTGAAGGTATCAGGGAAGACAACATATATGTTTTCTATTTGTTGGAAGAAACTAACATTTCAGGTAGATGTTTAATATCTAAAAGTGATAAGAGTCATATGTGGCATATGAGACTCGGTCACGCAAATATGGACACAATCTCAAGATTATCCACGAAGAAGCTAGTACGCGATTTACCGAACATAACATTCAAGAAGGATTCGGTATGCAACCAATGTGAAAAGAACAAAGCTACCAGATCCACATTCAAGTCAGTAAACGCAGTATGTACTACTAGACCTCTACAATTGCTACATATAGACTTATTTGGTCCTAGCAGAGTTGCTAGCCTCGAAGGTAAGCTTTATGCTTTTGTAATTATAGATGATTATTCTAGATACACGTGGGTATACTTCTTGACACGCAAGAATGATGCATTATCCGAATTTGTCACCTTTTATAAGAAAGTACAGAATGAAAAAGGTTACATGATCACTCGTATTAGAAGCGATCATGGTGGCGAATTCGAGAATGCAGAGTTTGAGCAATTTTGTGACATACACGATTTTATACACGAGTTCTCCTGCCCTAGGACTCCACAACAAAATGGAGTTGTGGAACGTAAGAACAGAACTCTATCCAAAATGGCCAGAGTAATGTTAAACCAGTTTAGTCTGCCCAAATATTTCTGGGCTGAAGCTGTCAATACAGCTTGTTTTGTTCTCAATAGAGTTCTAATTCGACCCAAATCGAAGAAGACTCCATTTGAGTTATGGTTTGATAGAATTCCATCAGTTTTATATTTTAGAATATTTGGTTGTAAGTGCTTTATTCTTAATACAAAAGTCAACTTGGGAAAGTTTGACGAAAAGGCCGATGAAGGTATATTTTTAGGTTATGTGGCCAAGAGAAAAGGATACAGAGTCTTCAACAAACGAACTATGATCATCGAAGAGTCAATCAACGTCACTTTTGATAAACTGAATCAAATGACTATCGATGATAATGACGAAGATCTAACTGTACCAAGCTCAACAACAGCTGATTCTCAACCAAGCTCGGCACTAGCTGATCCTCCTAGAGAAGATCCAGGAACCAGCTACCTTCAGGGTCTGCCGAAAAGATTAAAATTTATGGCTGATCATCTAAAGGATTTGGTAATTGGTGATATTACCAAAGGTGTAAGTACTCGTACATCCAGTAGAGATATTGTTTCTAGTGTTGCATTCATTTCACAGCTAGAACCCAAAACTATTGATGAAGCATGTAGTGATAATTTTTGGATAGATGCTATGCAAGAAAAATTAAACCAATTTGAACGAAATTAAGTTTGGGAACTTGTTCCCAAGCCTATTGATCATCCAGTCATTGGCACCCGTTGGGTATTCTGAAATAAACTGAACGAGAATGGTTTAGTGACTCGTAATAAGGCTCGACTCGTAGCTCAAGGATACAATCAGGAAGAAGGTATCGACTACGATGAGACTTATGCCCCAGTTGCGAGATTAGAATCCATTCGCATGTTATGTATATTTGCATGTTTTCATAATTTCAAATTATTTCAAATGGATGTCAAGAGTGCATTTTTAAATGGTTTTATAAAAGAAGAAGTTTTTGTAGCACAACCTCCAGGTTTCACAGATTTTAAAAACCATGATCATGTTTTAAAGTTGAAGAAAGCTTTGTAAGGATTAAAACAAGCCCCTCGTGCTTGGTATGATCGTCTAAGCTCCTTCCTACTTGACAATAGTTTTTCAAAAGGCAAGGTTGACACTACACTTTTTATTAAGTCTTTTAATGGCAAGCTTCTCTTAATACAAGTCTATGTAGATGATATTATATTTGGATCTACTGATGAATTTCTGTGTCAAGAATTCTCTAAGTGTATGCAGAATGAGTTTGAGATGAGCATGATGGAAGAGCTGAAATTCTTTCTCGGACTGCAAATCAAACAAACTGACAATGGGACATTCATAAATCAAGCCAAGTACACAAAAGATTTGCTAAAGAAGTTTGATCTGGACAATGTCAAACCTATTGGCACTCCGATGGCAACTTCAACAAAGCTTGATATTGATGAACAAGGCAAGCCTGTCGACACACGTAAGTATCGAGGTATGATCAGTAGTTTACTTTATTTAACTGTTAGTCGACCAGATATTATGTTTAGTGTTTGCCTGTGTGCTCGTTTTCAAGCTAATCCAAAGGAATCACATCTGTACGCAGTTAAGCGTATCTTTCGATACCTTAAGGGCACTTCTTCTGTTGGCTTATGGTATCCAAAAACTAAGTCCTTTGACCTTATTGGTTACTCGGATGCAGATTTTGTTGGATACAAAGTTGATAGAAAAAGTACCAGCGGCACATGTCATTTCTTAGGCAAGGCTTTAGTCTCATGGTTTAGTAAAAAGCAAAATTCTGTAGCCCTATCAACAACAGAGGCTGAGTACATCGCCGCAGGACGTTGTTGTGCTCAAATTTTGTGGATGAAACAAACCTTAGAAGACTATGATTTATTTTACACACATATTCCCATTTTTTGTGATAACACAAGCACTATTAATTTGACTAAGAATCCAGTATGTCATTCTCGTACTAAGCATATCGAGATTCGACATCATTTTCTTAGAGATCATCATCAGAATGGAGATATTGACCTTGTGTACATAGATACTGAGAATCAATTAGCTGATATTTTCACAAAACCTCTAGCAGAAGATCGTTTCAATTATTTACGTCGAGAATTAAGAATTTTGGACGTCAATAATGTTAATTAATTTTATTTTATGATTTTATTTCAATATACAAAACTGTGTTAGAGACAAGCCAATAAAGAGTCTGTCTGTCACCACAACTACGGTTGAAGCAAAGTAGTATTTAAGAGTTCCTCGGTGAACCTCCGCCAGCTGGGACAGTACTCCTACAGCTAATCTGAGACAGTCGTTGTGTAACGATATTTAATCTATAAAATAACATTAATTATATTAATTGAATGTTGAAATTACTAATCTTTGAATTAAATATTTGAAATGAGCCAATAAAAAAGAAAGTTGTTCAAACCAACCCCAGGCGAATTCGGCCAGACTTCGGACCGAATTCGGCCCGAGTTCGGTTGAAGGTATCAGGTTATATAACCAGAACCCGAGAGCCTTTCTTCTTCATTGCTTCTAAAATCCACTATCACAGCACAGCAGCCGCGCAAAAAGCTCTAAAACCCTAGTTCTTCACCACTCCTTCTCTCACATTCTACGTGGTGAAATCCATCCAAATCTTGGATTCGTGCGGAGATCGTTGTCCTCTTCAACATACTCGAATCTCGGGAGGTATAACTTCATATTTCTCCTCCTTTCAATTTTGTGCATTTTACTTTATTGCATAATGGCACCTAAGGGATTTAACCCCTTCAAGAGGAAGAAGACGACCAATCCTAGTGAGGAAGGTTCATCTTCGAATCCACCCACGAATTTTCTCTTTTTGCCAGTCCAATCTAGCGATGGCGCGTTCGATGGATTTTACTTTCAAACCCTAGATCAAGCCCTACTGTGGTATGGAGACTTTTCCATGCGATCCATATGCACATGCGCTCCTATCAAGTGGACTGTGTTTCCAGAACACCGCCCTTATTTTGAGGCATTAGGGTTACAATATTTTGTTAAACTTTGTTTCCCAGTAGCAACTAATGCCATTAGACTGTTCTACTGCAATATCATATTAAACACGTTTGACGTAAGTACTCGTGTTGGCGGACTAGATATCAATTTCAATGATGTCCTCTTAGCGGAAATCCTTGGTATTCCCAACGAAGGTGAACCGCTTGTTGATATTACTGAATTTGAATTCCCCGACGGCACGACACTTACTAGTTTCAAAGCGGAACTCTGTGCACCTGATCGAGTTCGCTCTGGAAAGTTCAAGATAAACAACTTGAACTTGTTTAATTATGAAGTGCACCGCATCATCTACTCCACTATCCTTCTGAAGTCTACTTCAAAGGATGATGTGACATCTCTTGAATTATCTGCTATGTATCACATTTTTAAGGGGATTCCATTTTCTGCCCCTAAGACCATTATCCAGATGATGGGACGTTGTCGTGCAAGAGATAGAAATCTCTCTTATGCGATGATTCTCCCACGCATCTTCCAGCGTTTTGATATTGATTTGTAAACTTGTACTCAAGACCCTGAGCCCAAGTTTCTAAATTATCTCGTCGTAGTATGACTGCTGCTGCTCCTCCTACTGTTCCTCCTACTGCTCCACCTCCTCTACCTACTCAGCAGTATGCCATAACTTTTGAGGGCATACACCAACACATTTCTGATTTGCACGTCTCGATGACGGATATGGCTCGCGAGCGTGAGTTTCGTGATGTCACTCGTTATCAGGCAATAGCAAACTCTCTTGCTGATCTCCGATTCGCCCAGACTGGACATTCTGTCGGTTCTATTCCTAGAGATCCAGTCTTCTCTGGTTACCGCTGTGAGGATGAGGCTGTTCATGCCTACTTTCAGCCCGGTAACGCATATGATTGGTACCGTTCTGACCGTGCTCCTCGAGACTATGTCGGTGAGTTTTACACTGGCGCTCTTCCTCACCCTTCTGTAGATGGTACCTCTGCAGCTGGTCCTTCTGGACATGTCGGTCATGCTGATGATGATGATGATGATGAGGAGGAGGAGGAGGAGGAGATGTGATATGTTAGCTGATTTTTGAGACTTAGATGTTATCTACTGTATACTTGGAAATGCTCCGACATTCCAAGACTTTAGACTTTATTATCAGTATTTCTTTTGAGGACTTGTACTGGATATTTTTTTATGTCTCTTGGACATCTTTTTATCTTTATGAGATGCGTAGTTTATGTTTTACTCAGTTTATTTACTTATTTATAGCATCTTTATCTGCTTCTTTATTATAAATTGCCTGTGAAATAATTCTCTGTTATAAACTGCCTGAGACAAATACATGCCTATGATGTCATTCTATTTTTCTTCCTATTTGTATCATTTCTCATATTTTTTTTGTGTTTCTTCACTGTTTGTTATTTATGCATTGATTGCGGGAGAGTTTTTCTCTTTTGCAATTATTTTGCTAAGTGACAACGGGGGAGAAAATAGGATCTAACATTTCTTTTTGAGAAAATGCAGGAATATGAACAATTTTACTATTTTTGATTTTATTCCAAGCAAAGATGTTATATCATTCATAGTTTGTCAATTATCAAAATGGGAGAGATTGTTGGCCCATTGGTCATATGGTCAAACTGATTTTAATAATTGATCAAACTCTGTCTCGATATATGAAGCTAGTCAGGATATCTCGGACTCTTGGACATGATCAAGAACAGCTATCTACTCAGTTCAAGACCGAAGCAATGTTTGCCTGTTCGAGTCTGTATTTCTTTGAGCAATGTATTTTTCATTTTATTGAGTCTAGGAATACGTTGTACACCGAGTCGTACTGGCAAATAGGCTATTCCAAAATGATTTTAAAATGTTTTTAAAATATCCTTAGTTTTGAAAAACATTCATATTAATAAAAGCTTCAAAAAGGTTTTCAAAAATCTCCAAAAACTATTTTTAAAAACCTAACCTAACCCTGACAGAACTCGGCCAGAGTTCGGCCAGAGTTCTGCCAGAGTTCGGTTAGTGGCCGTTTTGATTTTTGAATTCTTTGGAACTTGGTCCTCCTGCAGTTGCGGATTTGACCGAGATTTCCTCATCGAGTTCTGCCCGAATTCTGCCAGAATTCTCTTTGGAACTCCTATAAATAGAGAAGGATTTCGATCATTTTAACTCACTCATTCACTTTCAATCTTCTCTCTTCTAAAAAGCTTTCAGTCTTTCAAAGAGTTTTTCTCGAGCTTCAAATTTTAGATCCCATGCCAGTTACAATCCTCTAGTCGATTTGCCAGTACGGTACGGTCTAGAAGTTTCCGAGTAATTGTAATCAGAGGCTTGATAGAAGATTCAACTCTTCAAAATTGAAGTTGGACGAGTTCTTCGTATCAAAGCTCGCGTTGTAGAAGTTGCAAGGACTTCGTAAGAAAACTTACGATTTTGTCAATAGTGGATTCAACTGGTAGCAAGAGTTCTACCGACTGGATTAGTCCTCGACAGAGGGAAACCAGTATACATCGCTGTCTTTGCGTTTGCCTTCTTATCTCTGCCTTTACATTATTTAGTTGTGATTATTATTTTGTGATCTTGTTGCTAACATTTTTAAATTAGCATTATTCCGCTGCCAACTCTATTCACCCCCCTCTAGAGTATTGTGCTTTACGATTTCGTTCCTACAAAGGCGTTCTCTCAGATTCTTCTACGATACAGAGACAAAAATGCTGTATCGACGATCCTATGATGGGCTATTGCTTCGATGTCTGTCAAATACAGAAGCCAAAGAAGCCATACGCAAAGCTCATGATGGTGTCTGTGGGGCCCATCAGCCTGGCCCTAAATTGTAAGACCGTCTTCGCCGAATGGGCTACTGCTAGCCCACAATGGTAGCAGATGCAATAGACTATGCAAGAAAGTACAAAGCTTGCCAAGTCCACGCAGACTTCATCCACCAGCCATCCGAATTTCTACATCCGACAGTGGCATCCTGGCCATCCGAAGCATGGGGAATGGAAATCATCGGCCCGATTACTCCACCTTCTTTCCGAGGACATCGCTTCATACTTGCAATCACAGATTACTTCTCTAAATGGGCGGAAGCTATTCCGCTTGCAGAAGTCAAAACTTCAAACGTGATCAGCTTCCTCAAGCATCACGTCATCTATCGCTTTGGACTGCCCCGAAGGATCATCCACGATAATGGTCCGCAGTTCGTAAGCCACACTTTCTATCGCTTCTACGATAAATACCGAATTCAGAATATTGCTTCAATGCCATACAACCCAGCGGCGAATGGGTTGGCAGAAGCATTCAACAAAATAATCATCAAACTTCTCAAGAAGTTCGTATCGTCCAACAAATACGACTGGAACGAGAAGCTTGGTGAATGCTTATGGGCGTACCGTACCACAGTCCGAACGGCCACAGGGAACACACCATTCTCCCTGGTGTACGGGAGTGAGGCAGTTCTCCCATTGGAGACTCAAATACCCTCGCTCTGTATCGCTCTCACTTATCAATTGACGATGGACGATAACTACCATCGTCGGCTACAAGAGTTGGAGGCCTTAGATGAAAAGTGCCTCTTGGCTCAGCAACGAATCGAGCTATACCAAGCACGCATCTCTGGAGCCTTCAACAAGAAGGTTAAAATCAGAACATTCCAAGTGGGCGATCTCGTTCTGGCAGTCCGGAGGCTGATGGTCATGACTCACAAAACTGCCGGCAAATTTCAGCCAAAATGGGAAGGTCCATTTATCATTGAGGCGTATTCTCCAATGGTGCTTACCGCCTCGCAAAACAAAATGGAGACTTGCTCATGTTGCCTGTCAACGGCAAGTTCCTGAAGAAATATTATGTCTAAACGACATTTTCCAGATCGTCGAGTCATGTACCCGCCAGTACCGCTGAACTCATATCACATTTTCCAGATTGATCATCGAGTTATGTACCCGCCGGTGCCGTTGAACTCACACTCCCAAATTCTAGATTATTGAGTCATATACCCGCCGGTGCCGCTGAACTCACACTTCCAAATTCCAGATTATTGAGTTATGTACCCTCCGGTGCCACTGAACTCACATCCACAACACTCCAAATTATCGAGTCATGTACCCGCCGGTACCGTTGAACTCACATTCCAACTCTCCCAGATTATCGAGTTATGTACCCGCAGGTGCCTCTGAACTCACATTCAGGTCACTCCTTTAGGTAGTAAGTCATGTATGATCATACCTCTGAACTTATTTCTCTGAAAGAGCTCCTTCCTCATGATCCCCTACCCGCACTCTCAGTGCACAAAAAGGGTAACGGATCCACAAAATCTCTAAAACGACCATGTCCTCATTACCTCTGAGTCGTTTCACTTTTGCCAAAAACAAATCACCCCTCTACATAGAACTTCCATGTCCTCATTACCTCTGAGTCGTTCTATGTACCCCTTCATGGAGCCCACTCCTGCCATGTCCTTATTACCTCTGAGTGGGAAGGCCCCATTGAAGAAACCCTCATATTTGCCATGTCCTTATTACCTCTGAGTAAATATGTTGGTCCCCCTCGACTTATTATTGTTTGCCATTAAAATTTTTTTATTGCAAATTTCAATACAAACAGAACAGTGTTACAATATAGGACTTAGACGTAGTCCTAGGAGTACACTTTTGTTTATCTGGATCCCTTGTGCCGATGGAGTGAGTGGTAATACATTGACTCCGTTGATGATCTGACAACGGTTATTGATTCTCTGAAGGTCTGGATTGCTCTGGGTGCTGGAGCTTGCTGAGGGAAGGAAGACGTTGAGTGTCTGTATCTGCCTCTCTGGTGGTTGTGTTCTGTCCGTGTGTAGGTAGGTAGGTGTGTACGTCTGGAAGAAGGAAATGATCCCTCTATTTATAGCTTTGCAGGCTGGCTACTCATGTGCACATGTAGGATGCGCCTGTACGCAGAGATGCCACGTGTTGATTGCTGATGGAGGCGCATGAACGATGCGTCCTGATCGAGGGGTTGAATTCTTCATACTGCTATTATGGACCGGCACGTAGCAGAGGAGAAGATCTTTCTGTTGTTGAGATCTTGGGTGAGTCGAGTCAAAGGACACGTGTCATCGACCCATGGCTCGGAGATCTCTAATTTTGTGGGGAATGATCTGGTAGGATGCGCCTAGGATTTGGCGCATGAGGAGGCTTTGGCTCATAACCTTTAGGAGTCACGAACCATTCGGGGCGCATGGCTTTTGAGGCTCATGCGAGGCTTCAGAAGTGACTTAACTCCTGTCTTTCGGGATCAGAGAGCATCCTGAAGCGTATGGCTTTTGAGGCGCATACAGAGCTTTAATGGTGACTTTTCTTCTGTCTTTAGGGATCAGTGAAAAGTCTGAGACGCATGGCTTTTGAGGCGCATGTAGATTTGGGCACATGGCTGTAGAGGCACATGCAAGCAGTTGGGTGGCCACGTGGCAGTAGCCGTCGGAGGAAAGTAATGATGATGCTGACGTTGGCGACGCTTCGTCTTCTGAACTGTTCAGACTTCGGGAGGCGTGCTGCCAACTCTGTCAGTTCAGTATTTAATGTTTGTGACATTCGATGGACAGCTGAGTGGGCACGTCGGTTGGCGTTCCACTAGGCATATGGGGACGCATGGGGGGCGCATCCCTATGATGTGCTTGGTACTGAAGGGCACGTCTGTGTGATGCGCTTGATGTTGAAGGGCGCGTCTGTGTGATGTGCGGTCTGGCCGACGCATCTGCTTCGTGACACGTCTTTAATGGTGCGACTGTTACGATCTTCGAGTGCTTTAAATAGCTGTCTTGACTTAGCTGAATTTGAAGCATCCGGTTCATCTATTTAATGCAAATTCATTGCACGGAATTCGGAGAGCCATCCGGTTTGATTTGCCCGGCCTATAAATAGTGGCATAGAGAGAGTTTGCTTCTCGTTCTCTCACGTTCTTCCAATATGAACTTGTTTACTCGGATGCATTCTGTTGACGAGATGCTCCCGAGGGTGAAGATGCGACACAGTGTCTTCATTGATGCACTTGAAGGTGACTGTTACATCCAAAAGTCGGAGTCGAGGGCTTTCGAGGCAGGCGGAAGGTGCCTGTTGCATCCAAAGATAGGGATGTTCGAGCCTCGTCTTCGTTGTGCAGGAAGAGCCGTAGATCGGAATGGCGGTGCTGCGGCTTTGGTGGCTCTTTCTTCCTTCAAAATGGGTATAGCCCATTCTGGTTGTGTTGAAAGCTGCTCATTTAGCCGCGGTTTCGATCACGGTCTTCCTTGGCCTTTGGAGGCTCTTTCGAAGCCTCCCCTGGCCATAGGTTGGCTTGTGGTTCTTTTCTCTTCCTCGGCTAGAGGGTTGATTGCCACCCTCGTTCTGCTCAATAAATACTTCATTAGTCGAAGCATTTCGACGGCAGTGAGCCTGGCTGGAAGAGCGGCACATAACTGGGCTGCTGAAGGGATGCACATAACTGGGATGCACATAACTGAGCTGCTGAAAAGGATGCGCCTTGCTGAGGGCACATGGTAGGATGCGCCTAACTGGGGCGCATGGTGATCGCTGCGCCTATTTGAGGGCGCATGATGGCTGCTGGCTGTAGACTTAGGATTTTTTCTTTGTAGAAGTTCTCTTTTAATGTACAACCTTTTCTAGACATGTAATAGACTTTTATATGTAATAAAAAGTCTTCTTTCAATGTCTATATTTGTTGTTTTTGCTGTGTGAAGTACTTTGTCCAAGCTCTCTGGCACATGTAGGGTTTGGCGCATAGTATTTTCGGTCCTGAAATTCCATGCTTCTACAAGACCTCCTTCAAAGTTTTCAAAACTTTTGGACAAGTTTTGGAATATTTTGAATAAGAAGCATGGTGGTTGGGGAGCATGACTGTCGGGGCGCATAGATACTCCGCGCATCAGTGACGGGACGCATGCTCCGCTCAGTTAATGCAAATGATAACGCCTCGATAACCAAGAAAGATTAATGATGATATTTTTGGTTTTATTTACGGTTATCTCTTCACAGAACCCGAGGCGACGGCTGAGGTCATACTTCATCGGTTCACGCGTGCGACCATGCCTATAAATAGGCGAGAGATGGAGAGAGAGAGTTCTTCTTCTCCTTGCTTTTGCTTTTTAGAATTCTTCCTCAAAACCCTAACTTTCTTCTCCCAAAGAATGGCTCCCAAGACTCCTCGCGGCGGTGCTGGACGAGGCAAAGGGAAAGAGCCTGTAGAGGCTATCATGGCTGATGTTCCCCGTCTATCTGTTGAAGTTCGGCCATCGGTGGTTGGTGACTTTCATCATCCCGTTCTTGTATCATACATATGCCGATGCGCATGGACCTTGAGTCTTGATGATGTGCTGAGGTTCGCCGACGCGCATGGGTTTAAACCCTGAAGGTGCGCCGAGGCTCTACTGCTAACGCGCATGGGTTTAAGCCCTGATGATGCGCCGAAGCTCTACTGCTGACGCGTATGGGTTTAAGCCCTGATGATGCGCCGAAGCTCTACCGCTGGCGCGCATGGGCTTGATGCGCTCTTTGGTGAGAAACGTGGCTTAGAATTTTTTTTTGTGCTAAATCTTTGCCTTCTTTGTTTGAACACCAGTGTCGATGACTGTCCCACTCCTGAATGAGGTACTTCTGGATGCTGCCCTCTGCCAGATGGGAGTAGATTATGATGAGGAGGTGATAAATCCTGCTCGAACTGCTATCATGCTAGATCAGCCTCCCGAGAGAATGACTCAAATCCAGGAACAATCATATAGGTTCCTCAAACGGATGATCGAGCGTAGTATTTTGAAGTCTGCCACATCTGATAAAGTGACCTTCTTGAAGCCTGAGTTCCTGTTTGGGGACCGCCTTACCTCTACTGAAACAAAGGTGTTGAAGGTCAAGGAAGACTGGTTCTTTACAGCAAGGGGAGTGCACATGACCGTTAAGCAGCTCGAACGCCAATGGCCTCTGACGGCCTTCTGTCGTCTTGCTTCCAAGAGGAGGATGTCTTGGGATCTAACCCTATCTCAGGGAAGAGCGGTGGCAGGCATCCTAAAGATCGACTCTACGTCAGATCAAAGGGATACTTTGACCGCCGTGCGGGCTGGGCCTTCTTTCACCTGGCGGACTCTACGCCCTGGGAGCATTTATAGTGATGTTCCCGCAAATACATTTGCCTTTGGCGCCTCGACTTTTGCCAATCGCATGCTTTTGATGGAGCGATCGTACCCAAAAGGTGAATTTCGGGTAGAGGGTTGGTGTCATTATGTTGCCAAATGGGACAAGCTGACACTCTGGATGTTGTCACGGTTTCAAACCGAACTCCAAGAGATGGGGCTGACTGCCGTGATCCGTGCTACTCAGGCAGGTGTTGACATCAACCGGCATATGTTCCTCGCGCTCCTGGAGATGTTTGATACCCATACCAGGACCTTCTTCACTTCGGTGGGGGAGCTAGGCCTTGCACTTCATAAAATGCACGAGGTATCACAGCTCCCTTGGGGATCAGAACCCTATGAGGAGTACTTCCCGACGAACGAGGAGTTCCAAGCCCTGGGGGATAAAGCTGAAAAAAATGATGGCCGTCTTCAAGGAAGTGGCTAGTCATCATTACTATATGCAGAAGAGGGATAAGAGCGGATCGCAGCCTCATGTGACCGCCTGGAGGGATTACGTCTTCAGTCAAGACAAGGAGGATCCCTCTCTATTTACCACTCCGCCAGCGCTTTCCCGTAGCGAAGTGCTTTCCAAAATGAGCAGGTTAGGTGAGAAGAATCCCCGGGAGAACGAGGACTAGCAATCGGATGAACGCTCCGACAGCTGTTTTTGGCACCTAACTCATCGGATGTCGTCGAAAGCAGTATTAGCTGCATATCTGATGGTTTGGCTTCGAGATTACGTTTTCTCGGGCGGGTCAGGCTCCGTAGAGAGGGTAACCCGGAACTTAATCCTGCCAGCAGTGAAGTTGGTTTTCGGCCGACGTTTGGCTCTTCTCCCCGCGATGGTGTGTAACCTGCTACGAGGTTTACGGGAGTTTGCAGGAAACGTGGACCATGATCACGGTACGAATGACAACTTCCCACATGCCGAACTGCCATTTCACTATCTAATGGGGTGGTTGATTTTACACCATCCAAATGTAATGAGCCCGGGTTCGGAAGAAGACCATAGGGCCGGAGATGCATTCCTTCGTCGTTTTCGCCAGAGGAGCTGGTTGCATTCTGGCGTCCCTGTTTGTAGGAAGTTTTTATCCCGCCTTCAGGGGTGGGAGATCACTAAAGTAGGACCTGTCTTCTCAAGTTTTGAGGCCGACGAAGATTTGGCGGATTCGGGTGAAGACGCCACCACTCTGCCTCCATGGGGATTCTGCTGGTTGCAGAGTATTCGGCCATCCCATCTGGTGTACCGGAACAGGAATCAGTGCTATCAAGAACCGTACTTACCGAGCCGCTTTGCACGGCAATTTGGTTATGCGCAGCTGATGTTGGATAATCCCAGTATCACCCTGGGGTATGCTGGAAGTTTGTTGGATGGTGCACGAGCTTGGCAATACTACAATGCTGGATGTACCGGAGCTCGGTTTACGCTGCCCGTCCAGAATCCGCGGCCGCCCATTCTTTACTCGGCCGCCAAGTTTTACTGTGTTATGGCTGCCGTGCCTCCCGGGTATGATAGGGAGACAAGTCTTGTTGCAGGCACCCCGTTAACGGTGATCGGGCATGTATCGGCTAGGGCTCGATCGCACCGTCCACCAGGGGTGGGTCATCAAGGTGCTCCTGCCGCATCTCTAGGGGGTCAGGCCAAACCTCCGGTTGATCAACCAAAACGACATGCAGGTACAGAGGTTGGCTCTTCTGCGTCAAAGAGGCAGAAGAAGACATCATCACCGACTGTGTCGTCGGACTCGGCATCTGCAGAGGTAAGGATGTCCCACATAATCTGGTTTAGATTCAACATTTTCATGTAACCAATGCTTCCTTTTTGTAGGAGCCGCTAAAAGGAGGCCCCGTACTCCAAAATCTGGTAGGAGCAGGTCAAAGAAGATGGCGGGCTCGTCTGAAGTGTGCATCCCGCCGATTATGATGTCTCCCATGGAGGAGAATCCAGAGGATGTTGTTGTCATGGAGATTCCAGCATCCCCAGATTATGTCAGAAGGGAAGCTGAGGATGCAGCAGCTTCCGAGATGATAAAGGCCGCAGCGGGGGCCTTGGATGCCGAGGGTCCAGTAGACACGAGGCTTTCTGGTGATGAAGTGGGGTGGAGTTCGTCGTCTTCAGATGACGTCGCTCCAGAGTTGCAAGAGTCTGTTGCGGGGGCAACAGATGTGATTGGAACGGAGGAGAGGGTTGATTCCCCTCCTTGTCATGATGAGGGGAGGTCGGCTGCATTATTGCCGAGCCCTACCCTAGACTCAGCGGCGGAAGCTGAGGTGGCTACCGATCAGGGGGTAGCAACAGATCATGTCCCTGTAGAGGGATTTGATGAGGAGACTCGTCTGTCGGTCCTGACTCCTGGTGCGGGTCAGGAGTCGAGTGTTGATCTCCCCGTTCTACCAGGGAAAGTACTGGTTGTTGATAGGATGTTGGGGACTGAAGAGGTGGCCGCTGACGTCGGTAGTTCTTCCGAGTTTGGGAAGGGTAAGGGTTTGATGGAACCCTCTGTTGCTCCTTCTACTTGGGGTATTATCTCGATGCCTATTTCGGTTTTTTTCTGTTCCTGCGGCTCCTCGGGCTAGTAGTCAAGCCCCTGTTAATGAAGAGCCTGTCGATACCGAGGGTCCAGCCTCGCGGATTGAAGCAGGCGGGCCTTCTTCCGGTCCACTAACTAGAGCAGCTCCTCCGACTCCTGCCATGACGCCGCAGGTGCTGGCGGATGCAGATGAATACGTGAAATTCATCGTCGAGGCAGTGTATAAAATACTGCAGAGGGGGGTATCGGCAGTAATGGACGCCAGCGGAAGCTTTACGACGGCAAGAACTCTGGCATTGTCTCATATCAACTTGATCCGTATTTACCAGGGCCACGATCATATGGCCGACATTCTGGATGCCACGGTGGCTGAGTTGGACCAGCGGCTTTCCGAATTACAGCGCATCCAGCGAAATGACCTCTCCATCCTGATAGATGCGGAGAAGGAGAAGCTGATCGCCGAGATTGAGTCTTCTTACCAGGCCACTGTAAGTGTCTGGAAACGTGAAGTGGCTGAGACTGAAGCTGCAGTGGAGTGGTTGTCTCAGTCTACACAGGAGACGGTAGAGGCGCGAGCTGTGTTGGACACTAGTATCGCGGAGATTGATGCCCAGATCTGCCGCCTTGAGGACCAACGGGCCCGACTTCTATTAGACGCCGAACGTGTCCAGGCTGAACACGTAGCATTCAAGAAGGAGGAGGCAGCTTTCATCCACCGGGCTCTTGCTTTGGCTCAGCAGCGGCAGCAGCTGGATGAGAATCATGAAAATGATACTTCACCTGAGGCTATTGAAGCGATGCGTCAAGAAGCTGAACGTCGAGTCCTGACGACTGTGGAGACTCGAGCGGCAGACTTAAGGCGTCGGATTGAAGAGCTTTCAGCCAACCCTGGGGATGTTTAGGGATTGTAGTCTCTTCTTTTTTATATTTTTGCAACTCTTGCTGGGGTTGTAAACTTTTACTCTATTAAAAATAAAGAATATAAAGTTTTTTGTGATGTGTTCATTTTTGTTGTCATGAACTTGATGATTTGTGTGGACCTATTATCTTTTGCGCACCTTGATTTTAGGTACAGATAATAAGTTTGAGAGAACCCTCATGTTTGCTCAGAGGTGATGTAGACATGGAAATATGGGATTCAAGTGGTGGAATCTCCCTACTCAGAGGTGTTATGGACGTGGTAGGAATGATCCTGGGGGACACGCGGAACTACTCAGAGGTAATGTGGACGTGGAAGTTCTGCGATCAATGTACGACAACGCAAGGGTTGTCTGTACGGGATGTTTACTCAGAGGTAATGTGGACGTGGTAAACATGGTGGGTAGCATAGTCTTATGGGATGTAAGATTTCGCTTTGTAGGGTGTAGGAGGGTAATGCAGAGGTGATGTGGACGTGGTTGTCCTTCTACTGGAGGATGCTACGGAACAGTTGGGTTCCGGAAGCGTATGATTTTGTGAACGGGAATTGTCTGTGAGTCCTGATGATTGGGTCCACAGATCCCCGGGTGGAAGCACATGTCTGAAAGATGTCAAGAGTAGTACTTCTTTAGGAACTTGTCGTTGATGGGCATCATGAACAAGTCCCCATTGGATTTGGCGAGGCGGTAAGCACCGTTTGAGTATATCGTCTCTATGATGAAAGGTCCTTCCCACTTGGGCTCGAACTTTCCTGGTGTCTTGTGAGTCAACACCATCGGCCTCCTGACTGCCAGAACCAGGTCGCCAACTTGGAAAGTCCTCTACTTGACCTTCTTGTTGAAAACCTGTGATATATGGGCTTGGTAGAGTTCGATGCGCTGTTGAGCTAGGAGACACTTTTCGTCAAGTGCCTCCAGTTCCCGCAGACGACGACGTTGATTGTCCTCTTCTATGAGTTGGTTTGTGATTGCTATACGGAGTGAGGGTATCTGGATCTCGAGAGACAGTACCGCTTCGCTTCCGTAGACCAAGAAGAATGGTGTGTTGCCTGTCGGGGTCCGTACCGTTGTGCGGTAGGCCCAAAGGCATTCGCCGAGCTTTTCGTCCCAGTCGTGTTTGTTAGATGACACGACCTTTTTGAGTAGCCTGACGATAGTTTTGTTGAACGCCTCAGCCAATCCGTTTGCTGCCAGATTGTAGGCGGTCGATGCCACGTTTTGAATGCGATTCTTGTCACAGAATCTGCTGAAAACATGGCTAATGAACTGAGGACCATTGTCGTGGATGATCCTCCGGGGTACTCCGAAACGGTAGATGACGTGGTGCTTGATGAATCTGATCACCCTGGAGCTTTTTACTTCTGCCAGCGGAACTGCTTCTGCCCATTTGGAGAAGTAGTCGGTGATTGCTAGGATAAAGCGGTGTCCTCTCGATGAAGGAGGGGTGATCGGTCCCACAATGTCCATGTCCCAAGCTTCGAAGGGCCAGGAGGCGACTGTAGGATGTAGTGATTTTGACGGTGTATGAATGAAGTCTGCGTGAAGCTGGCACGCATGGCACTTCTTAGCATATTCGACAGCGTCAGCGGCCATGGTTGGCCAGTAGTAGCCCATGCGTCGCAGTCGGTCCTACAACTTAGGGCCAGGTTGATGGGCCCCGCAGGTTCCATCGTGAGCTTCTCGAAGGGCTTCGGCTGCTTCTTCGTTGGACAAACATCGAAGGAGAAGTCCATCGTAGGAGCGTCGGTACAGCATTTTAGTAGCCGTATCGTAGTAGAATCGAATGGAGCGCCTCCTGACTGAGACGGCTACTTTTGGGTCCTCTGGGAGAATTCCGTAGACAGCAAAATCGATGAACGGGAATCTCCAGTCTCGGACATTAACACCAGCACTCGTTGACATGGCATGGGCCACTTGTGAGCACAGGTTATTTTTAGGGCAGACCAGGTCTCGACCCACCACCGTGACATAGTGTTGAGTCCCGAGGGGGCTGCCAAGGAGGCTGCGAGGCCAGCCAGAGCATTAGCCTCCAGATTTTGTAAACGAGGTACATGTTCGATGAAGAACTCGGCAAAGGTTGAAATGATGTTCAACGCAACTCTATGGTAAGGGATCAGGTCTTCATGGCGAACCTCGTATTGCCCTCTGATCTGGTTTACGACGAGTTTTGAGTCGCCGTAGGCTTCCAGATGATCCACCCCCAGCTGTTGTGCCAACTGGAGTCCCATGATGAGAGCGTTGTACTCTACAACATTGTTGGAGCACGGCTTCGAAAGAGAGTAGGCGCGCTGGATGACCAGCTACCAGTCGTACGCCACTCCTTTCAGTGTGCCGACAAATATGCTGGTGAGTAGCGCGTCCTCCTTCGGAAGATGTCCCGTCTGAGACTGAAAGTACGTCAGATAGCGACGAGGAGAGTCCTTCCCGTCGTATGGCATCAGTGTTTGTGGTTTATACTTAGGAGGATAAACCACTTTGTTCCACTCGAGGGGATAAGGTTGGGGAATCCCCATCTTCTGGCGCTCCTCTTGTCTCGTCTTGGACTCAAAGCGCTTGTGCAGGTCCCTGATCATCTCGACCACGTCTTCCGTGGAGCTGGGAGTCGGGGAAGGTGGTACCACCTGGAGTTGAGCATTTGAGGGCTCCGACGTCCGAGGTGCTTCTCGACAATCTGTATCCAAGGATACCCGTTGAAGGGGTACGCTTGATTCTCTATTGGCCCCTGGGTCGGGACCTGTAGAAGGTGACTTGGCCAAAGCTGACCGTATCTCGAACACTGCTTGAGTCAGTGTTTGCATGGAGGCAGAGAGGGTTTTGAGTCCTCCATCTAATGTGTCTATGCGCTGGACGAGGTCTGGTGGCGGTGCATCAGACTCGGAATCACCCCCAGCCATGTATACTGTCATGACACGGCTGGAAGTGGATGGATCGGTTGAGGCTTCACTCTCGGCTTCACTCTCTTGTAGGGGAGTTGCCTCTCCTGGAGATTCGTCCGGGCCACCTCCGGCTATGTTCTGGAGAATATTCTCGACGGGAGCATCTGCAAGGGCCTGATTACCCTTGGATCCGTCTTGAAGGACTTCTTCGTCTCCGAGACTCAGATCCGTGGGGACTAGACTACCCCCGGCTGTGTTTTGGGAGACACCCTCGTCTTGAAGGACAGGGACTAGATGACCCTCAGCCATGTCCGGGAGGCTGACTTCGAGAAGATCGGCCTCAGCTGTACTTTGGAAGACAGCTTCGTCTTCGAAAGGAGGCTCGACAAGGGTCTGACTACCCCCAGTTTCCTCCAAGATTTTCTTTCTCCCCCGAGTGCCTTGAAACACTCCGGAGGACGAGACACTTGCCTTGGTTTTCCTCGGCTGGCACTTGGACGAGGACGAAGAGTTGCCCGTCGTCTTTCGGACTGACGAGGAGTTAGAGATCACGTTGCATGAAGCAACCCTTGGCTCTTCTTTTGTTGACACCTTCTTCCCGAGGCGACGTCGAAGGGGTATCGATGATTGCAGCCGCTGGAACACTGACTGCCTTGGTGGGACTGCCGCCTTGCAATAGCAGTTGATGGTGACCACAGTACAAGTGTGCCCTGTGAGGGGCACATCGTGCTTGTCAGTCGACTCTCCTGATCGGCGCTTGTGAGTGATCACGTTGTGCAGATTGTCGGAGGATAGTGCCACCTTCGCACCCCCTTCAGGCGCATGACAAGGCCAAGCGCCGGGGTGGTCAAGTAAATGCTGCGCCCCCTGATCTAACACCAAACAGGCATTCCGATCAGTAGTGGGGTAACAACATTTGAAGTGACTTGAACGGACCTCAGACGCACAACCAGAGGAGGCGCGGGAGTGCAAGACCATATTTGCCTTACTCGACTTAGTTGTGCATACAATAGATGCGCCCAAGTGAGACAAAAACTTTGAAGGTCGGCTCGTTTCTGACGCAGAAGCACTTGAGTCGACCTTGTACAGCTTACCATCAGCAGTGCGCATGATTGTGAGCGCATGCTTCTGGCTTGCTGCTGGCATAGCACGTTTGGGACGTATGGCCCGTGCTGCCTTGGACTTCTTCGTACCAGGCCGCTGGGGCGCGTAGTACTCAGAATCCAAATTCTCTTCGCCACTACAGCGAATGAGTCTGTCAAAGACAGAGACTTTCTATGGCGCATCAGAGGTGATGCGCGGGGCATTGGCTGTGCCCCTGCTCCGTCGACGCATCTTCTTCGCCTAAGAGGGAGATGGCTGGGGAACGTGGTCAGCCGCACGCTTCCCCAAGAGATGCGCTGCACCAGCGGGCGCATCTTGGTTGCTGAGGACGTCAGCAGGAAGGAAAGGCTGGATCGGCACATCCCCTTCGGTGGTGGTGCCCGAGGCGTCGACCTTGCGCACCCAGACTCGGCAGGTATTCTTCGGCTTCGACAGCCGCTTCGAAGGACTCGTACTGCCTTCAGAGATGAACTCCTCATACGCCTGTTGATTGAGGCGTACGACCAGCATCTTGTGGGAGGAGCCCACCTTCACGTCGTCGGATTGCGACACAGCTTTCTCGGTAGAGGAGAAAGAGGTCCCCAGCAAAGTCGCCAGCTTGTTTGCCATTAAAATTCTTTTATTGCAAATTTCAATACAAACAGAACAGTGTTACAATATAGGACTTAGACGTAGTCCTAGGAGTACACTTTTATTTATCTGGGTCCCTTGTGTCGATGGAGTGAGTGGTAATGCGTTGACTCCGTTGACGATCTGATGACGGTTATCGGTTCTCTGAAGGTCTGGATTGCTCTGAATGCTGGAGCTTGCTGAGAGGAGGAAGACGTTGAGTGTCTGTATCTGCCTCTCTGGTGGTTGTGTGTTCTGTCCGTGTGTAGGTAGGTAGGTGTGTACGTCTGGAAGAAGGAAATAATCCCTCTATTTATAGCTTTGTAGGCTGGTTGCTCATGTGTACATGTAGGATGCGCCTGTACGCGGGGACGCCACATGTTGATTGCTGATGGAGGTGCATGAACGATGCGCCCTGATCGAAGGGTTGAATTCTTCATACTGCTGTTGTGGACCGGCACGTAGCAGAGAAGAAGATCTTTCTGTTGCTGAGATCTTGGGTGAGTCGAGTCAAAGGACACGTGTCATCGACCCATGGCTCAGAGATCTCTAATTTGGTGGAAAATAATCTGGTAGGATGTGCCTAGGATTTGGTGCATGAGGAGGCTTTGGCTCGTAACCTTTAGGAGTCACGAACCATTCGGGGCGTATGGCTTTTGAGGCGCATGCGAGGCTTCAGAAGTGACTTAACTTCTGTCTTTCGGGATCAGAGAGCAGTCTGAGGCGTATGGCTTTTGAGGCGCATGCAGAACTTTAATGGTGAATTTCCTTCTGTCTTTAGGGATCAGTGAAAAGTCTGAGACGCATGGCTTTTGAGGCGCATGCAGATTTGGGCGCATGGCTGTAGAGACGCATGCAAGCAGTTGGGTGGCCACGTGGCAGTAGCCATCGGAGGAAAGTAATGATGATTCTGACGTTGGCGACGCTTCGTCTTCTGAACTGTTCAGACTTCGGGAGGTGTGCTGCCAACTCTGTCAGTTCAGCATTTAATGTTTGTGACATTCGATGGACAGCTGAGTGGGTACGTCGATTGGCGTTCCACTAGGCGTATAGGGTCGCATGGGGGGCGCATCCCTGTGATGTGCTTGGTACTGAAGGGTGCGTCTGTGTGATGCGCTTGATGTTGAAGGGCACGTCTGTGTGATGCGCGGTCTGGCCGGCGCATCTGCTTCGTGACACGTCTTTAATGGTGCGACTGTTACGATCTTCGAGTGCTTTAAATAGCTGTCTTGACTTAGCTGAATTTGAAGCGTCCGGTTCATCCATTTAATGTAAATTCATTGCACGGAATTCGGAGAGCCATCCACTTGGCGCATGGGTTTGATTTGCCCGGCCTATAAATAGTGGCATGGAGAGAGTTTGCTTCTCGTTCTCTCACGTTCTTCCAACATGAACTTGTTTACTCGGATGTATTCTGTTGACGAGATACTTCCGAGGGTGAAGATGCGACGCAGTGTCTTCATTGATGCACTTGAAGGTGACTATTATATCCAAAAGTCGGAGTCGAGGGCTTCCGAGGCAGGCAGAAGGTGCCTGTTGCATCCAAAGATAGGGATACTCGAGCCTCGTTATCGTTGTGCAGGAAGAGCCGTAGATCGGAATGGCGGTGCTGCGGCTTTGGTGGCTCTTTCTTCCTTCAAAATGGGTGTAGCCCATTCTGGTTGTGTTGAAAGCTGCTCCTTTAGTCGCAGTTTCGATCACGGTCTTCCTTGGCCTTTGGAGGCTCTTTCGAAGCCTTCCCTGGCCACAGGTTGGCTTGTGGTTCTTTTCTCTTCCTCGGCTAGAGGGTTGATTGCCACCCTCGTTCTGCTCAATAAATGCTTTATTAGTCGAAGCATTTCGACGGCGGTGAGCCTGGCTGGAAGAGCGGCACATAACTGGGCTGCTGAAGGGATGCACATGTTTGCCATTGATTGTAAAAGTACAGAACAGTTTTATGGGAGGACTGAACTTAGACTCACAATACAAAATCGCTTGTACAAAGAAAGCATAGGGACGAAAGCCTAGGTACAGCAGACTAAGTACAATTGTTTATTTTAAATTTTGGGGGGTGACAATAGAGGCTCGGGAAGGCGACGACAGCCCTGCCTTACTCCTTGGATGATCGGTGTGCAGCCTTGGCTCTAGAAGATTTGCTCAGCGTTGAAGAAATGCTCTCTTTGCTCTCTCTCTCTGCTCTTCTCTCCAAGTTCTTTCGTGCTCTCTCTGATCTCGAAAAAGTGCTCCTGTGTGTGCCTCTCTCTGTGTGTGCGTATATTCTGCAAGAGAATGGCACCCTGCTATTTATAGGAATGGGGTGTGACTATTAGGGTTACAAATGATTGCTTCTTGGAGATGGCGGCGGCCTGTGGATTGGTCAATCTAGGCCATTCGTTTTGATTGTGATGAATCTGGACCATTAAGTATAGATTACACCAAATCTTATCAGCAGTTAATACTGATTAGAATAAATCTTTCTCATAATGATCTTCTGATGTCTGCGAATAAATTTGATTTATTCTCCTGCCACGTATCCCAGATTATTGAGATTTGACCCAATCTCTGATTGCAATAAATCTGGGAGATTGATCGGCTTAGGACACGTGTCCTAGGAACCACTGGGGGGATCTGAACCGCATGAAGATTGAGTCGCATAAGATTTGGGCCATATAAGGTTCGGACCACTTGTCAGGGCTGCTTGGATAGTGGCTCCCCCCTTCGAACCTTTGAGCCGCATGGAGATGATCATTGCGAGCCACATAGGGATGCATCCGCCTTGGCCGCATGGAAATGGTCCTCTTGACCCGCATGGGAAGGCCTCCGCTTGAGCCGTATGAGACTGTTTCGGCCTGAGCCGCATGGAACGACTTCATTCTGACCCGCATGGAAAGTCTTCGCTCAAGTCGCATATGATCGTCCATGTGGCAAGACCACGTGGCATTTTATGGATCTCGGGGGATTTGTGTCAGAGATTTCTTTCTCTTTCCTAGGGGACTGTCATTATGACAGAGTCATAATTACTTCTTTTGTATCAGGGCTGTCACTTTTTCAGAGTTGTCAGCCGTCAAAGTAATTAATACAGCATGGGTCGAAGGGGAGCACTGCTACGCCACGTGTCTTCTGAGCCGCATGAAATATTTTAGGCCGCATAGTCCCTGAGCCGCATAGTCTTTCTGTGCCGCATAGGCTGTCTGAGCCGCATGGGGTTCCCTGTCCGCATGGATCATTTTCCATGCTTCTACAAGACCCCCTTCAAAGTTTTCAATTTACAAAATTGAAATACTTTGAATAAGAAGCATGGTTGTATTCTTCTGGCCGCATATGGAGTCCTGGCCGCATGGATGTTTAAGCCGCAGGGGTGTGTCAGCCGCATAGCTCTTTGCCACGTGCGCGGGCCTTTAATTGTCTCGAATTCGTTAACGCCGTCTTTAGGGGGAATCCCAAGGGTTGGCTCATTAAATCTTTTTAGATACTATGCCCTGGTAAATCTTGGGGATGAAATCCGAGGAGTCGGTTGCGTCTCCTACGAGGCGGTTACTAGTCCACGTGTCTCCCCCTTCTCTCCTTCCTATAAATAAGAGAGGTTTGAGAGAGAGAACTTCTTTATTTTATCTCTTACTGCAAATCTTCTCTGCCCCGATCTTCATCTCCCTCATCGATTTTAGCAGATGGATCCCAAGAAAACTGTTGCAGCGAAGAAGGCAACGTCTTCGTCGAAGGACAAGACTGCTTCTACTTCGACTGCGGCCGCTCTTCTACCGGTCGTCGTCCCCAATGTTCATCCTGACGTTCACCCCCCCATTGTTGGTAAGGAGATTGTATGAGTTGGAGAACCCTAACCGCTATGGCTACGTCGCATACTTTATGCACGAGCCTTTACGAGCCGCATATTCATCCTATGGCTGAGCTGCGAGCCGCATAAGAATATCCATTGTGTCCGCATATGCGCTTTACTGACGAAGCCGCATAAGCGACGCTGAGCCGCATGGACTTTCACTGAACCAAGCCGCATAAGTGTTCTTCAGAGTTCGAGCCGCATGAGGCTTTGTTAAGTTAGAGCCGCATGAGGCCTCATTAAGTTGGGGTCGCATGGGTGCTCTCCCGAGCCGTATGGGACTTGAAAGCCCCCAACAATTCTTTTTATTTATCTTTTTAACTCACCCTTTTTCTGTCTTCTTCTCAGTGAATTTGTCGGTTAATGCGGCTGGAGAACTTCTGGTAGGGAGTGCCCAAGCTGCTGTGGGTTATAGGTACGACCATATTGTTCAGCATATGGCGGATCAGTTTCCAAGTGACGAACCCTCGGCTAGACTAAATGCCATCAAGAATCAGTCTTTCCATTTTTATAACGCTATGATGAACTCCGAGAAATTTGAAGGGGAATATTTGAAGCCTGCGTTCTTTTTTTGAGACGCCTTGACTGTGGAGAACAGTCATGTTCTGGAGGTGTCGGAGAATTGTAGTTTTGTCTCTAACGGGATGGCGATCCGTATCCCCCAAATGGAGCGACACATCCCATTATCTTGGTTCAATATGCTCCCATTGGACCGAAAAATGGAGGAGACTTTAACCCCTGCCCGAGGTGGGATGTTTGTGGGAAATATCCATTATAACAACAGTCTGAAGTCAGTGACTGTCGGCAAGGTGCATACCAGCTGTTCTGTGACGGGATTGGTCCCAGGTACTTTCTTAAATGTGGCGGGCCCCAACTTCATATTTTCTACCGTCGATACCTTTATAAATCAACTTGCTCAGAAGGGCTCCTACCCCGTTGGGCGGTTGACGCTCCCCAGTTGGGTACATCCTATTCCCTCGTGGACCAATCTGTCCATGTGGATCTTGCAGAAGTATGAGGCCTTTTTGTGTGAGATTGGCCTTTACCATGCTATCCGAGGCACCAGCCATGGCTTGTCCATAAACAAGAAATTGTCCATGTCTCTGCTGGAGATGTATAACTGCCGTACGGGAACCTTCTATACACCCGTAGGAGAAATAGGACTTGCGCTCCATGAAATGCACGCGGTCTCCAAGCTTCCTTGGGGGGACGAAGCTTTTGAAGCGTATACTCCCACTAATGAGGAGCTCGAAGATTTGGAACGACGGTATCCCGGCTTCGTGGCTCTCTACCAAGAGATATTGTGCCACAATAGCACCTGTCATCAGATAGCCCGAAAGGATAGCAACTCGGAAGGGAATGCTCCCCACACCAAGGACTGGGTGCACTATCTTTTCCCGACAGATGCCTCAGGTCAAGTTACCTCTCGTCGTCCTCGATCGCGGGAGGCGGTTAAAGACTTGGTGTCGTCGGCTAAGAGAGTGGCCACTACCAGTGACAGATTCGGAAGTAAGACTGACTCTTTTGGTTACTTTTACCAGGATACCCATGAGCTGTCAGAGAAGGCGCTTCTGGCGGGATTTTTGATGATATGGCTGCAAAATTGTGTAGTCTCCGGAGGGGCTGGTTCTATTGAGAGAATCAGTCGTAACTTCATCCTCCCGGCAGTGAAGTTAGTTTTGCGAATCAGGCTAGCTCTCCTCCCGGCCATGGTATGCAGCATCCATCGTGGACTTCGCACCTTCACATCTAAGGTCCTTGCTCGCGACGTGACCAAGGATTTTGAACGTACCGAGTTGCCCTATCACTATTTGATGGGGTGGCTGCTGATGCATTATCCGTCTTTGATGAGACCGGGCTCTGAAGACGGTGTAACTGATGATGACGCATTTATCTTCTGTTACCGTGATGAGCCTTGGGAGTATGAGACCATGCGGGCTTGCCGGATGGCCTTAGCGAGGGCGGATATGTATCATATTTTTGTATCCGTCCCTCGTTTTACTGCGAAGGACATAGAGGCTGTACATCTTGACGGTATTGCGCCTCCTCAACTTCTGGATGGCCAGATGCTCCTGTGGCTGCGAAACATCTGCCCCGCACATCTGGTGTACCGTAATCGCAATACGGTTTTTCTGGAGCCTTATCTGCCCAGTAGGTTTGCTTGGCAGTTTGGATACAGCCAACTTTGCCTAGACAACCCTAGCTCCTGTCTGGGTTTTGAAGGTAGCCTTCTTGATGGTATCAGGGCTTGGCAATACTACGATACATTCCATACCCGTACCATTTTCTTGGTCCCTGCCATTAAGGCGTCAATGGAGATCTTGTACATGGCGGCTTTATATCATGTCATGGCGAACAAACCCCCGGTCGGTTTTAACTCAGGTGCCAGTTTTAATGTTGGTACCGGCCTGGAGGAAGGGTCTCAAGGGTCCAAGAAGAGAAAGACTAGAGTCGAAATGCCAGATTTGGATTCCGCTGCTAAGGGTGATGAAGGCAACGAGTATGATAGAGATGACTCTATCCTTCCGGTGGCAGACGCAGAGGTGGATCAGCCGCCTATTTTGTCAGATGAGGTGTTGGGGGATCAGTCACCCGTTGCGCCTGGTCCTACTCCGAAACGTAGCAGGCAAGTTTCTCCTGCTGGCGGTGTATCTCGTTCCCGGAAGCTGGTTGCAACCAGGCACCGCCAGCTAACTGTAAGAGAAAGTGGAGAAGAGGTCAATCCCATGTCAGAGGTAACCAAACTGCTCCCAATTCTTCCTTCCTTCTTTCCTTTTAGCTTTGATTTTAATCATCTTCTTTCCCGCTTGTAGGTGTCAAGAGAAGAAGAGGAGTCCCAAGATGCCGAGGTGGTGACCCGGGATGGCGGGGGCTTCGGTGAGTCTGACTCCGGGATCGCAGAATCTTCTCGAGACGATGCTGATCGAGTCGTATCCCCCTTCGAGGTGACGGGGACAGAGGATGCTGCCGAGCTTAATTTAGAGATTACGGATGAGGAGACCATACCAGCGCCAGCTGTGAATGAGCTGCAGCCTCCATGCTCCACCCTTGGTAAGATAAGCCGAATCTTAACCTGTGAGGAGGCCTATCTGCTCTATCATCACGTCCTTCGGGTTACGTCGATTGATTGTTATTCTGGGTATACAGGTCCTGCCTCTCCAGTGCCGAGGATGGACATTGTTGAGACAAACCCAGCCGAAGGGGCACTGGTGGAGAGGGGTGTACCTCCTCACCTTTCGACTCATTTTGATGGGCCTTCTGGGGGCTCGAGTTTAGCGGGCCAGATATCGGGGCAGTCGGGACAGGGAACGATGGTCCTTGCGTCATCCTCTGCTCCGGTGACTCCGAGAATCGACCTTTCTGCCTTACCGAGTATCCAAGCTCTCCGGGTGGCAGAAGACGAGTTGGCCGCCATTCATGCATCGTTCTGCTCAGACTCTGTTCCTCTGGTGGCAAGCTCCAGCGTCACTCCTCCGATGTTGCCGTCCTCGCTTCCTCTAACGCCATCCTCTGCAGAAGTTTTGGACGATGCGTTACAGGACGTGGTTGCCAATTTTCATCGTCATTTGAAGAGGGGAATAGAAGCTGCCGTGGAAAGAGGGACCTCCTTCACCTTGGCCCGGTAATGCGCCCAGGGTCAAGTCGATATCCTTAGGAATCTTCCTAGTGACACAGGGATGGCCGCATTTCTGGAGGCAAAATTGTTAGAGACTGATCGGCTGGTGGCCGAGCTCCGGGTATTGCGACAGGCTGATCTGTCTGCTGTTATAAATGAGGAGCGGGGTTCCCTTATCGCCGTCATAGAGAGGACTAAAGCTGCTCGGGATAAAACTAGGTCGGCCATACTGAAGGACCTCAGCGATTTATCTGATCGGTATGATCAATTGAGTCACGCGAATGAAGACGTCACAGCCCGGGAGGAGACTGCCTCTCGTGAGATTATTAGCACGCGGGAGCAGATTCTCGCGCTTCAGAGGAAGTTGACTTTCTTAGAGTCCGAACTTGAGGTTGCCCGTACTGACAGGGGGCTGATTGTTCGGGAGGCTGACAGGGTTAATCAAGCTTTAACTGACCTGAAAACTGCCCTGAAGAAGTTGGAAGATGACTGCCAGGCGCTCATGGATTTGGACGATGGGGAGCGGTTATTCCGGGAGGCTGAGCGTCGGGCTCGACAGTGGATTGAGCGGGGGACCACCTCAGTGAGAAGCCGTCTCCTGGAGTTATGTAATGCTGAGCTATAGTCGGCCTTTTTTTTTCTTGTTTGTTCTTATTTTCTTTTTTGAAAGGGACATGGTCCCAAAAGATGTAATGCTTTTTTCTTTCTTCAAATAAAGAGTACTTTCCATTCTACCCTTCATTTGCATTGCTTGTTGTACCCATGATATGATGGTGGTGTTTGCCCAGCGCGGGGGACTTGTTTGTGGACTCATCATCCATGGCATACCTTAGTTTTAGGTACGAATAACAAGTTTGGTTATGATACCTGGGACAGCCATGGCAAAGTGGTCATGGGTGTTCTCGGTATCGGGAAAAAGAATGTCGTAGAGCAGCTGGGCTCCCGGGGCATGATGAGATGATGGGCTTGTGCTAAGAAACTTAGCAGAGTATATTTGTGGGCCTATTATCCTTGGCGTACCTTGGCTTAGGATACGGATAATAGGATGAAAGGAAACCAACATATTTGCTCAGAGGTTATGAGGACATGGCAAACATGAGGGTTTTATCGTGGAATCTTCCTGCTCATAGGTGATGAGGACATGGCAGGAGTGACTTCACGAAGGATATTTGTGGTCAACAGAGGACATTTGTGGTCAACAGAGGACATTTGTGGACCTATTATCCTTGTCGTACTCCGGTTGTGGGTACAGATAATAGGTTGAAAGGGAACCGACATACTTACTCAGAGGTAATGAGGACATGGCAAGTATGAAGGTTTCTTCTACGGAGCCTTCCCACTCAGAGGTAATGAGGACATGGCAGGAGTGGGCTCAATGAAGAGGGGGTACATAGAACGAATCAGAGGTAATGAGGACATAGAAGTTCTATGTAGGGGTGATTTGTTTTTGGCGGAAGTGAAACGACTCAGAGGTGATGAGGACATAGCCGATTTAGAAATTTGTGGATCGCTTACCCTTTTTGTGCACTGGAAGTGCAGGTATTGGATCATGAGGGAGGATCTCTTTCTAGGAAGAAAGTTCAGAGGTATGATCATACATGACTTACTATCTGAAAGAGTGACCGGGATGTGAGTTCAGAGGCACCATCGGGTACATGACTCGATATTGTGAAAATATGAGTTCAGGGGCACCAGCAGGTACATGACGCGATAATCTGGAGAATGGTGAGTGTGAGTTCAGCGGCACCAGCGGGTACGTGACTCGGGATCTGGAGAATCATGAGGGTGAGTTCAGCGGTACTAGCGGGTACGTGACTCGAAAATCTGGAAAATTATCGTCTAGACATAGTATTTCTTCAGGAACTTGTCGTTGACGGGCAACATGAGCAAGTCTCCGTTTTGCTTGGCGAGGCGGTAAGCACCGTTGGAGAATACGGCCTCGATGATAAATGGACCTTCCCATTTTGGCTGGAACTTGCCGGCGGTCTTGTGAGTCACGACCATCGGCCTCCGGACTGCCAGAACAAGATCGCCCACTTGAAATGTTCTGATTTTAACCTTCTTGTTGAAGGCTCCAGAGATGTGTGTTTGGTATAGTTCGATCCTTTGCTGAGCTAGGAGGCGCTTTTCATCTAAGGCCTCTAACTCTTGTAGTCGACGTCGGTAGTTATCATCCGTCGTCAATTGATAAGTGAGGGTGACGCGGAGCGAGGGTATTTGAGTCTCTAATGGAAGAACTGTCTCACTTCCGTACACCAGGGAGAATGGTGTGTTCCCAGTAGGTGTTCGGACTGTAGTACGGTACGCCCATAAATATTCGCCAAGCTTCTCGTTCCAGTCACGTTTGTTGGAGGAGACAAACTTCTTGAGGAGTTTGATGATTGTTTTGTTGAATGCCTCTGCCAACCCGTTCGTTGCTGGATTGTAGGGAGTCGAGCTAATATTCTGGATGCGATATTTGTCGCAGAACTGATAGAAGGCGTGGCTTGTAAACTGCGGACCATTGTCGTGGATGATCCTCCGGAACAGTCCAAAGCGATAGATAACGTGATGCTTGAGAAAGCTGATCACGTTCGAAGTCTTTACTTCTGCAAGCGGGACAGCTTCTGTCCATTTGGAGAAATAATCCGTGATTGCAAGTATGAAGCGATGTCCGCGGGAGGAAGGTGGAGTAATCGGACCGATGATGTCCATCCCCATGCTTCGAATGGCCAGGATGTCACGGTCGGATGTAGAAATTTGGATGGTTGGTGAATAAAGTCTGCGTGGACTTGGCAGGCTTTGCACCTTCTAGCATAGTCTATCGCATCTGCTACCAACGTGGGCCAGTAGTAGCCCATTCGGCGAAGACGGTCTTGCAATTTAGGACCAGGTTGATGGGCCCCGCAGACGCCGTCATGAGCTTCTCGTACGGCTTCTTTGGCTTCCGCGTTCGACAGACACCGAAGCAATAATCCATCGTAGGATCGCCGATACAGCATTTTCGTCTCTATATCGTAGAAGAATCTGAGAGAACGCCGTCTGATGGAGGTGGCTTCCTTCGGGTTCTCGGACAGGATGTCGTAAACGACGAAGTCAATGAATGGTTGTCACCAATCTGGGACATCATCGATCGTCTGGGCGGAATAACTCGCCACGAATTGAACGTTATTCTTGGGGCAGACCAGTTCGTGGCATACTACGTCTACCGATTGATGAGTATGATTTGGCACTGCTAGGGAAGCGGCCAGACCTGCTAAGGCATCGGCTTCGATATTTCGGAGTCCGGGGACGTGTTCGATGAAGAACCCCTCAAACGACGAGATGATGTTGATTGCTATTTGGTGATAGGGGATCATGTCTTCGTGGCGAACTTCGTATGAGCCCCGGATTTGATTGACGATTAACTGAGAATCGCCGTATGCTTCAAGATATTCTACCCCCAGCTCCCTTGTAAGTTGGAGGCCAATGACTTGAGCATTGTACTCGGCCACATTGTTAGAGCAGGGTTCCGTGAGGGAGTAAGCGCGGTTGATCACCAATCCGGTAGGAGAAACCAGTACCACCCCAACTCTGACGATAATGTTGCCCTTAGGTCCAGTTCTCGAAGCGCCGTCGAAGAACATTCGCCATATATCATCGTGAGAGGTTGCATGCGAGTCGGCGACCTCATCTGGGATCTCTTCATATATCCTGGACGACTCCGAGCCCGGGTGGGCTGCCAAAAAGTCTGCCAGGGCTTGGCCTTTGACCGCCTTTTGTGGGACGAAGATCATATGGTAGGAGGATAACAATATTGCCCATGTAGCGAGATGAGAGCTGAGTGCCCCTGGTTTAGTCATGAGGACCCTGAGAGGGTTGACTCGTGAGATCACATGTATCATTTGTCCGGTGACATAATGCCGTGTTTTCTGAACGGCGAACACTAGGGAAGGCATTCCTTCTCCACAGCAGTGTATCGGTGCTCTGGCCCAATCATCATTCGGCTGAGATAATATATGGCCTGTTCATGGCCTGCATCGTTATTTTGTGCTAGCAGAGCTCCGAGAGAGTGCTCCATTGCTCGTACGTAGAGCAGGAATGGTTTTCCAGCAACCGGGGCCACCAGGACTGGAGGGTTCGACAAATATTCTTTGATGCTGTCGAAGGCCCGCTGGCATTCTTCGTCCCATACGAACGAGATACCTTTCTTTATGAGGTGGGTGAATGGCCGACATCGCCCGGAGAGGTTAGAAATGAACCTCCTGATGTACGCTAGTCTCCCTTGAAGGCCTCTGAGTTCGCAAAGATTTCTCGGGGGACCCATCTCCATAATTGCCTTTATCTTCTCAGGGTCTACGTGGATACCCTGGGCGGTGATGATGAAACCCAAGAAATTCCCGCTAGATACGCCCAGGAAGGACTTCGTAGGGTTCATTTTCAAATTGTGCGCTCGCATCAGGTCGAATATCGTCATCAGATCCTGTAGATGGTCTCCCTTACAGCGACTCTTGACGGCGATGTCATCAACATAGCACTCCACCGTCTTGTGTAAGTGGTCCCTGAAGATGATACTCATGGCTCTTTGATATGTGGCGCCAGTATTCTTTAAACCGAAAGGCATGACTGTGTAGCAATACGTGCCAATCGGTGTTCGGAATGATGTGTGCTTTTCGTCGTCATGAGACATCTTGATTTGGTTGTACCCCGAAAAGCCATCCATGAATGACATACGTTCAAAGCCGCAGGTATTGTCAATCATGATGTCCGTGATAGGGAGGGGGAATTCATCTTTGGGGCATGCTTCGTTCAGATTGCGGAAGTCGATGCAGATTCGAATCTTTCTATTCTTCTTGAGGACGGGTACTATATTGGCGAACCAATCTGGATGTTGTTCTTCACGAATGAAGCCGCTAGCTATCAGTTTATTGACTTCGGTTTCGATCGTATCCATGATGCCTGGGCGGAAGCGTCGCTGTTGTTGTTTGACTGGTTTTGCGTCCGGCCGAATGTTGAGTTTGTGAAGAGCAATATCGGGATTTAACCCCGGCATGTCTTCATAGCTCCATGCGAACACATAAATGTATTCTTTGACAAGTTCCAGCAGTGATTCTCGCTCTTCGTCTGTTAAGCTTTTACTGACGAAGATTGGTTTTGGAGAAGATTCGCTGCCGAGGTCGACCTGTATAACCTCATCTTCAGTAGGAGGTTCCCTCAGTTCGAACCGCTTTTCCCATTGTGCATCCAACTGCTGGGCCCACGGCTCTAGCTCGAGGATTTCGGGGATGTCTTCGTCTTCTTCATAAGCGTCAGCGAATGCCATGTTGACTGACAAGACTTGTTTGAATACATCTCCGATGCTGGTATCAGAGTCAGAAGTTGGTGACCCGGTCGAATGTGAATGCCAGTCACATTCTTCATCTGAACTCTCAGGGGTCGTCGTGGGTGTTACATACCCTAATCCATATCGAGTCTTGCTATAGAAGTCCCGTGGTTTACCTGCCGGGACCGGTGGCTTTAAAGGTAATCGTCGCCCCGTGCCGTAGTTCAAACCCGGCGTCGTTTCTAGATCATACCCCTGTTTCTACATAAGATATTTAGATTGGGGGCTATAAAGATACAGAGGTAGTCTCCCGGCATCCGATCCAAGGTCGACTTCTTCTATGGTGAAGGGATGCGGATCGTCTTTTCGGCCGAAGATGATTGGATGGTTCCCTCCCTCGATTATTCGATAAGCATCTTCTGTTGGAGTAAGCTGGATTTTGGTGTAGACATTTGTCACCTGTGTGTGTAGGTGAGTGTCTATACCGTGTTCTATAGCGTACATTGTACAAAGCTTATTAAGCTCGAGGTAGTTCAAAGATAGCCCTTTATTAATGAAGTAAGGTATCTTTTCTAGGGGGATTACATCATCTGCGGAGGGAACATCAGTGTGGGAAGCCACATACTTGGCTAGCTCCGGTTCCTCTTCGACTACCCCTTGTGTAAATGAAGACTGAGAGGACGACCTGGGCAGCTTGATTGTCAGAGGTTCAGCTTGCGCCAGGTATGCATCGGCATTTTGGAGTGCATCGCTCAAAGCCGCACGAACATCTTTGGAGAGCCTCAGGAGCTCGTATAATGATAACTTGGCCGGTGTGTTGGCCAATTGTGCCAAGATGTCAAAGTTGTAGGACTTCTCCAGCCCTTGGGCTGCCTCTTTTCGGAGGGATTTGTCGAAGCGAGTCTCCCTCGGCCTAGGCTTATCGGTCGTCGGAGGCTGAGCCGGTCCCGGAGCATCAGTTGTAGTGGGTTGATGATCTTCAGCTGGATTGTCAACCACAGGTTGGGATTGCGCCCCAGACCTCGTGACGACGGCTGTAGCTTCTTCGATGTCTGTCGAGATTGTGCGGCAAGACCTGACTTTTTCATTCTTTTTCTTGCAGACAGAAGATGATATGGGCCGAGTCACTTCCGATACCAAGTCTGGATGGATCCACATGACCTCCCCTCGTGATGTGGTGAGGGGCACTAGACCAGCGGCCTGATCTCGGGGGGGAGGAAGATTAGAGATCTCCATTGTCGCCAGAGGTATGAGGACCACCCCATCTTAAGTTTCCGTCGGAGGGAAGCTGCCGAATTGTACGGACACCATGTTGGCTGCCACGGTTACCTCTTCGAAATCGATAGCCAGAGCATTCGAATCGATAAGGTTTTGGATGTACCGTTTCAGCTGGTAGCAGTCGTGTGTGGCATGGTGGACGTAGCGATGGTAATGGCAGTACTTTGGGTTCTCCATCTCTGTCGGCCGCAGTTCCCGTCTTGGTGGAGGAAGCTGAATTCTTTCTCCTTGTATGAGCATGTCCAAGATGGGCTTGACGTGACCGTCTTCGAAGGAGTACGTGATTTGCGGCCATTGTTTGTCTGTTGGCTTTGGCTCAGGTTTCTGTGCTGTATCGGCCACCATAGCCTGCTTTCCTCTGCTGTCCCGATTGTTGGAGGGGCTACCCCCATTATCGTTGTTGGGACGCTTGTCCTTGTTCTCTCCGTCCGAGATGTGCAATCCCAGTTGGCGAGCCTTCTTCAATCGTTCTTCGACGCTTGTGGCGCTGATGATGAACGTCTTCCAGTCCTTAAATTGACTTTCGCCCATCCAGAGACTGATTGTTGGGAGGAGTCTATTTTGGCAAATTTCAATCAAGGAGGAATCTGGATTCCCAGAGGGCAACTTCATGGCGGTTTGACGGAACCGCTCGATGTAGTTCTTTGTCAGCTCTTTCTTCCCTTGGACGACATCCATGAGGGTGGACATGGTGATGTCCTGCCCTACTTCGTAGAATCTCTCCAAGAATATGCGCTTGAAGCCGACGAAGGAGTGGATGCAGTTGTCTGGCAGGTTGCGATACCAGTCGAAGGAGACTCCTTCCAATGCCCCGATGAATAATCGTGTGAGAATGGCATCGTCATGGGGCAGATGGTCGGTGGTGACCTCGAAGTAAGTGATGTACCGACTTGCTGAGGTCTTGCCATCATAAGAATTGATATTGAACGGCTTATATCTTGGTGGGAATGGAACATCCCTCCATGCAGCAGGGTATGGTTGCCGTATTCTGAGGTCTTGCGAGTTTTCTCGAGCGTGGAACATGGCTCGGAGCTCCTGGACCTCTCTTCTCGCTTCGCGTGCTTCGTCCACGGCGGTGGGGGCCGTTGTTTCAGGAGTATTGTTGCCCAGGTTCGGTGTCGCTGAGTTCGAGTCCGCATTGACCGCGGGACCTGCGCTTATTTGGCCAGGCGTTCCTCCTTGCAGAGTTGGAAGGGCCGCTTTAATCTCGTCTACAGACTTGACCAAAGCAAGCAATATGGCTTCGAGACTATCGATGCGTTGGCGATCACTGGAACCACCTTGGTTGTTGTCTGTCATGAATACCGTCTTCACATGAGGAGAGATAGACGGAGCGGTGGAGGAAGCGCCCTCCGAATCGTACCCCTGTAGTGAGAAGTCATCGGGGTATGTGGGTATGTTCCCTTCTGATTCAGACTCGGAAGGAACAGTACCCCCAGTCTCCGAGTTCGCCTCGTCTTGGGAGTTGTGGACGTCCTCGGGGACGTCGAGGTTTGCTACCTCCGATGGGAGAGTTGTCTCTTCCGGCTCGTCTTCTTGGAACATCGGATTGCTGTGGAGGCTCGGAGGGGTGCTACCCCCAGCCCCAGCAACCCCCTGCGTTATGGACGACGAATCCCCCACGGTAGCAGATTTCGTCTTAGAGCGAGTACCTTGGAAAACTCCGGTGGTGGGCACCCGCTTAGACGACAGTCTTTTAGTCACAGTGGTTGAGATCTTCGGACTGGGAACATTCGTCTTCTTCCCCCTTCCATCAGCGGGGACTTTTCGAGCAGAGTTACAGGAGACGACGGGTAGTGCCTCATCTTCTGATGATGGCTGTTGTAGTCTTTGAAAGACAGACTGCCGGTCTTCTTGCATCGTCGTGCTATTGCAACAGCAGTTGACGATGACTTGGGTGCAGTGACGTCCGTGGGAGGACTCTTTGTACCCCGATGCATCTTCTCTTTTCTTGCGTTTGTGGAGGATGGCCTCACGCAAGTCAGATGGGTCTGGACCGACCATGTTTGCTCCCGGGATTTTGGGAGACTTTTGTGAACCTCTCTGTCCGTCTGCCGCCGGGGGCTGGACTCGAGTGGTTTTGTACAACTTTCCATTCGAGGCCCGTATAATAATCAGCGGGATCCCCCGATAGTCAGAGGTTGGGGCAGCTGACTGGGCTTGGTGGGCCCGCGCTGCCCTAGACTTCTTCCTTTTAGCACTTACGGGTGCGTAATAGGAAGAGTCCAAGTTGAATACCACAGAGTATGGCTTATCATCCAGAGAACCATCAGGGTCAGGACCGCATGAGAGACGGTCGAAGACTGATCGAGAGAAACGTAGAACAGACGCTATGCGGCTAGGATTGGAAATCGTGTAGGCTGTCTGCATGCGGATTTCTTTAGCTGTCGGATGAGTTATTCTTGTGCGACTAGGAGTCACGACCGTGCAGGCTGGCCGTATGCGGTTGGCAATTGTAGCCGCATGGGTTTTCTGCAAACGATTGACTTTAGTAACCGCATAAGTTTTATCCATGCGATTGGCAACTATAGTCGCATAAGCTATGCGGCTGACAGATGTGGCCGTATGAGTTTTCTTCATGCGGCTGGCGGATGTAGCCGCATGAGTTTTCTTCATGCGGCTAGCACCCTTATGCGGCTCGGATCGCATAGAGTTCCTCTTTGCCCCTGCAAGTCTAGCATCATAGTGTTTTCTTCTGCCGGACTTGGGGACAACAGAGTTATCTACGGTCTGAAGTGGGGCCGCTGGAGAGTCTTCCCCGCCGTCTTGAGCAACAGAGAGTATCTCTGCAAGAGCTTCAGTAGGAGCGAATGATCGGGGTCTCCACTCCTTGCGGGCCTTCTTCGTGCGGGCTCGCTTCTGGACCGGGCCAGCGCTCTTGTCGGAGAGCATTTCTTCAAACGCCTGTTGGTCGAACCGGGCGACCATCATCTGTTGAGTGGAACCAAGTTTGGCTACATCCGATTGCGTCACCAACTCCTCAGCCGTGGAGAAGTTTATCTCCAGCAGAGTCGTCATCGTGTTTGCCATTGATTGTAAAAGTACAGAACAGTTTTATAGGAGGACTGAACTTAGACTCACAATACAAACTCGCTTGTACAAAGAAAGCCTAGGACGAAAGCCTAGGTACAACAGACTAAGTACAATTGTTTATTTTAGATTCTGGGGGGTGACGATAGAGGCTCGGGAAGACGACGGTAGCCCTGCCTTACTCCTTGGACGATCGGTGTGCAGCCTTGGCTCCAGAAGATTTGTTCAGCGTTGAAGAAATGCTCTCTTTGCTCTCTCTCTGCTCTTCTCTCCAAGTTCTCTGGTGCTCTCTCTGATCTCGAAAAAGTGCTCCTGTGTGCGCCTCTCTCGGTGTGTGCGTATATTCTGCAAGGGAATGGCACCCTGCTATTTATAGGAATGGGGTGTGACCATTAGGGTTGCAAATGATTGCTTCTTGGAGATGGCGGCGGCCTGTGGATTGGTCAATCTAGGCCATTCGTTTTGATTGTGATGAATCTGGACCATTAAGTATAGATTACACCAAATCTCATCAGCAGTTAATACTGATTGGAATAAATCTTCCTCATAATGATCTTCTGATGTCTGCAAATAAATTTGATTTATTCTCCTGCCACGTGTCCCAGATTATTGAGATTTGACCCAATCTCTGATTGCAATAAATCTGGGAGATTTATCGGCTTAGGACACGTGTCCTAGGAACCACTGGGGGGATCTGAACCGCATGAAGATTGAGCCGCATAAGATTTGGGCCGCATAAGGTTCGGACCACTTGTCAGGGCTGCTTGGGTAGTGGCTTCCCCCTTCGAACCTTTGAGCCGCATGGAGATGATCATTGCGAGCCGCATAGGGATGCATCCGCCTTGGCCGCATGGAAATGGTCCTCTTGACCCGCATGGAAAGGCCTCCGCTTGAGCCGCATGAGACTGTTTTGACCTGAGCCGCATGGAACGACTTCATTCTGACCCGCATGGGAAGTCTTCGCTCAAGCCGCATATGATCGTCCACGTGGCAAGGCCGCGTGGCATTTTATGGATCTCGGGAGATTTGTGTCAGAGATTTCTTTCTCTTCCCTAGGGGACTGTCATTATGACAGAGTCATAATTACTTCTTTTGTATCAGGGCTGTCACTTTTTCAGAGTTATCAGCCGTCAAAGTAATTAATGCAGCATGGGTCGAAGGGGAGCACTGTTACGCCACGTGTCTTCTGAGCCGCATGAAATATTTCAGGCCGTATAGTCCCTGAGCCGCATAGTCTTTCTGTGCCGCATGGGCTGTCTGAGCCGCATGGGGTTCCCTGGCCGCATGGATCATTTTCCATGCTTCTACAGCACATAACTGGGATGCACATAACTGAGCTGCTGAAAAGGATGCACCTTGCTGAGGACGCATGGTGGGATGCGCCTAACTGGGGGCGCATGGTGATCGCTGCGCCTATTTGAGGGCGCATGATGGCTGCTGGCTGTAGACTTAGGATTTTTTTTGTAGAAGTTCTCCTTTGTACAACCTTTTCTAGACATGTAATAGACTTTTATATGTAATAAAAAGTCTTCTTTCAATGTCTATATTTGTTGTTTTTTGTTGTGTGAAGTACTTTGTCCAAGCTCTCTGGCGCATGTAGTCTGGCGCATGGGCTTTCTGGTTCTGAAATTCCATGCTTCTACAACGTGCACGAAGTTATGGCCAAGTTTGCAAAGTGTTGATATAGGGGTATCTCGACGGATACGCACTGATTTCGTCGCACACGCACAACGAAATCAAGTTCTGTCAGTTCTCACACGTCAGCAACATCCATACGCGTCTTTCGATGCGTATAGTGTACGACCACATCGTCCGGTTTGTCGGGGCGCACGTCGTATCGAAAAAAATTTCATATATTCAACCGTTTTAAAAATAATTTTTCTAGGATTTTCAATTCGAATTAACATGAAAAATAATACAGTATAAGGGAAACTAATTAGTGGGATTTAATCTTGGTTATATTGGCTACAATATTGTTCAGGTCGAATTAAAGGAAATTCCAAATCCTGGAAGTTATCGGTCTTCAAAAACGGAGCTCTGTCATTGAAACTGTTCATGAAGAACACCTGGTAATGTGGGTTTTTCTTAATTTTCTAGGGAAAATACAGGAAGAACTAGTGTATCTAGATTAAATCTAATTGTTAGGGTTCGAAGGTGGTCATGTTGGCTACTAGTAGGATTTGATAGATCCGAATTAAATTAACCGAAGGGAAAGAAAACATCATGCAAATATTGGTACCTGGCTGCAACTTCAAACAGGGGGCTCCTCTATTCCGACGATTTTTTTTGCCGATTGCAGGCAATTCTGGCGACGCCAGGAGGCTCGTGGTGGTCGCAGGGGCTCCGAGGACGTTCGCCTAGGTTAGGATATGCTCTGGGTCGAAGCACGAAGGGCACAGGAAGAAGTTTTTAGGGTTTTTTCGAGGGATTTTCATGGATGAGTCGAGTTTATATACTCGCGATTAAACCCAATTTTTGTTTGAATTCTTCTTGGGATTTAACGTGATTTAAATTAGGATTTGGATTAGGATTGGAGGAGAATCTATGTGGGAATGAGTAGGAAAAATTTTGAAAAGTTTTTTATAGAGATTTGATCAAATCTCACTTTGGAACTTAAACTCTATCGAGCTCAGGCTCGACTCGGGTGAGGAAGATGATGAACAGTGCTTGCACTGTTCATCACGTGGGGTTCCTTTCTTTTTATTTTTTACACTAAACACTTATTTATATATGTTAAGCTTATATATAAATAAGCTTATAACTAAGGTTATATATAACATATGTATATCAAAAATTGTTAAGAAATTAAAATAAATTTCTAAACTCTATATGCTTCAATAGTGTCTACTACCAAATTCTTTTAAGCAATAACCATACAATATATATATATACATATATATCTTTCCTAATATATATAAGGTTTATTTATATAAAAACTGTCACTCTCCGTTTCCAGAATACGTATTTTAATACGTGTACTGCTTGAATGTATTTATTTAATATTTATCATGCATTTGTTCTGTATTTAATTCCTTTAATTTATTCTGTAATTTCATGCTAGTTAATTTTTTGTATTTTATTTTCTGCTTTTGCTTAAGCACTTGGTTTAGCTGGGTTCATCATGATAAGGGGTGGATGGCCTAGATCTTGTATGAAGGAATGGGTGGTGGAGATTTTGACTTGGGCTTGATATTTAGACCCCTTTACTTTTCTCTCTCTTCATTACTCTCATTTACTTCTTCTTCATCCTCCATTACTCTTCCACCAACCTAGAGAGCTTAGGCAAGTACAACTTGCTTCATGATGGATCTCAAGTATTATTGTTCTATTCTCTTCCTTACTTGATTTTAAGTCTCTTTAGAACTTGGAGTTTTTGGTTTTCATGGGTGTATTTTTGTAGATCTAAGTTTATGTTACTTTCAACTTTTCTTGGTTTTGTCCTATCAAACTTCTTTGTTTTCAAAAATCTAGTTGTTCTATGTTGTAGATAATTTTATTCTACCCTATTTTGACCTATGGAAGTCCAGATTTGGGCTTGGATTGAAGGTTGGGAAGTCTGGGAACCCCCAACTTCCCAGGTTATTCTTCTCAAAAAAGTTGGAGAAGAAGAACAGTGCCTCCCGCATGGCCTTTTCATGCGGCAAGGTCCCTTGCGGCTCCTCTTTGGCCGCATAGGCACTCCAGTCTTCATGTGGCTCCCTCCTTGCCACATTATCCCTTTGGTCGCGTGCCGCATGATAGCATGCCACATAGGCCTTTGCCGCATGGCTTTGTTGGACTTTAGCCGCATGGCTTTGTTGGACTTTAGCCGCATGGCTTTGTTTGACTTTAGTCGCATGGCTTTCGGCTCCCTTGTCGCATGGCCCCTGTTTCCCCCTTGCCGCATGGCTCTCGGCAGCCTGGCCGCATGGCCCCTGTCCCCCTGGCCGCATGCTGTATGGCCGTTTGGCCCTTGCCGCATGGCGATCTCTGGTCGCATAGGCCATGGCCCTTGGCTTCCGGGCCGCATGGGATTCTGATTTGACTCTGGCCGCATAGATGGGTACCCACTTACCCTGCCATATAGATGGGCATCCATCTACTGCCGTATGGGATTCTGATTTGACTCTGGCTGCATAGATGGGTACCCACTTATCCTGCCGCATAGATGGACATCCATCTACTGCCGTATGGAATTCTGATTTGACTCTGGCCGCATAGATGGGTACCCACTTATCATGTCACATAGATGGGCATCCATCTACTGCCGCCTTTTGGCTGTTTCTTATTCCGAATTGACTTTGATTGTTACCTTGACTAATGATTGATCATGCGTTCCTAGTTGGAACTAGAAGACTGGCTAGTCGTCTTATTGAATTGAATGAGACACGTTCACGAATGAACCATGAACCATTACGATCGACTAGCCGATCCGAACATTGGCATATGGACACATTTTGACTTCCATTTTTCTGTAAAAGCAGCATGTGTACCTTACGGTCAAGGCATGATTATTCCGTAGCTAGGCTTTATTGTTGCATTACGCTATGTAAGACCTACCATCGATGATATACATAACCTGACGATCTTCTTTTACAACGAACTCTGAGTCGTACAACTAATACTATCGTCAAATTGCATATACGAACAACTCTTACAAATCCAAGATCAATTTCTTTATAGTTATCTTCTGAACAAGTCATATGATCAATTCGTTCAAGCCCAAATCATATTTGTTATCGTCTATCTTAGTCATCGAGCAATTTTTTTCTTTGATCCCTAGCGTAATTCACATACCTTCCAATCGATATTTTCATACACGCCAACTTCCAATCGTGCTAACTTTTCGTATACGATTTGTATCGATTCCTCGACTGAGTCATCTGTTCGGTACACCTTAACTTTTTCTTAATTCAATCTACCTACTCAATCATTTTGCATTTCATACTCTGCACATTCTTAACCCGATGCGCATCGTCTTCCTTATTCGTTCGAATCAAACATACTAGCTAACGAATTACGACTAACTTTGAAACACTCTTTCTAAGGCTTTGAGTTTAGCACAATGCTTGCTAATAGACTCGTTGACACCCCACATCTTCAATCGATCGACATCTCCAAGGCTATTTCATACACCACTCAGGGATGAAGTCGCTCGACAAATCCTCGAAACTATTATTCGAATTGTAACCATTCACGTTGAATCTTCGTTCGAACCATTCCTCAATTTTCAAGTGCGTTGACGATAACATCGTTCGATGGAACCCCTATCGATAGTCATCATGTGGTCTATGAATCAAATCAAACTCATTCCCATTTTGAAATAATTCGAATTCCGCACATAACTTTGCTAACGTCGACACAATTCTTGGTGTATATGCCTAGCCCGACTAGGCGTGAGATCGTCTTTTATTCAACCAATTTTTTTCCTTCGTGACATTTTGTAAAATATATAGACTTATTGTATGAACATCACGTGAAACGTTGAGAGAGAGAGCGTACCAACAATATCAATCGTGAAAACAACATCAGAGTTTGAGAAAACAACATCAAAGTTAAAAAATTCAATCAAAAGTCTAAGGACAAAAAGCCATCTGATACCATTATGTCATGCCCTGGTTATGTAGAACCGTTCGTCCTCGCTAGGGCATTATGCCACGTGAGCCTAGGTTGTGCTTAAGTAAGTCGGGTTCCATAACGACCGATTACAACAGCTTACGACGGGATCGTCGTACAGAAGTCTCAAGCAGAAGCATTGAATAATGAAGGCAACATGAGTATACAAACAAAACTAGTCTTTTATAGATCATGTAAATAAGATTTTACAAAGGGTGCAAAGCCAAAATTACAAGTCGCTCAAGCTTACTTTCTCTTAGAATATAATCGCTCAGCTTTCTCTCATCTCTCAATACAAAGCTCAAGGCTGCAACTTGCAGATGCTCCAAAAGACGATGTCCATACATTATGTACCATATAAGTCCAGACTTCATGCGGCCGCATGCCTCAAAATGCCAAAAAACTTCATGCCTCGACGCATCCAAGCAAGCTTTGTGCCAAACGATCTTCTACTTGTGTCTGCACATAAACACTGTGTGGATGTCAGTACACAACCGTACTGGTGGTGTGAGCTCCTCATCCACCCATACAAAAATAACACGTTTATTTAGTTTGTGCAATATATCTCTTTGATTGTCTTTCTAATCTTGTCTTAGGATCAATTTTAGGATATAGACTCTTAGCCTATTTTGTGTCTCTAGATTATCATCGTGCCTCGTATCGAAAACTTACTTATCTTTGTATTTCTAGACCATTCTTGTGCCAACAATATAATGTACCGACTCGCGCTTGCCTTTTTACTCATACTTTGAGACGCAACAACATGGTCGTGCCATAACTTTATTTGTGCTTGAACGTCGAGACCGTGCCTCCCAACTCAATATGACTTAACCAAACTTTCTCTTATGGCCCTTCCTGACTTAAACTCGAAACTCAATCCCAAACTTGTGGAACTTGTATTGACGACTCAAACACGACATCATATATCGTGCCGAAGCACGTGTCTTTGTTATAGCCAAGTCTTAGGCTTCATAGAACTTATGGTGCGGACCATGCACACACTTTATGAATCATTCGTGTCGTGGTTATACTCTTTGTAACTCAAATGACACCATGCATATGCTTCTTTACTTAATCTAAGGCATGCACGCGGATAGCCGCTATATGCCGACTCATCTTTATGAAAGACCACTAGCAATGTCAAGCTATACCAGGACTTTTGCATATGGTAACGTTCGCGTGCGAGGTATAAGCTCCACCGAACGTCCTGCAGCCTGTATTGTAACACCCACTTCAATTCGAGTCGCACCGTCGTTGAAGGTCGTATAATACCGATAATTCCTCCTAGGTCGACACGAACTCGGTACCCCTGCGATTGTTCGATGAACCAAACCTTATGCACAAGTTATCCAATGGCCATGCAAGACTCTACTCGATTTACCATTCTCAGTATCCTTTCTCATTATTTACTTCTCATTCTTTTACACAACTCCCTCAAACCAGGGATTGCATCGCTGACAATCGGTCGCAATAACTTTCCATGTTTTTATACTCATTTCTAACTCAAATCCAGGAATGACTATTTGATAGCCCTCCTGCTCAACTTGACCAATTTGTGTTCTTTGAAGTGTCCCATAAACTATTTTATACTTTAGATGATGAGCCTTGATACCGTGGGGTTGTGCACGTGTTCAACTTGAACAACCGTGTTCTTTGAGTGCCCTAAATCTTGTTATAAACCCTATGATACGAATTAACTCGTCGGACAAGCAAGGGCTATGGCAAGCCTTACACCATGGAGACGTGTATTGAGACTCGTAAGACAATTATGCTATACCAAGCATTTGACGGTGGGACAGTACATGCTTTATTAAGCATTTATAGCTTACGACGCCTATGACTACGCTAAGTTCATAGTCTTGTGGCAACATAGACCAACTTTTCCTTCTTTCAAGCCACGAGATAGAGGACCGAGTATCAATTAAAAGCCGTCGTAGGATGATATCTAGGTAGCAACTCGACTATTCCATATTTTATACTCATTTGACTCAATACGGGATTATTCGCTTTAGCTATGTGGGTTCGTCTCTTTTATTAATATACCTACTCAGTGTAATTAAAAAATTCAATTATTATTATGAAGGTCAAGCTGAGGCAAGTTCATCGAAGTCACCCACCTGAGCGAGGAGCTGTCTCGACCGAGCAGGACTTCGAGCAAGCCGTTACATGGCTAAGTCCAACGCCGTTGGCGTTTTGATTCCTCCGGTTGAACTGAACGGGACGGGGTATTACATTGACTCGACGCCGATGCTCAACTCCATCGAGCTGTGGTTCGAGTCGGAGTCCATTGAGCCCGTTCAACTCCGTCGCTGACCCCTCCGACGCTGTTCGAGGCGGTGGCATTGCTCAAACGGTAGCGCTACTCGAAGCGGTGGCACTGCTCGAGTGCGTTGAGATCCGGTCCGAGGGATGGAACCGGTGGTCGTAGGAGTCAGAAGGATGGTGTGTAGTGCCCTGTCCCGCTCAGTCCAACCGGAGGAATCGAGACGCAAAGGCGTTTGGACTTAGCCATGCAACGGTTTGCTCGAAGTTCCGCTCAGCCGAGGTAACTCATCGCTCAGGTGGGTGGCTTCGGTAAACTTGTCTCAGCTTGTCCTTCACACTAATAAAGGAAATTTTTTACTGCACTGAGTAGGCTTGATAATAGAAGAGATGAACCCACATAGCTAAAGGAAATAATCTCGTACAGAGTCAAATTATGTAGAACTTGAAAGTATTCAACTTGATGCTTAGATTGCACTTCACGTTGGATTTTCAAAGTTGGCACACGTTGGGCTATCGACTTAACGTCAAACACGTCTTAATGCTAATCATAGCAGCTACATTCCCACAGTCTCAATGTTATTCATAGCAGCCACGTTTCTACAGTTTAAAGACTTATCATATTGAGTATGACTTAAATTAGTGGCACGGCAAGGAACATATTTTGTTCAAGTTAAGTAGGAAGGCTATGCAGTTGCCATTTTCTTGGTCTTTAAAAAGAAAATTCACACGATCGTTTGTCGCCAAGTCGATCTCTTGTTTGGGAGTCTCCAACGAAGTATGGACAGTACGATTTAAGAGCACAATATGCAAAGGGTTTGAGTTGTACCACAAATTAGGTTATACATTTATGTGAGTCTAGATGTTCTTATAGGTGCATGGCACGTCATGGACAACTTATGCACAAGGGCGATATTTTCTTCGGACGATAACCTAGGGCCATAGAATCGATCCGGCCATGGATGAAACACGGTATAGCTGATGCTGGGCAGTCAACCAGGAATTCGATGGACTTTTAGTACGACTAGATACCTGCATTGATCGACCCAAGATGACTTGTCATGCCAGTGATCTTTTATATAGATGAGTCGGTGTGCTGAGAGGCAATCCGCATGCACGGTGTCGGTTGAATCGCAAGAAGCATAGGCACAACTTGGATGAGTCAAGATATGTTTGTACGGTTTAATTGCAACACAACGATTATGGAGCCTAAGATTTGGCTATACGTAAAGACATGTGCTTCAGCACGAGATGTGGTGTCATATTTTGAGTCGTAGACACAAAATTGCATAGTTTGGGATTAAGTCATTTGAGTTGAATAGAAAAGGCCGTATGACAAGGTATGGTTAAGTCACACTGAGTTACGAGACATGATATCATTGTTGTTGTACGAGTGAGTTTATGGCACGCCCATTGAGTTGCGAGGCACAACCTCGACGTAGAATCACGAAAGAGTTTCATGGCACGATTGTGTCATCGTATCGTAAAATAGGCCAGGAGTCTATGTCCTAAAATTGATCATATGGCAAGATTATAAAGACTACAAAAGAATAAATTGCACTCACTAAAATGAACGTATTGGTTTTGTATGGGTGGGAGAGGGGTTCACTTACCAGTATGGTTGTGTATTGATGCCCTACCAGTCTTCATGTGCATGTTCAGCTATCGGCATGCTCGGGGCGGAGCTCGCTTGGACACGCGGAGGCATGGAGTTTCTTGGCCTTTTGAGGCGTGCGACGCATCGGAGTTTTTAACTATATTGGATATAATGTATGTACATTTCCTTCTGAAATCCACAAGTGGCAAGCCTTGAACCTTCGTATTGAGAGATGAGAGGGAGCTCAGTATTTGTATTCAGAGAGATTATGAGCTTTTGTGAATGTAATCTTTGCCTAGAGCCAGCCCCTTGTAGTATTTTTGTTCTTATCGATAAAATTCTGTATTTTTGAATACTTATGTTTCTTTCATTATTTAATGCTTCTGCGTTGGGACTTCTGTGCGACGATCCCGTTGCTTAGCCGATGTAATCGGCCGTTATGGAAATAGTCTTGCACATGTGCAACCTAGGCCCACGCGACATCACGTCCTAGCAAGGACGATAGTCGTAGCGTAGGCCACGCTCTTACCTTACGAAGTGACCTAAAGTAGTGGTAGTAGCTCCGATCTTATGTTTAAATTATCACATGCTAAAAGTGTACCGCAAATGAAGAAACAAAAATAATCTTCTCTACCCACTCAAGAATTGTCTTTATATTTAAATTCTTATGAATAATATGAAGATGAGTCTTCATCTTATTTTTTCAATTTTAGAATGGTGGAAGAGACACACAAAAAATGTATCCTATACTTTCTTCTATAGCATGCAATATTTTTATGGTCCTGGTGTCTACGGTAGCATCGGAATCTTGTTTTAGTAAAGGTTCGAGAATGCTAAGCAAGAAGAAAAGTAGGATATTGCAAGATATTTTGGAACCTTGCCTTTGTGTTCAAGATTGAGTTTCTACGGAAAAACAAACTCAAAACTTAGAGATAAAAATGTCGATATCAGTGAGCTCGACTTTCAGTCTTACTTTGGAGGATACTATTGGAGGAGGAGCTGAGCAATATTTTTCAATGAAGAAACAAAAACAATCTTCTCTACCCACTCGAGAATTGTCTTTATATTTAAATTCTTATGAAGAATATGAAGATGAGTCTTCGTCTTATTTTTTTTAATTTTAGAATGGTGGAAGAGACACACAAAAAATGTATCCTATACTTTCCTCTATAGCACGCAATATTTTAATGGTTCTGGTGTCTACGGTAGCATCGGAATCTTGTTTTAGTAAATGTTCAAGAATGCTAAGCAAGAAGAAAAGGAGGATGTTGCAAGATATTTTCAAACCATGCCTTTGTGTTCAAGATTGAGTTCATACGGAAAAGCGAACTCAAAACTTAGAGATAAAAATGCCGACATTAGTGAGCTCGACTTTCAGTCTTACTTTGGAGGACACTACTGGAGGAGGAGCTGAGCAATAAACTTGGACGAAAGACGGACGACGGAAAAGGGAAAAAAAATATTTGTACATTTTATTACAAATTTTACGAAAATAAAATATCAACTTGCAACTTTAAATTTTGTTTGTTAGTATGTTATAGCATATTTAAATTATATTGGCATTAACAAAAATTTAGCAAGTCTTTTCTTCTCAATTTTTTTGGCTAGTTAATGTTATAGCATATTTAAATTATAATAACATTAATAAATATTTTTAAATTTTTTCTTCTCAAAATTTTATTTTTTTCTCAATTTTTTTTTTAAAAAAATCGAAGAGACCCAATCCTGAATCGGCCCGCCCCGACCGGGTCATGGGTCAAGGCTGGATTTTTCTATTTTTATTTCGGCCCAACCCAGTCTGGCACACTTCTTCCCCTGGGTTGAGTTCGGCCCGGCCCGAATCCGATCAAATCCGATTGACCTGACTGCGGGCCGGCCGATACACACCATGAGCCAGAACCAACCATGCACATTGCTTCCACATAGCAAACCTAGGAATTGCGCTATGTATCTAGTTCACAATATATCCTCTCTGACATGACAGTACATCGATCATTTGCAGGCTTGTAGCTACCCTCGCAAAGAAACTTAATTTTTACAGGACTACATAGTATCTCAAGATCTATGCGCTTATTAATGGGAGTTGCTGTCATGATATCTATTCTACAGTGGTTTTCTTGTATAAAAAGAGTAGAATCCACAGTGTGCCATCTACACTTCTGAATTGATCAGCGTGTAAATAATGGCAGTACCACCACCATTCTGACACTAGTCAAAGAAGCTGCTGCAGGCGTTGTGTGTATGTATGTATGATCTGTTCTCTCAGAAAAAATGTGTGTAATATATAATATAGCCCATGATATAATCTTTTTTTTTCTTCCTTCTTCCATCTTCTTTTGAGGATGGATTAATTACTACAGTTCACTACAGTTGCTAATGGATGGAAAAGAGGATGGAGTGGAGGAGGACAATGTGGGTGGCCGGGGTGGAGAATAGCTAGGACTGACTCTAGCAAGGAAAAGAGAAAGGGAATGCTCATCATGAGCCATGACTGCAATCATGCATGCCTCTGCTCTGACCTTCTCTATCCCTACAGTCAAGTCGGTATTCGCAACACATTTTAATTTATGAATTTGGCCTTTTACTTTACTTTTCAGGTCTGGTCAACAATGGTCAACGGTATCAGTATGGTCCACCAGCTGGGTCCCCTCCCCCCGGTCTCTCTCAACAAAAGGGCGGAAGAGAGAAAAGAGAATTGTTTGTCAAAACCGGGCCGGAGTGGGCCGGGCACTCACTTTGGGTTGAATAAAGTGTTCCACGCTGGGCCTGGTTACGGAGGCCGTGCAAGTGGTGTGTATTCTGTCCAAACAAATCTTGGTTCGAACTTGGGCCTGGCTTCTAGAAGCATGAGGCAGCAGAGCATGCGCTGCGTTGTGGCCCGTGCGGGCGAATTACTTTTTGCCAAATTTTCTTCTTCTTCACCCTATCAACATTGTGGCTAATGAAGTTGATTTTTGTTGTTGGACTAATTAGTGTTTAGATTCTGAATTTTATAAGAGATTAGAGTTTAAGCCCTGCTAATTAAAAGTTGGACACTGAATTTTTAATTTTTTGTTTCATTTTTTTATTATATCCTCCTTTTCCAGCTTGTGTTGGTTGTTGTCCTTGTACTCATATTTATAGTATAATAGAAAAATATATATATAATATATCGTTCAAACTTTTTAATTTGACATGTTAGAGCTTAAACTCAAAGGCCACATTTGATTTGTGGAACCAGGGTCTTGGAATTTTTTTTTTATTCCTTTCTTGTATTTGGATGCCAAATTTTTTTTCCAAAATTTCTGACCTTCTAAACAAGAACGGAAAAAAAAACTAATAAAAATTACAATTTTCAAAAGAAAAAAAAGTACAAAAAGTTAATCTCCTTTCCTTTCATTTTCGCGAACCAAATGAGGCCTTAGCTTTTATAGAGTCTAAATGCTAATTAGTTGTTGATTTTTTCTAACTTTGTCACGTTGCTCTGTTCTTGTTGATTGTGTGAAAATCAAATAATTATTGAAACTGGGTCAAGTTTTTATTAGATTGGAATTTGGATTAGGTTTAGGGCCATAGGCATATGAGTACATCCGAATTCAACCCGTTCCATGGACCAATCAAATTGGATTAAACGGGTTAACATTCTTATTCGAATTTGACCCGTTTATTAAACGGATCCATTTTAAGCCAAAACCCGCCGAAGAAGCTAGATTGGCGGGTTACTTAAACCTAAATAAGGTTTATTTTGTGATAAATTCAAGTTCCAACATTTTGTTATGGGTCTCGCTGCTAGGGTTGGCAGGGCCGGCCCGGAGTATTTTATTGTCCAAGGCGGAATCCAAAATAATGTCCCTTGTTCGAATATATTGAAAACAAAGTATTAATTTTTTTGGAAAAGATTCATTGTCTCATTATCATGAGCACATTTTACATTTAGGGTATTGTTTCTCTTGAAAAAATAGTACCATAGAATTTAAGTAGAATCGTCTTGATCACGTTTAAACACAATATCATAAAATATTCTACAAAATCAATAAAAACTTCTAGACACGAATTCTTGCACCATTTTTCATATAATTGAATAATCAAACACGATAACTCATTACAACTCAAGTTTGACTAAACAACATCTAAAAACTAGATCAATCTAAATATCAAATTGGCTTTTCCGTAGTGGTTAATTAGAACAATGAAAATGACATCTTTGTAGTGAACATTTTATTTCCGCACATGATCCAAATCAAAATACCAAATCCAACAATCCTCAAATCAATCCAAATACCAAATTCAACAATCCCTAAATTATCTTATCACTAATATTTGTTAAAATCCACTACGTAATACAACATTCCAAAGTATGTTATGCAAAAAAAAACGAAATCAGTTTACTCAAAATTCATTGATTCATTAGTGCAACTCAATATCATTAAAGTTATTGTCGCTATTAGCATCACCAACAATCAAGTTCATCATTAAACTCGAATTTCTGACCTCAAGTTCATTATCTGGAGATTGTTCAATGAAACTTGTATCATCGTTTCAGTGAGTACTTGTTGTCTTAGCTGCAAGTCACGTCAATTCAATGATTGTAAAATCCTCATTCTTAATTTCAAATTCTTAAGTAGATTTTAAAATTATGGACGGTAGAAGAGGACATGAAGGATAATTTGAAAGAAAAATAGGAGTTTGGGATTCAATTATAAGTAGAAGAAAGAATGAAGCGAGAATTGAAATTAACAATTTTCAGGAACACTTGTCATCGGCCATCAATTCTGCTCTGGAATTGGAAGACAAGAAGTTCTTCTCTGAAATCGGAAGGAACAAACTTTCACTAGCGTAAAAGCAAATGCCAGTTTTTTTTTCTTTTACCCACTCTTTTATTATATATTAATACTATATAATATATATTACTAACTCTTAAAATTATTTGGGGCCCCTGGGTGTTGGGGCCCCGGACCCACGCCCCGTTTGCCCCTCCCCCGGGCCACCCTTGAGGGTTGCAAATGAGCCAAGCAACTGCTCGAAGCTCGGCTCGATAAAAGCTCATTTGAGCTCGGTTCATTTAGTAAACAAGCTGAGTTCAAGCTTTACTTTTGAGCTCGTTTAATAAACGAGCCAAGCTCAGACTTAGAAGTACTCGGCTCGACTGAGCTCGCGAGCTGGCTTGTTTATGAGCTTGCGAGCTGGCTCGTTTAGAAGTTCATTTGTTCTTTGTTGAATATATATATATATATATATATATATATATATATATATATATATATATATATATATATATATATATATGATCAAAAGTCTCCCTTAGAAAACTCCCTAAAAAAATCTCTCACTCTCAGCCGTCCATTTAATATTAATGTTAATATTAATATTAATGTTAATATTAATGTTAATGTTAATATTAATTTTAATTTTAATTTTTATATTAATGTTAATGTTAATGTTAATATTAATGTTAATGTTAATGTTAATGTTAATGTTAAGTTTAATGTTAATTTTAGTATTTAACATTAATATTAACATTAACATTTATATTAACATTAAATGGACGGCTGAGAGTAAGAGAGTTTTTAGGAAATTTTCTAAGGAGAACTTTTGATCCGCTTATATATATATATATATATATATATATATATATATATATATATATATATATATATATATATATATATATGGTTATGTGTCTATATATACACACATAACCATATATATATATATGGTTATATATATTATATATTTATGTCTTTAATATAAATTGTTAATATTTCAGATACTTGAATTCAAACCTAACTAGCTTGAAATCAAGCTCGTTAAGCTTTAAATCAAGCTTAATGAGCTTGAAATAAAGTTAAGAGAGAAGATTGATTTCAAGCTTATCGAGCTTGTTTATCAAGCTTGAACCAAGCTTCCTTATCAAGCCAAGCTCGAGCTCAAACCAAAGCAAGCTCAAGCTTAATATAAACAAGCTCGAGCCAAGCTCAAGTTTCAAAATAAAAAACTTATCAAGCTCAAGTTCGAGCTCGAATAATTCACTCAAGCTTACAAAAGCTTGGCTCGGCTCGGCTCGGCTCGGCTCGGCTCGTTTGCAGCCCTACTCGAGGCCCAGAACTATATCCGCTTTTCTTATAGGATCGGTTAAGAATCAGACCCGAAATTGACCCGCTAATACCTTTAGTTTATTCCCCACTCTCTTTCCCTCTCGTAACTCCCAAAACCCTAACCCTAACCCAGGCCCCTTCCCTTCTAAAACCCCACCATGGCTTCACCTCCTCAACCCAAAAAACTGAAAATGTCCTCCTCCGAACAAGAAGACGAGTCCGGATCCGCTGTCCCCCCTCGGATCCGCTACAAGCGGCGCAAGGTCGCCATCTTCCTCGCCTACTGCGGGTTCGGTTACCAGGGGATGCAGAAGAATCCGGGCGCCCGCACCATCGAGTCCGACCTCGAGGAGGCCCTCTTCCTCTCCGGCGCCGTCCCCGAGCCCGACCGGAACAAGCCCAACCGCTACGAGTGGGCCCGCTCCGCCCGCACCGACAAGGGCGTCAGTGCCGCCGGCCAGGTTGTGTCGGGCCGGTTCTACGTCGACCCCCCCGGCTTCCTCGACCGGCTCAACTCCAACCTCTCGGACCAGATCCGGGCGTTCGGGTTCAAGAGGGTCACCGCGTCGTTTAGCGCCAAGAAGTTCTGCGACCGGAGGCGGTACGTCTATCTCCTCCCCGTGTTCGCTCTCGACCCGAGCTCGCATCCCGACCGGGAGAGCGTCATGGCGAGCGTCGGGTCCGGGAACGAGCTGGCCAAGTGCGTCGAGTGCTCCGAGAGGGGACGGAAGGTGGCTGGGGCCATGGGGAGGAGACCTAGGGGTCCAGACGGGGGAGAAAGATCCGATCTTGACAACAACGTCTCCTTCGATTCAGGGGAAATCGGAAGTGGAGTTGGGGACGTCAAAATGGAAGAAAAAGGAGAACTTGGGATTTCGGATGAGGGAGAAAAAAGCAATCTTGACAACAATGGTTCTATCGATTCAGGGAAAATTGAAGCTGGTGGCGTCGGAAAGGAAGAGAAAGAAGAACCTAAGCTTGAAAGTGGACTACTGGAAGAGAATAAAAATAAAATTGGGATTGCTGACGGGGAATCAAAACCTTGTGACACTAGAGTTTCCAAAGATGAAGAGAAAACCAATCTTGGAAGCAATGGTGCGGTTGATGTGAGGGAAATTGAAGTTGGGAGTGGGAAAGCCAACGGAAATGAGTTTTGTTACGGGGAGATGGAGAAGGAGAGGTTTAATAGGATTTTGGGGAGGTACGTGGGGACTCACAACTTCCATAACTTCACTACAAGGATCAAAGCAGAAGATCCGTCGGCTCGGAGGTTTATAATATCATTTAGTGCTGATCGGGTGGTTAGTATCGACGGGATTGAGTTTGTGAGGTGCGAGGTAGTCGGCCAGAGCTTCATGCTTCATCAGATTAGGAAGATGATTGGTCTTGCGGTTGCCATGATGAGAAACTGCTGTCCGGAGTCACTGATGGATACTGCTTTGAGAGCGTATGAATCTTAACAAAGACTATTTCCACTTTTTTATGAATGTTCCCATATATGAAGCGCACACATTCCACAAATTGGTGTCATTTCCATGTTGCATCGTGTTGGACATATTGGATACGTCACAAATTACACTTGAAAAGTCACTAGGGCACCAAAACTGGTGCTGTGTCTGTCTCATTGTGTCCCATACATGTCCTGTCGTATTTGTCACCAGACAACACAGGTTCCCATATTATGGTTTAATATGTCATACGGTTTGCATGATTGGCTCATTCTTGAGCTATTCTGGTACAGAGATACTCATAGAATACAAGTTATAGTTTTCACACATCACAGTTTATTAAGCAATTATCCTATTTAACTGACGAGGTTTAATGTTCTTGTTTTGTTAATATTAGCTGGATCATGATTATTATAAAGAGTACCTAGTTATGTAGATACAACAATGTTGCATCTCCTCATGTTACAGAGTTTTTTCTATTATATTGCTTGTTTTAAGTTTGTTCAGTGCATTATTACAAAAATCTTTGTTATCTTTACAAAATTCTGAATTTAGCATTCGTATGTTATGTTCAAAGTTCGGTGATTTTATGCTGTTCTCTGTTCAGGGATGTAAGCATAAATGTCCCGACAGCACCTGAGGTTGGGTTGTACTTGGATGAATGTTTCTTCACTTCTTATAACAACAAATGGAAGGATTCACATGAGGAAGTGTCCATGGAAGATTATGCTGAACAGGCCGAGGAGTTCAAGTTGAAGTATATATTCTCACACATTGCATCAATGGAGCATAAAGAAGGGGCTGTTGCACTATGGCTTCACTCCTTGAACCATCGTAATTATACTGATCTCCGTTTCCAGGAGACAAATGAAGTGTGTATCGAGACCAATGAAAAGTGTATCGAGACCAATGAAAAGTGTATTGATGCAGAACATGCTCAAGTTGAAACCTTAGCTGATTAGTTGCTATATAGGCATTGGTCTTATGTTGTTTCTTTTTGCCATTTATAATGAGCAAAGGTCTGTAACCCAGTCGTGGGTACTGAATATTTATTTTTCTTGTGTTTTTTATGCCTATCAGCAAATTTTATTGACAGAAATCCGTAATTTTTTTTTTCATGGCCTTCTGTTATTTAGTTGCACAAACTTCATTACTTGAGTTACGAGGGTTTAGAGTTATCTATCTAATTGTTCTAACAATTTTCTTGTACAAGAATAATTGGTACAGTATTGAACTTGAAAGCCCTAGACTCAGCATTGCGCCTGACTAGGAACTCTGCATATGTTCCTTCTCCACTGGTATGTGTTAATTTTTTTAAAATTTTCATTGTTACTGTCATATCTGATTACAATCTAACTGGATGGTTTAAAACGAGGAGAAGATGCAACCTGCAATAGTTGAATGGAATGAGCTGGAATGGGGCTAAGTTAACAATAAGATTTGCCCTTTATTGAAGTTAAAAGTTCCTATGAACCTGCTCATGTTTTATCAAAGTTGGGGATTGAAACACGCATATGCAATCGGAGTCAACCTATATAGCAGTGCAATCATAGTCAACTTTCTTCTATCTGGAAAGCCATTAAATGATTATCACTATTTATAGAGTTACATCAAACTACTTAAATAGCCTGATAGCGAAAAGAGAGAAACAAAAATCATCTTATTACTTATATTCTTTTGTTTCACTTATTGAGCTTAATAGAGCACCCTGTATAATCTGTCTTCAGCTATTAATTTCTGCATCTGGCCACAAGTCTCATCGAATATTTCCTTAAGTTTAACCATTCATGGAATCTTTTATATGGAAAGCCTAGTGTCTAATTGAAGTCTAAAACTTCAGATTATCTTCAAAATTTAATCATCTTAAAGCTTCTTGATGTTCCGTGTTCAACTACCCGAAACTGAGTATTCTGGTGAAGGAGAAACCCTGTTTCACTTGCTGCACAAAAAAGCTAATGTATTTTTGAAGTTTTTCTTCTTCTTCTTCTTAGGAACTGAGCGGTAATATACTTTTCAAAAATGATATTTTGCACGCGGTTACATACTTTTCAAAAATGATATTTTGCCTGTGGTTTGTAACCGCGGGCGTGACTGCTATCTCCGGGTCCCACCTGGACCAGGGGGCCACCACGTCGGCCGGCGGTCACTTCCGCGGTTACAAACCGCGGGCAACATAGCAGCTCCGTATACTTTTGTTGGTTTTTTTCTTAGGAACTGTAAGTTTATAACTCCAAGGTTATTCAGTATGTTCTTCTTTGTGAAGTTATGATAAGTATTTGATTCCCTGTTAAGTTCTAATGGCAACCCTCTTTCCTTTCTGTTCATTCAAACAGATTACTTACTCGTTATAAGGCCATGGTTGAGAACAATATGCTCAAATCTTGCTATTCTGTGATTTCAGCAGGCGATATCTTGCATTGGAGGTAATTCAGTATTTTAATACCCTCTATTTAACTTTTGTTAATACCAATGGGTTGGATCATTAGAAATTATCTTAACATGCTTTTGGATTTTAGGGGAAACCTTTTGTTCGTTGTAGTCAAAACCTTTCTTTTCTTTTGAAGTACCCCTTGGAACTCAGATGGCCTTGGTGTGGCTTAATTGGAGATTTTCTTTTTAGCTGGAAGGGTATTATTGGGTGTGCATGTCGTCTCCTTAGGTTGGTTTGTGTGTGTGTGTTTTGAAGTTCTCTAGGTGTGTTATACAACCCTCTTTTTTTGGTCGAAAAGTGGAAGGGTGTAATTGGGTTGCTTTGTAGATTTTTATTGTTCTACAACTTTGGCTGTCGTGGTAGTGAAATGTAATTGAGTTTGTGAAAGTGGTGTAGGTTAGACTTGTACTAAAAGTGTAGGTTAGACTTTTACCTGTTTCCACAAGAAGTTTTATGCCAAAAAGGCTCTTTGGAGGAAGTCCTAAAAGTAACAGGTTTTGTGAATGAAAAATACTATTCAGATGGCTTCGTGCATCTGAGATTCTGAATGCTGTGTTTAGTGACTTAGTCTTCTTATGTTTGGCTCTATGTGCTGAATAACCGATCTTTAGGGCTGTTAATTTCATTCAACAGCTTTTTTGTTAGTTTGTGTATACATCTTTAGGTATGTTAATTTCATTCAACAGCTTTTTTGGCTCTAGTGTGCTGAATATCCTATGTCTTTATTATGCATGATCTACTTGGGATAATTAATTGTTGCCGCTTAGCTTTTGCCATTGCTTTAGTATATGCAGGTTTATTATTATTATTATTATTATTTTTGGTTTTCTCTGCTGTGTTTTTTGTTATCTTCAAGAAGGAAAAAAGGGAAAGGTAGATGCCACACAAAATACTGGGGAAAATTGGAAATGTGCTCTAATTGTTGTGCAGGTCTTGTTGCTAGGATTGGGTTTGGTATAGCTAAACTACAAGGTTGTCATCGGAAGCTTACTTTCTTTTCCAGAAAAACCACTACATTAATTGTAGCAAACCAACAATAGGTGAAATGCCACCCAAAATTATGGTAATGTAGGAGAAAATGCTACATTGGTCTCTTTATATAGCTTTATGAAAAGCTTAGGTTTACTTGCTAATATCGTTGTGGCCTATAATCTAGCTTTAGTATATGCAAGTTTATTATTATTATTATTATTTTGGTTGTCTCTGCTGTGCTTTTTGTTATTTTCAAGAAGGAAAAAAGGGAACGGTAGATGCCATCCAAAATACTGTGGAAAATTGGAAATGTGCTCTAAATTGTTGTGCAGGTCTTGTTGCTAGGATTGGGTTTGGTATTGCTACACTACAAGGTTGTCATCATAAGCTTACTTTCTTTTCCAGAAAAACCACTGGATAAGTTGTAGCAAACCAACAATAGGTGAAATGCCACCCAATATTATGGTAATGTAGTAGAAAATGCTATATTGGTCTCTTTGTATAGCTATATAAAAAGTTTAGGTTTAGTTGCTAATATCGTTGTGGCCTATAATCTAGGTTTAGCATGGTTTTTTGGGTTGCTAAAAGTTTTAGGTCGTATAACCTAAATTGCAAGTGAATTGGTACAATCATGTTACAGATAGTCTTTGGATCAGTTAACGTTTTAATCAGAAATCAATCTCCTAATTTCATTATTGATTAAATTGGGTTTAATACATTATAATCTTAACCACAATCTTGAATCATTTGACTTATAACCACATTGGAGGGGTAGAGTATTATCAGCTAACAGTAATAACACAATTTGGTAGCATCTCTAGTTTCTGCACAGAGGCAACATCGCCCGCCCATGTTTGCTACAAGAGGGAAGCACAGATCTCCCTTGTAGGCATGTGTGCATGCAGTCGTGACTGCAGTTGTGTGCAATCGAGGAACAAAACCCTTTTGGCTGCGTAGGCAACAATGACCGGTTTGCAGGCAGATGCGTCTGGGACAGTCTGTCCGCTTCTACCTGTGCGGTCTTGTGGGGCAACGACCACCCACTAGGGTGGGTGGGGTAGGTTGAGGGATGAGGAAGGAGAAAGAAGTTAAAAAAGATATAAGAAGGTCATATTAGGCTGGGTTTGGAATTGCTTATTGAAGGCTTTTTATGTTTTTTTATTTGAAAGCGGTCCAAGGTGTTTGGTAACAACAACTTATCAATTTTATTTTTGTTTGGAAAGTTGATTCACTTTTTAGGCCGATTTTGAAAGCCAAGGCCAAAATTGATCTTCAACCATAGCCTAGTAAATTTTTTTCATCACATTGTTAATTCTACTGTTTTTTCCTTGGGATTTCTGAAATCACCACTACCACCATCATCCCAGGTAGACTGGATGTCGATATGACATCAACCCTTATGTTGGTTCCAAACTCCTAGCTAAGGAAGCTGTTTGTTTGGTACCGAGGAAAATCAAGGTTATGAAAAGTGCTAGGCGCTAGTCGGGCGGGCATCCGCCACCTAGCGCCTAGCCCACCTAGGCGGCCGCCTAGATCTAGGCGGTTCAAAACTAAATAAATAAAAAAAATCCAAAAAGCCTACTGAAAATTGTAGAAAAAGTCCATAAGACCCCAAAACATACATAGTCTGACGTCGGAGGGTCTAGATGGGCGCCTAGGCGGTCATCGGGCGGACACCAGATGCCTAGCGCCTCCTAGACGGCCGCCTAGACCGCCTTTTTGGGCTCGTTTGGTTCGCGGAATCATCGGGTTGGGAAAGGAAAGTGATTACTTTCCTATGTTTGGGTGCCAAAGGAATTGAGGAGGAAAGGAAAGTGATTTCCAATGGAAGAAAAATTAGAGGAGAAAGTGATTCCATTCATCCAAGCAAGGAATCACTTTCCCACATTGAAGTATTCACTTTCCTTTCCAAATTCCTTAGCATTTCCAAACAACGGAAATGAAAATCAATGGGAATTGTAATTTCCCAAAGAAAAGGAAATGCCAAGGAATTGATTTCCTTTCCCTTCCATTCCGCGAACCAAACGAGGCCTTAGAACAGTGAGGAAAATAACAGGAAGTTGAGGCCATTTCTTGTGTTTTGGGTACCAAGAAGTGGAGGGAAAAAGGAAGACAAGCTCCGTATTTTGAGTACAATGATCTCCTTGCCACGTAGGTTGACCAACATCATAGATCTTCCAACTTCTACAAGTTCTGTGATTTCCTGTCGCCAATATGACTTAAGGGCTTGTTTGGCATTTGGAACCCATAACGAACTTAAGAGAACCCAAGCTATAATCCTTTGCTCCTTTGTTTGGTTTTATGAACTAACAATAGTAAAAGATAATATTCCGGAGTTTTCAGATTAATGCCTCCTGTCGCATCAACATTTTCTTTCAGCCAAAATCTTGATCATTTGGCACGGATTTTATTGAATTTGTCTTTCCTCTAGTGAAAGTTGGATCCCGCTACCTCTTTTTATGTGTGTTTGTTTTCTTTTTCTTCCAAACGCAAACATGCGATCTTTTCCAACAAAATCATGAACTGAAGCAACTATTATGTGGTTCGTACCATGTGAGTTTTTCAAAATTTTGCCACTTTTTTGTGTTTTTCTACTTCTAAATATCATATTGGCTGTTAAGGGGTTTGTATGGTATTCAGAAGATGAAAAATCCAATGAAAATGTAACATGGTAGAACTTTTCTTTGTGTTCATGACTTTGTTTGGCAAGTTCCAATATTTGGTGTTGAGAGAAAGAAGGGATAGAGCATGAAAGAGGAGTTAGACCCACATATTATTAGAGGAGAGTTGAGTCCTATAAAATTCAACATTTGGTTAGGTTTTTAGAAGGATGAGAGTTGAGAGATCTGATGCGGCAAGGCACATGCATCTTAAAAATGAAGATTCTTATTTTTTTAAAAAAATTTTGTTAGTTCTCAAAACCAAACAGAGGAACCAAGGATAATAGCTTGGGTTTCCATGAGTTCTTCATCGGTCCCAAATAACAAATAACCTCCAAGAGCATGAGAGGGTCATACCATAAAACCTAACTGACAATATGTGGGTAAGTAGAACTACCTTTTTGTTGTGCAATGAGTTCCTTTAGACTATAAAAAATCTAGACGAATAGGTAAGATAGTACAAATTTGCCATATGGAATTGCTCTGTATACATCAAAGAAAGAAAATGCTAAATTTCTGAATTCAGTTTTACTTGGATAAATTATAGGAAACACTTGTATCATTTTATGTTTTTATTAATTTTTTCCATGATGTTAAAAATTTGGCAAACTTCTCCTGCTATTAAGTTTTTGACCAAACCAATAGTTTAGATGCACAATCATCAACCTCCACGTTCTTCCTCACCACCAACCCCCATGTTATTCCTCACCACCAACCCCCATGTTATTCCTCATAATAAACCTACATCTTCATCGTCACGATCAAGTTCCATAACCAACAACAAACCCACACCCCTACCCCTGCTCTTCTATAAGGCATGCTCTAACTAGTACACCACAAAACCCACTACCTCTCCTCTTCCATAAGGATGTCGGAAAAGGGGCGTCGAAAAGTGGCTAAGTGGCTGGCTGGACGAGAAGGGGAAAGACCTTACCACTTTTATCGATGGCAACAATGGACGCAACTACAATTGCCGACAACTATGTTAGTATCTTATCTTACATGATATCTATCTTACAATAACTAGCATTTCTATATGTATCGATTGATCCGATTTGATACGTATAGGCTGATTGGTAGTATCAATGTTTTTTTTACTTGAGTCATGTATGTGTACTTTAAGAATATGAATTTTGGAACTAGAAAGACTTGTAAAGACCAAACAAATAAAAAAGCTTGTGAGAAAATTATTTCAAATCATGTTTCTATATGGATTTAGAAGTGTAGAACTAAACCCCTAGAGTTACTATACAATACGATACACAATACGAACACGATGCATATTACGATAGACAATACGAACACGTTGTGATACACAACTTGACAACTTAGGCCGTCAACAACAGCTAGTAAAGAAAGGGAGAGGGGGCGGGGAGTTAGTTTTCTTAGTTTTACTTTAATTTAAGCGAAGTTTTACTTTTAATGTAAGCAAATTTATTACTTCTAACACGTATTCTTTGATTAAGGGCACTTTTGTCCTTTTGTACATCTCTAGTCTAATGGTCGACAAAAGAATTAACCGGGGTTTGGGGGGGGGACTACAAAAAATGATACCGGGGGTTTCCTGTTTCCTATAATCTACCCATTTTATTCTTAGGCTGAATTGCAACTTGATACCCTCTACTATTCCAGTTTTTCAATTTGATACACTAAATCTTTTTATGAATATTTTCAACTTGATACCCAAAACAAAAAAGAGAGGGCAAAATTGCCCCCTTCCCCATCCAACACCCCGGCCCACTCCGGCTGCACCCTCCCCTCTCCTGCACCCCCCCTCCTCTTATCTCTGCACGCGCACAACAACGACGACAACAATGGCAGCAACATCAGCAGAGAGAGGGGGGCAGCCGGGAAGGGAGGCGGGGGCAGACGGGGGTGGGGTTGTGCTGGGGTGGGGCAGCCGGGTGGGGGAGAGCGAGAGGGATGGGCGGGGTAATTTCGTCTCTTTTTATTTTTGGGTATCAAGTTGATGTATGTCAAAGTTTAGGGCATCGGGTTGAAAAACTTGAATAGTTGAGGGCAAGTTGAGATTAAGCCATATTTTTGTAACATCTCTTTGTTATTGTTATTGGAGGAAATTTGTATATATGTTGAAGGATTTATACTTATTGCAAATTGTAATATTTTCTTTTGTTGATGTTTTGACATTGAGCAGACATGAAGGTGAGATTGTTGGTTAAGAAGCTGTGCGAGTTTCTGTAGGACGATCAAACGGCGAGGCAGAGTTTGTGTTGTGCACAGCTAATCCTAAGCACAAGCAGAGGCAAAGTGTGTCTACATTTGCATATGATGGCCCACTGCATTCTGAGTATGTTCTCAAATCTGGACGCCTTTTCTTTTGTTATGGCAAATTTATGTCATCTCTCTTTTATGTATGATCATGTTAACTTTTCTTCAAGTTTATTAGTTTTCATTGTGATTAAAAGTTTTGGTCATAGTGGCTGGATTTTTTTAGGATTAATATTTGAAACACTTAGTAAACTTCAAAAGGTTTATCATAACGGGTCGAATTGTGTCCTTCAGTTACGAATTTGACCCTTTCTTGCTTATGCTATGAGCTTTCGTTGATATGGTAGAATGAATGCCAAACATCACGAAAAAACAAATTACCTTAAGGCCTCGTTTGGTTTTCACGGAAAGGAAAGGAAATTGATTCTATGATATTTCCTTTCCATTGGGAAATTGCAATTCCAATCAATTTCCTTTCCGGTGTTTGGAAAAACCAAGGAAATTGAGAGGGAAAGTGAATCCTTAGAGGGGGAAAATGAATCCTTGGGTTGGTGGGAGGAACCACTTTTCCCCCTATTTTCCCTCCTCTTGGGAATCAAATTCCTTTCCTACTCATTTCCTTTGGCATCCAAACAAAGGAAAGGAATCACTTTCCTTTCCCAAGGCTCCAATTCCACGAACCAAACGTGGCCTAAGAGTATTGTTCTAGTGTTGACGATCTCCATTACAGTCTCTAAATGATATTGGCTAAATGAAGTTTAAGACTGAACTTACTACTGATACAAAGGTAGCAGAAATCTGGTTTTTCTTGCCCCGAGATTGATTCTCCCAGGCATTCTAAAACTTTCAAGTGCACATCAGAATAAAAAACATTAACTTAAACGTTAAAAACTCAAAACACACAAAAAAGTGTATGCTTACTCTCTCTTTCATTTCAATTTGAAATCTTATGGTCTGACATTCATGGTTTCCTTGCATCAACTTGTACGTTTTCCTTGTTCAAAATCTTTTCTCAAAATTTCTAGGCTCACACTGCTCATTTGTAAACAGAGGTGTTGTCACTGTTGTTCACTGCCACTGTGTGATGGAGTGATTGCAATGGCAGAATGAGAGGGGAAGGGGAGTGAAGGGGTTAGGGTGTTTTCTATGCCTTGGCCAACCCATCTTAAATAATAAATAGGGCCAGATGGGGTTTTGAGACCCACCATCATCCGTTTTTTCTTCTTTTCACTCTCATCCATTCCCTCCTTTAACCATGGGTAGCAGTGTCACAAAGGACAACAAGCAACAAATGTTGAGGATTGGTTTCCTCTTTCCAATTTTTTTTTGTTAAAGAAGAAGACAATTTGACTTATAGGGCACAGACATGAAGACCTCCCCCCCCCCCCCCCCCCCCCCCCCCCCCATTTCTTGACTTGTCTGTGCGGTCTATGATATAGGTTCATCCAATTGAAGAATCTCCATGACCCGAATGAAAATTCAACTGGAGTTTGATGTCGGAGAAGGAAATAAAATTAACTGAAGGTTTCAATTTGAGAGTGGAAGCTCTTCTGTCAGGATTTGCGTTGGGATTTAATTCGGCTTGTTTTTTTGGGATCTTTTATTGCATCTGTTGGATTTTGGTTTGAGAGTCCTATTTGCTCTGGACATAGGGTATGGTAGAGGCAGTGTTTGGAACACTTCATTTTTTGGGATAACTGACAGTTATTTGCTACAAGATTTAGGTCTATTAGAAAGAGATGTCCATTATTGTAGTCATGTCCCGTGCCTAGACTAGCACTATTCAAGATGATGTTTTGGAAGAATTATATCTATATATGCAAGTCTCATGTATATAGGAGCAACAATAGTATCTACTTATAGAAGACTCATCAGCTTCCCGTCAACAATATTACACTTGGGTGAACTTTTTCTCCAACAGTTTCCGTGACATCCTGGATAGGCCCACATCGTATAGATTTAGAGTTATATGCATTATGCAATATATATGGGTGCTTGGGTCTCATCTATACAGCCTTTCTACAAGTGGAGATACAAAGGTAGCAGAAATCTGGTTTTTCTTGCCCCGAGATTGATTCTCCCAGGCATTCTAAAACTTTCAAGTGCACAAGAGAATAAAAAACATTAACTTAAACGTTAAAAACTCAGAACACACAAAAAAGTGTATGCTTACTCTCTCTTTCATTTCAATTTGAAATCATATGGTCTTCCATTCATGGTTTCCTTGCATCAACTTGTACGTTTTCCTTGTTCAAAATCTTTTCTCAAAATTTCTAGGCTCACACTGCTCATTTGTAAACAGAGGGGTTGTCACTGTTGTTCACTGCCACTGTGTGATGGAGTGATTGCAATGGCAGAATGAGAGGGGAAGGGGAGTGAAGGGGTTAGGGTGTTTTCTGTGCCTTGGCCAACCCATCTTAAATAATAAATAGGGCCAGATGGGGTTTTGAGACCCACCATCATCCGTTTTTTCTTCTTTTCACTCTCATCCATTCCCTGCTTTAACCATGGGTAGCAGTGTCACAAAGGACAACAAGCAACAAATGTTGAGGATTGGTTTCCTCTTTCCAATTTTTTTTGTTAAAGAAGAAGACAATTTGACTTATAGGGCACAGACATGAAGACCTCTCCCCCCCCCCCCCCCCCCCCCCCTCTTCTTGACTTGTCTGTGCGGTCTATGATATAGGTTCATCCAATTGAAGAATCTCCATGACCTGAATGAAAATTCAACTGGAGTTTGATGTCGGAGAAGGAAATAAAATTAACTGAAGGTTTCAATTTGAGAGTGGAAGCTCTTCTGTCAGGATTTGCGTTGGGATTTAATTCAGCTTGTTTTTTGGGATCTTTTATTGCATCTGTTGGATTTTGGTTTGAGAGTCCTATTTGCTCTGGACATAGGGTATGGTAGAGGCAGTGTTTGGAACACTTCTTCATTTTTTGGGATAACTTACAGTTATTTGCTACAAGATTTAGGTCTATTAGAAAGAGATGTCCATTATTGTAGTCATGTCCCGTGCCTAGACTAGCACTATTCAAGATGATGTTTTGGAAGAATTATATCTATATATGCAAGTCTCATGTATATAGGAGCAACAATAGTATCTACTTATAGAAGACTCATCAGCTTCCCGTCAACAATATTACACTTGGGTGAACTTTTTCTCCAACAGTTTCTGTGGCATCCTGGATAGGCCCACATCGTATAGATTTAGAGTTATATGCATTATGCAATATATATGGGTGCTTGGGTCTCATCTATACAGCCTTTCTACAAGTGGAGAGCCAAATGAAGCTGCTTGTGGGCTCATGCACGAGTCATGGCCTGTGGTAAGATACATGAAAATGCCAAGTGGTGTTGGATCTACCCAATAGTACTCTGATTGTTGCCCACTAGAGGAGTCCAACATGTGCATTGTGCATTGTTATTCCATGGTGAGTTGGGTAGTAGAGTATATTGTGTCCTACTGAGTCGAGACTGGGCTAGGGGTGTTAATGTTAATGAGCCGAGCTTTGAGTGAGCACCCCGCGCTCGGGCTTGATTTTCCGAAGGAAAATTAGAGTCGAGTTCTAAGACGAGCCTATATTTGCGCTCTAGCTCGAGCTCGATTCTTGATCCACTTGTTTAATTTAGAAAGCTTGATGAACTTGAAATCTAGACAAACGTGAGTCTAAATTGAGCTTGTTTATGAGCTCATGAGCTGTGTACAAAAATGTAGCTGAGTAAGCTTAATATCAAATTGAAAGTGTTTATATGAACTTCATATAATAAATTAGAAACGTCTATTGCTGTAAGAATTTTTATATATTAATAATGAGCCAGCTCACGAGAGGAATACCTTTAAGCTTGGCTCGGACTTGTTTATCTAAGGAGCCTATTGTTAGGCTCAAGCTTGTTCTCTCGATCTCGAGCTCAAAATGCTTGGGTCATGAGCTTTACAGCTATAGCCGATTTTGGGCCGTCTTGCAAATACCTCGGTTCGTTAACACCCCTAGACAACACCACTAGACTAGGCCATCGATTGAACTACAATGTGGTACTCTAATCAGTGTTATCCATCATGGGAGCCAGGCACGTAACACAGACTTGTTATCCCGTGGGGGGTTGGACAATAGAGTAGGGTGAATCTGAGTCAAAAATGGGATGGGACTAGGACATCAAATGATCCTACACTGATTAAAAGATTGAGATTTTATAGCCGTATCCATAGGTGGTTGAGTCTCACATTTACATCCGGGTTAGATCATTTTGGTAAAGTATGGATAGCCAAGTCATGATGCACATGAGACCCATGAACATGTTACGACCAACGGGCACCTTTGAATGAGCCATACGAAGGCATTGTGCCTTCGAGTGGGGAAGATTGTGAAGCCCGAAGTAGTCTCACATCAGATATGATAGGCATCTGAAGGGATGTGGCCATTTAAGCAGTAGTAGTTAGCCAAACAATGGTCATGTGCTGCTTGGGGGCCAGGGCAGTTTCCTCCTATAATTATATCTGCTAGCTATTAAGGTTTAGCGGCCAAGAAATGTTGCCAAGTCTTGGAAATCAGGTTCAGTAAAGTAGAAAGTTTACATTGAAAAATAACTATTGCCTGCGTCTATGGGTGTATAGCTCAAGGTGCAAGATGGGCTGGTCGGCCCGCAACCCGGCCCGGGTCCGGCCTGGTCAAAGCCGGTCCAGGTCGGCCCGGATCCAGTCAACGGCCGGCCCGGATCCAGTCAACGGCCGGCCCGGATCTGCCCACCCTTCAAATGGGTCCGGGCTGGGTTTTGATTTTGGCTCGGAGGCCCGCCCGGCTCGGTTCCATAACCGGTCCGAACGAGTTAGACCTGCGAAGCCCACTCGACCCAGCCTGGTCCACTGACCCGGGTCAGACCCGGTCCTGGCCCGGTCCACTGACCCCGGTCAGACCCGGTCCAAACCGGTTTAGACCTAAAAAAATTCAATTTTTTTAACGTTGGGAGTATTTTGACCAAAATACCTCCGTTTTAGTGGACTATTTTATGGCTGTTTTAGGGACATTTTGGTCATTTTGCTGAAAATGACAATATATCCTTATAAAAACTATATTTTGAGGGTATTAGGGATAGGTCATAAATATTAAAAATTAATCACCAAAATTTCTTCCCTCTCTTACATTATTTATAAGCAATCTAGTGTGAAGAGGCTATTTAATATCATGTATAATGATCAACTACCACAACAACTGCATGATCAGCAACCGCAATCCGCACTGTAACCTTAACACGCACCGCAACAAGAGTTTGAATCAGAATCGAACATTTGACATCATTTCAATGGAGTTCACATTGAACGCGAAAGTGGCAATACAGATAGAAGATACTCCACTAAAGTTCTTATTGAATGTTTGCATTGTAGGAAACGAATCAAATGAGACCATAGCTTTGGTATAGGAAAACTACACAGACATTTGAAAAATTATATAGATATCTAGTAATCCTATATGAGTCATTAACTGCAACTTATGTACTAGTAATATTAGTATGAGTCATTAATAAAATCTTGTATGAGTCATTAATTGCGTGTTATTAATTTTCAAATTATGCAAATAAACTTGGACTTTAAATTTTGCGTCTTACAATTTTTTTGCAAATTTTCAATTATATATATATATATATATATATATATATATATATATATATATATATATATATATATATATTTTGAAGTTTTTTTAAAAAAATCGGACCGTCCCGGCCCAACCATGAACCGACCCAACCCTGAACCGGGCCGGCCCAGGCATGGTTCAACCTGGCCCGCCAAATCCGGGCCATGGGTCCGGACTGGGTTCGAATTTTTTAATCCCGAATTGGCCCGGCCTGTTCCTCCATTCAGGCTAAGCCCGGCTCAGCCATGCCCGGTCAAACCCGGTCAACACTGGGCTCAGGACGGCCCATCCTGGCCCACCTCACACCTTGATGTATAGCAAATATTTTTCTGTAGAAGACTTACTATTATCATAAAACTGGTAGTTGCGGTGGGTAGAAAGTAGAAACATCTTGTAATTGGCATTAATGCCCAAGGCTTGTGGATTTATATGGGCAACCGTCTCCAATAATTTCTTTTAGTATGTGTTTCAAATTTAGGCCTAGTATGGACAAAATGGAACAGGGAGCAAGCAATTTCTCTCTAAGGACATATATGGTCGAGTAGATGTCTGTTTCAATAGTACTGCTTCAAGTTGGAAGAGTTCTTTTATTTCAGTTTCACTTCAACACTGGGAAAGTTCTTACACAAGGTGGACAGCAACGCCACCTCGACTGCATTTCTGTCTTAAAAACAACTTTAACAAAGCCCCGTGTTATTTTGTCCTATATAATGGGGAGTCCCAACTATTTATGAATCTAGTCTATTGCCCAGGAACAGAGTCTACTTCTTCGACTCTAAACTGTGCAATTATCCCATTATGATGATGCATCTTTTTGCTGATTGCAGGTCTTCGGAGGTCAACATTAAACAAGTGCCAACTATCCCCAGCAATAACTGTCCTATTGGACTGGCGTCCATTCTGACCAAACAGGACAAATAGGAGAAGGTTGTATGCCAAGTAGATTTGAATGTGGCATATTTTCTGAAATAACTAAGATAACAAGAAAAAATGTTAAAAGTCTGTCAAGTGAACCTGGAATAAAAAGGTACATGTAATGTTTCTTGGAGGCTGCCTTCCTGGATTTTCTGTTTGGTTTCTGCGATTTATAACTTTTGGCTGAACATTCAACCCTGGTTCATTGCTCATTTGAATATTGAGAGTTTGCAGCTGCACCAAATGAGCATGCTTAACTGATTGTATAGTTCAAGTTTCTTATAAATGACCATTTATATATCCATGATTTTCGTGAATTTTTTTTAGGGAGGCTACTTCTTGAATGATCTAATCTCAATTTTTTTTTTTCAAACATCATTGTTATGTTTAACTCTTAGTTTATGGCAGGGATATCAATATGTCGATCTGCATAATTTAGAAGAAATGAAACTTGAAAGAGAAGCCAAGGCGCACGAAGATTGGCAAAAGAATCAGATTAAGCATATACTGCTCGGTAAATCCTCTGTTCTAAATGTGTATGTGCGGTTTTGAAAGGTTAGAAATACGAAAACCTGCTAGAGTTGAGAATGCAAGTTGAGCTTGTTCCTAGGAGATGAGTGATTTTTCAAGCAGTACAGTCGCAATAGAGCAGTGTTTTAAAAAACCGGACCGGACCGGCCGGTTCAACCGGTTCACCCGTGATTGAATGGGAAACTACAGGCTTGTTCACGATATGCCAACGTTTGTTGTAAACGGATTAGTATTTCTGTCTAAGTACATTTCCCAGTGATTTCATCCTCATCTCCCAAACCCCATTTCCTAGCGATTTCATCCTCGTCGTCCAAACCTTGTCTCATCAAAATGGGGTCTTATTATGGAGTATTTTTTTTTTAAAGAATTGAAGTTGTCACGTTCCGGTACTGCAGAACCGAAAGTTGCCACTGAACATGATGTCGTACAACTCTAAATTGTACTTGTACATGACGTAAACGAACACAGTCGATAAAAATATCTCAAAATAAACTCATTGCAGCGAAAATAAGCAACAAAATTGATAGATATAAGATATATAAAAAATGATTCTCTTTGTTGATAATTTGCAACGAAATTATAAAGACTTTTAGACCAAAAGAACAATTCAACTACAACACTGGATCTTATTACAATGAATGATGCCACAAGGCTTACAACTCGTAAAACTAGTACAATCAACAATGTTCCACACATTGTCTTTTAAAAGATGACATCTTCAGCCGAACAGCTTTCAGTTGCCAAATGAGTTCCAACGTCTTAGAATGTTCAAGCGACTTCCCGTACCAGTGGAGGAGGGGGTCAACACATTGAAAAATGTATTGGTGAGCGGCCTTTACCCGACTCGCCTAAACCAATAAGGTAATCACGTGAGGACAAGTAAAATTATTATGTGACCTTTCTATTTTTGTCTTAGTATCTGTTAACGATTCATAAACATATATATAGGAACATAAGTGTGTCACTTGACACATCAAATCTTAGCCTAGGCTGTCATGCCTCGATTTCGATTAACTGGTAAGTCACTACTGGTAGTAGAGACTATTTCGCGAATAATAACCATTCTTTTCTTCTCTTACAAAACATAACATTTATATCAAACCATATTCTTCTTAGGGACACAATAGCAACATTTCACTCACATTTAATACAATTTATTTCTTACTGACATGGTAGTATCATTACATTAATATAATTTATTTCTTAGGAACAATTCATGACAAGAAACATAGAACAATAAAAATTTCAATGTATTCTTACCTACGACCGACTGTCCATCCCTGCAAGAAACATGACAATGTGTGTGTGTTTATGACAATATACATATATATATGTATATATATATATATATATATATATATATATTGGTCCTTCTCTACATGCAAACTATTAGGTGCCTTGCGATAATGTCATCCATAGCATGCACAGGGGCGGCCCTGGCGATGGCCCAGGCCCCCCCCCCTCCCGACGAAATGGGGCACCAACATGAAACTATCTATAATAGAACTAGTATGTATCATGTTAACAAAAAATATTGTGGTGTAATAGTTATAATGCTAGACTTATGTTTAAAAGGTCCTTGGTTCAAATCTTGACTACAACAACATTTTGTTTTATTTATACTCTATTTTTCACGTTAAGTATGAGGGCCCATTTTAGAAGTTTCGCCTCGGGCCCCCATCACCTCATGGCCGGCCCTGAGCATGCGACCTAACTACATGATGGTCCATGTGTGACTTTTCATAATTAGAAGTTGGGATGTACAAGTCCATCTTTGTAATAGACATACACCTCCTGATCGCGAGAATGTACAAGCCTCAAGGTGTCCTATTCCTAGGTCGATACGATTCCGTTGTCCCGAAAATCGATAGAGAGACTATATCTTGTGCACAAGTTGTCCAAGCAAGACCAATGCATGATATGCAACTTCTATCAAAATAAAATATTGCGATGCTAAATGACAACTAAATATTTTCCTTATATCATATTTACTGATCTCTGTGAGTTCTTTATTAATCGTAAAAGAGTCATAAAGCGAAGTCTTGTCCACTCATCTATGATGAAACTTCTTCCTGCCCCAACAAAGGAGCTTTTTCTGAAGGTTTTTCTTGAGCCAACAAACCAACATCAATATCAATATACTGCCACCGGTAGGAATGTAATATTACATAGGCTACCATCTTTCCTTGCAAACAACGTTATTATTCATAATATATAAATATGTCATAAGTGTCCATGCATCAATTGTTAGTTTTCATAAAACATAAGTGTGTCATGAGTTCATCCCTGAAAATAACTTGTTAAGCTTGAAATATATGACATTAACATGCAACCCAACTATATGATGGTTACTGGTGACACATCATCTTGGACTAAACATGGTATTGCGACGCACCCTTCCATCCAATTAGCTAGATATTGGGGGTGCTGGCCGGGCTACTCTAAAACAATCTATAACTTCTTGTAAAATAGTTCGTGGATCTATAATAGGGTTTTGGATTACTTAACTACAACAAATATGGCATACAATAGCAGTTTTTTTATAGCGTTCAAGTGTCCCCGCTATAGAATGTTATCAATAATAGTGTTATTTCTGTAGTGCTATAAAAATATCTATCTATAGCGTTTTCTGAATGCTGTAGAATCTATAAAAGTAATATTTTGCAACAAATTTTAGTTTCGCTGCTAAATAAACCTTTTGTAACGAATTTTTTCTACGTTGCCAAATCTCTGTTGCCTAAGCTTAGGACCTAATAAGCAACGATAAATTCGTTCAAAAATAATATTTTTAATAATACAAAAATACTTCGTTGCCAAATATTTTCTTATATATACTCTTAGCTTAGTGCGCTAATATTAGCAACATCTAAGGCTGCTAAATATTTTTATCCCTATAGAAATGCAAATTCTTTTAGTTGTTAGATGTTACCTACCAAAATTTCAGTTCCCTCTTTTATTTCACCAATTCCGTATCAAGAGAGAGCATTTTATACGTTTCCCTCCTCTATTTCATTTTCCCTCTCTCTTCTCCTTTCATCTCCTCGCTCCCATTTCCTCTTCTATTTCTTGCTTTGGATCGTCTTCTCCCTCGTTTTCGTCAAACTCGGAGGATAGCAAAAGGCGGAGGAGGTCACCGTGGAGCCCGTGGTTTTGGATTGGGTTCTCAAGTTGAGATCCGAGATCTTTTCTAGGTCAGTATTCTTATCGAAACCCTGAAATCTCCATAAACCCCCAATTTAGATCTGCATAACCCCTTTTTCCGAAAATCGACAAAAGATCCATCGTCAAAACCCTTATTTCTCATCCTTGGAAAATTACTACGCCTCTACGGTCGTGGATACGTTAGAGCATCCGGTGAGAAGGGGTTCAAGAAGCCCAACACCTTCTTCGTCAAGTACAACTCCTCTACACCGAAGCTTGTCATGCTGAAATCCTCCATCGGCCATAACATCAAGGTGATGTACGGGCCCAGTCCTATAAGTCAGATGTGAACTCGGTCTTTAATTTTGTGCTCATTTATATGTATTCTCCTTCTCCTTTTTGGTGTGTATGACAATCCAAAGGAAACGTTTATCTTTATATTGAATTTTGATTTCACGAGTCCATCTCTTATTTTAATTAGCATTGTAAAATTCTATATTAGTTAGTGCAATCTATGGAGCCCAAAAGGATAGAGAATCAATTTAGGAGTAAAATGGTCCTGCTTATTCCTGTGAGCATTTGTTCTTGTTGGTATGCAGATCAAGAGCGACCAAGATGGGTAAGGTTTGGGGACTAAATCTTAAGTTTCTTCTTCTTGAAACATTTACAGTACTTGGTTTTTTTACTTATTTTTTTTTGTGAACTTTATATAGAATCTTCTTAGGAAGACACTATAGTGAGAGCAAAAAAGAAGGAAAAAAGGAAGAGCTCGGAAGGTGAGGAGGTGCTTGTTATTGGAATTTCATAAGTGGTTCTTCAATGTGCCTAAGCAGCTTGGAGAATCTCATGGTCGGTTCTGCATTCAAGAGATGTCAATATATTTATTGGTGTTCCTTTTGTTATTGTTGTTGTTAGTGTAAGTTTTGATATGTTTATTTCTTAATTGCATTTGGGATCGATGCTAAAGCAGGTTAGGGAAATAATGAAGGTGAATGCATGGGCTTACCAATGACGAAGCCATAGCCATCTATAGGTGATTTTCTTTTAATTATGTGTTCAGGGAAGAGAGCATTGACTTCCATTTATTTTGAATTGTCCTATATAATCTTTATTCATGAGAAATTGCATTTTATATGGAGATTTTCTGGTTTGCCAAACAATTTCAGGATTCTTCGAATCTAAACCTCTTTTTTACGAGGAAAATATTCTATTGAACAGTTGGATGTGCCTTTATCTTTTTTTATGGCATTGATAATTTTCTCTTGATATTCTTTCACAATTTCTCGAGCTTATCTTTGGTGTGCTCTCATTCTTCGTAATTGCAGGATGTGTCACATTCAACCACCAATTTTGTGTTCGTAAGATGTACCATATAGTAAGTTGCTTGCCCTTAATGTTGTTGAGGTATGTCGTGTACAATATTTTCCTATAACAATCATTTCTTCTAGTCTTGATGCTTGATCCAAAATATTGAGCAGATTTCATATTTTCTGCAGCTAACAAAATTTTTCCCTACAATACAATAGAAAAACCCCTTTAGTAAAATTTTCCCAACATTACAATAGAAACCTCTTCACGAAAATTTCCCTCCTAACAAAAATTTCCATGAACAACATTTCCCTCTCCATTCCCCGAACAAAATCTCTCTCCATTCACAATAAGAACGAACGCTCAAAATTCCCTCTCCATTCCCTGAACAAAATTTCTCTCTCCATATTCGCTCAAAATTCCCTCTTATTTTAAGTATTTTAGTTATAATGGTTGTTTGTAAAATGCAACTTTCTTTATTCTCTCTTCTTTTGTTCGCTCGTTCAAAATAATTTGTGTACGCCAAAAAATAGGGAAATATTAGTTGCTTCGACGCAATACTTTTTTACGTCATCATTTCTCATTACAAGAAAGGACACATTCTACGACTGAGCTGCCTTCTCACTTATGTGCTCATATATTGTTGATGGGATGGAATCTATTAATTTTCCAACACCAGCCTTGTTAAAAGTAAATTATCTATTTCCACTCTTGCTTAATTGCGTTACAGTGATCAATTGATTTTATGCTTTGTCACTTAATCTCTAGAAAGATGTTATCTTCTTCCATTTGGCTTTGGCTAGTTTAGGAAGAAGTCTTCTTGGACAATTACAACTTCACATTACTTACAAGAGAGAAAAAAATTAGTATCTTTGGTTACATAGTATTAGCTTATGGTATGTGGTTAAATTTGGCTTATTAAGTTAATTTAGGACCACTTCTTTTTGTCATAGTGTGCTTTGCTTCTACAGGATGTATATTGGGATTGTGGTTGAGCGGGACCGGGTAAGAGGTCAAGCGGGACGGTGCTGGAGGTATGGAGGGTGATAGTCCTTCTGATGGCAACCGGGCTCCCTACGGTGGACCTCGCCAGCCCTTCGTTAGCATGAACGGTGAGGCCGGAGGTGTTGGTGCTACGTTAACATGAATGGTGAGGCCGGAGGTGACCCTGAATGCCCACGCAGGGCATATGAGCGGAAGAGCGGGACAGGGTACGAGGTCAAGCGGTACGGTGCTGGGCATGGAAAGTCAGAATTTTCCATTGATGATGCTTTCGACAGTTAATATTTAATATTGCTATATATTTTTAATGAAGATGGGTTTTGTGTTGATTAAAATAATAGTTTTACAGGGAAACTGAGGAGAATGTAAATGTTGATGAGAAGGTCGTCAGTCCTGAGAAACAGACAAAAAGTAATGCTCCATTTGCAGAGGTAGGGAAGGAAAATAAGGAGGGATGAGAGAATGAGGCTGAGAAGGAGGAGGATAAGGTAATTTGCTCTTTGTTTTCTATTTGCCAACAAGTTAATGTCCATTTTGTATAGGGTTTTTTCTCTGTGATAAAGATCGTTACAATGAAAGTATGTCACCTTAAGCAATCCATGATGCTCAACTGTGTTGTATATGACTCATTGGTGAATTCACAAATATTTATATTCAACATTGTATTTAGTAGTATGATTAGTGATAGTTCTAAAGAAAGGATATGCATGTATACCAATATTGGATTGTTTTGATACATGCAAATATACCACTGATGCACGAATTACGAGTGATATAAAGCTTCTAGGACTTGTATTAGGACTAGACTAACTATTTTGTTCCCTCTTGCCCTTTGGGGGAACTTGGTGTACCAGCTTCATGTTGTTTTGTGTTGCCGAGCATGCTTGTAGGCATAAATAAAATTTCTGTTAGAGTAACTTATTTCTTGTGTGAAGGGATTTCAATTTAGAGGCTCATCTAGTTCTTATATTACTCCTAAAAAATTTAGTACATAATATATATTGGCTACGACTAAATGAAGTAATCTTAGCGAACCTTCTCTCTACCAAGTAAGCACAGATACTTCAAAATTGGAACCATGTCCATGTGTGTCTGACATGGAAAGGACAATGACACTTGAACTACACTAGAAATGTAAAAATTGGCAGTCTCTCCATATTATCATGTCTATAATGTATTGTGTCATTTTCATCTCCTTGCAACATAGGTAACATAGTATTTTTCTTGGTTATAGTAATTGATAATCGACTGTGAACTTTGGACAGATTCTAGCATGTCTTTATCAGTTGCTCTCTTTTTTTGATTGATCATAGCCCGTGCAATAAGAATCATAGGAGTTAAATAGTGACATACTTTCAATACCAAAAAGGATTAGGCAATATCACTTTTAAAATCCTAGCTAATCATCCTGTCAAAGATGAAAACAATCAGATATCAATCACTTTCTTTAAAAGTGGCAATTTGTTCCTGTTTTGGTATATTTCATACCACCAGTTTAAAACCTGATCTACATCTGATGTGCCATTGGCATGTTCATAGAGTAGTCACTAATATATTTGAACCTATAATTTTATGGGTTGATTTTTGTCCATAGATGCTCATAACTTGAGTGTATTGGCTGAAGGTTCCACAATAATCTTAGATTGTTCTGTTAGAGTCTAGTTAGCGAGTACTTTTTCACAAATAATGATTTGTTCAGACATGGTTTAACTGTGTTGGTTGCTCCTTGGTTGCAACTGCAGGTTACAGATATAGATGATGCTATGGCAACTGTAGGTTACAGATATAGATGATGCTATGGCAACTGTAGGTTACAGATATAGATGATGCTATGGCAACTGTAGATAGATATTTCAATTATATTTTCATTTCTTCACAGACTACTTATCTTTCAATTGATACCAAAAGGCTGTATTTCAAATTAATGTATTTTGTTCATTGGAATAGGATGAAGAAGAGAGTGAAGATGTAGTTCAAGCTGAAGATGATGAAGCAGATGAAAAGATTACCTGTAATTGGAGTATTCTGAAAAGTACTCCTGAGCTTGGCAAATCAAAGGTGCTTCTTGACAGAAAACTAACAAATTTTTTCATTTGCATAATATATCCCCTTATGTATTGTTATAACTTTTTTGATATTTACTTATTCTAGTTTGCTGGAGAGTTTTCATATATGATCTCTCTTATATTCTCTGATCTATAATAAAGAACTTCTGGTTTAACTGGTATATGGATATAAGATGTTGCTAGTGGCTGGATTTTATGCCATAACCCATAAGTAGGAATTTTCCTAATCTGTTGCTTTAACTCATAAGAAATCCATCTTTAGAAGGGTACACTAGAAGAAGGCGAAAAATGGCATGAATATTGACAGGTATCCGAGGAGTAACATTTAGATATAAATTAAACAAGAACGACAACAAAGTCATTTTTGGCTGATTTAGATAAATGTAAATGAAAAGTAGGAGGAATACTGGAATACAAATGCAACAAAGATAAATGTTTATGGAATACATGGATACATGATCTTGTGTGAACTTATTTTTTATATAATAATGCTAATGTGTTTTTTTTCTCAATTTTGTGTAGGTTGGCGTGTAAATTTTTGATGGTTGTGGATATAAGCTAGAAGGAAAGAGTCGATCGAGCTGCATTTTGGCCTACAAACATTTTGTATGGAAATGGAATGGTTTAGTTGAAATTTGGATTAGCGTTATGTTACAAATATTTTGTACATCTTGGATTCTTTTTACATAAAATATTTATTTTGGACTACTATTTGGATCACTTTAGGCATACAACAACTTTTTTTACATCTTGAATGTTTTAATGTATGAATTTATTTATTTTGGCAAACCTCTTCTATATCTTGATTGATCAAAATGAAAGTTGCGATTGAAATTGTTGAAATCAAAATTGTGATTCAGTATGAATTTTTATGATGCATAGGTTAATTGTATGTGATACAAAACAGGTTATTCAGATAAGAAATTGTGTAACCGATTTATAGCACTCAAAAAGCTATAAAAAATTGACAGCGTTCAGAAATGCTATAATAAATCAATAGCATTAAAGAACGTTATGCACAATCTACAGCATTCATGAACGTTATTATTCATCAACAGCATTCAAGAACGCTATAGACCATCCACAACATTCATGAACGCTATAATCAATATACAGCATTCACGAACGCTATAAACCATCCACAGCATACACGAACGCTATAATCCATCTACAGCATTCAAGAACGCTATAATGTTATAGCGTTCACATGCCTTGACATACTATAGCGTGGGCAATTATAGCGGACAGAATACGCTATAGAAGGCTTTCTATAGCGTTCTGCGCATGCTATTGTAGGCCATATTTGTTGTAGTTATAACACCCATATTCTGAATACGTATTTTGTCAAGCTTGCATGTATTTCAGACCTGTATTTATTTTCTCAAATTTGGCATGTACTTGTAATTGGCTTGACTTGCAGATATTGGTTCTCGTAATTGGGTTTTACCTGACTTGGTTTATTTTGTGGAGAAGAATTGGTTTGATTTGGTTTGGTTTGGTTTAACATGCATTGGAACACCTTAGCCTACGTTCAACCCTCATTCCACCACAACCCACCCTCTTTATTATCCCCACCTAACACTCTCTCTCCTCATTACTTCCCTCCATTAATTTCTTCTTCTTCTTCTTCTTCCTTCCTCTACACAACACTCCATCCATAGGCAAGTGCACCTTGTCACCATATGAGAACCACATTTTATTTGTTCATTAGCTAGATTAGGCCATGGTGATCAACATTAGTGCTTGACATTTTGTGATTTGGAGTCTCCATTGTTCTAGATCTAGGTTTTAACTATTTTTGGATTTACATGGTTTTGATCTATTTTGGTTGGATTTTTGTGGGTTTTGATGCTTCCATGTGGAAGAGAATTCAATTTTACTCAAGTTAGACCTTTGAAAATCTAGATTTGGCTTTGATTTGACAAAGATATGAAAATTTGAATTTTTGGTGTTCTTCTCGGCCTGGAGTAGCAGACTGCAGCCTGCGCTCTTTAGCGCAGTGCTGGACTGCGCATCCTCCTTCCGGCCTGCGCTCTTTAGCGCAGCGCCGACCGCGCTGCTTGCCCCTTGGCGAACTGCGCTCAGCCCCATGCGCCATCCACCCCTGCGCAGTTCACCCCTGCGCAGTTGGCTCCCTGCGCAATCTAAACCCTGCGCACTTCACCCCTGCGCACTTCAACCCTGTGCAGTCTGCTCATGCGCAATCCACCCCTGCGCAGTTGGCTTCCTGCGCCATCTAACCTCTGCGCACTTCACCCCTGCGCAGTCTATTCCTGCGCCAACCATTCCTGCGCCATCTAACTTCTGCGCAGCTCACTCCTGCGCAGTTGGCCCCCTGGCGCACTTGACTCCTGCGCAACCCGACCCCAGGAACCCTTGCGCAATCTGTCCAATCATGGAGATTTGGTTTATTTTTTTCCTTAAGCTTGGCTCTTCTATAGCCCTGTATATTGATATTTTATTAGATATTTTATGCCCATTTTATATTCTTACGCCTTTTGTCATGAACTTGATTTTGCTTAATATGTTTGGAATGACTATTGTACATGGCATGGTATGATAAGGAACTAGCATAACACGATAGTGACCCGTAGTGGTGCACTCTTGACATGACCAACCTGACATGATAGTGGTCCGTCGTGGCGCACTCCTGACAAGTACCCTGACATGATTTATCTTGATGCTGTTGTGACGGCTAACTTGACTCGTATAATCAACTTGACACCGTGGGTGTTCCTGCTTGCTTGCTTGTGCAATCCACTTGTCTTGTCTTGCATCATGTCTAGGACGTGACTCCCTGGTTCCCACGGTCAGGAATTCATACTGAATATGGATTAGGCTAATGACTAGACCAAACTATAGTTCATGGAGAATTTCCAGTCACAGGCAATCTCGTTATCTGGGCGCTCTTAATTGGACTTGTAGCTTGCCGACGAGTAGAGCACATTTCCAGCGCACTGTCATGTGTTGCACCCTCTAAGTCACCTAAAGGTATATCGTCTCCGGGGCGATGTACCCAACAATACTCTCAACCCGCGGAAGGATAACTGGATGGTCTGCAGGGCTTGGGACTGGGAAATTCTCATTGCATCTTGTTAGTAATTAAGGCTTGTGATAACCCTAGTTAGTTAAGTAGTAAGCCGTAGTAATTGATTGGCCGCTTTATGAATGGATGGAGTCCAGCCTTGTCTAAGTCTTGTCTAGTCCCTGTACCTGGCTACTCTTGTACATGCTTATTTTACTTATCTCTAACAATAAATGGATAGAGACAGAGTGCTGTTCAGGCGAATGGTTACAACCTCGGTCCTTGTCTGGTTTAAGGGTTGTAACCTGGCTCCCGGAATGGTCCTACGTCACTAGTCGTTTATTGTCCTGTTGCACTCTTTATTACTTGTACCTTCTTCCATTTCTTTTCTTTTGTTCTGATATGCTGGTTTTGTTCTTATTTCGTGGCCTCATTTGTGGCACTTGCACTTTCTGGGGTTTGACCCAGCTGGTTTTGTGTGGCCAGATTTCGGAGCAGCACCCGAGGATCTACCGAACCTCCAGCCCGATGGTGGCGACTAGAAGGAACCCGGGCTACGAGTGGATTTTCTATTTTGTTTCGCTCACTCTATTGTAAATTATTCTTTTGAGGCGTTTAGCCGACGAGCACCTGTTAGCTCGATGCACATTTACTTACTGTCTGCCTACGGGCTGTAACATGATTAACAAATCCTAGGGTTGATCATGTATGACTTAACTCTTGCTAGTCCTTGCATTTTGTACGACTAGCTTCATGATCAGCTGATATGTAATATTTGGGACGCCTTTTATTGTATATTTGGTGATCAAACATCTTGTAATTGTATTACTTGCTTGAGATTGAGACAGTATGCTTGACCTTAAGAGACTGTTGGCTTGTAGTAAACCCTCATATCTAGACAGCCGTGACCGTGTAGTTGAGATGTATTCTATTTCAATATACGTAGCTGGCTATGTACGCCCCCGCTCTCCAGTATTCTGGTTCTGGGGCGTGACATCACTACAACAAAATAGGTTAATAACGACACTTTATCTACGACACTTTCTAAATAAGTGTCATTATTCTTTCGTCATGATGGCACTCTACGAAAACGTGTCGTCATAAATGAGTATTTATCATAATCTACGACACCTCCTTTAAAGTGTCGTAAACATAAATTTAACAACACTTATAAGGACATTTATAAATGTCGTATAATAATATATACTATATACAACACTTTTAAAATGTCATATAATATTATAAAGTAAATACAACACCTGGGAAGTGTTGTGGCAAATTTTCCTCCCCTCCCTTTTTTTCGTTTGCCGCCCGCGGCCTCCCAATTTTTTTTGCTTGGCGCCCGATTCTCTCTCAGAGCTCTTAAAAACCTTTCCCAATTTTTTCTTTTCCATCCATTCTCTCTTTTTACTTTCTCTCTCTCTCTCTCCTCCGTTCTCTCTCAGACCTACGGTGGCAAGAGGGCTGTCTTCACCGCCGTCATCGCCGTCACCGCGTCACCGCCGTCACCACTGTCATCGCCGTCACCCGTCACCGCCGTCACCACTGTCATCGCCGTCACCGCCGTCACCACCGTGTTTAGGTCATCTCTCACTCCTTCATCTTCCCCCTTTCTTTTTATGAATTTTTCTTCCTTGATTTATTATATAGGGTTTCCTTTCTTATTTAGGGTTTACATGAAGAAATTAAAATCTAGGGTTCAAAATTTAGGAATTTGTTTGTGCTTCAAAACTTTGGGAAAGATTAAGTTTTTTATTTGGAGTTTAATTTCTGAAACATAAGTTTATTTGGGAATATGTTATATTTAAATCAGTTCCAATTGTAATTGAACTCCATCCCCTTGATCTGTGGTAAGGATACAAGCCAATGTTTAAGAAGTTGCTCCTCGAACCTTACTAAGTTCAAGCTTCCATTGACAATCAACATGATTGATCTTTCGACAATTCGACGCTGTTCCAAATGATGATTCGATGATAGGTTTGGCAAAGCTAGCTGGTCATGATTTGCACTCAAACATCCGGGCAGCAGTCCAGTAGCAGGTTGGCTACCCCTTTTTTTTTGTCCTAACAAGAAATTCAGACCATCAATGAACGTCTTCAGAATTAGGAAGACAAGTCTCGTCTGACCCGGTCAAGGTGGAGGATCACTATATGATGAGCGTTCAGTTTAGCCGATTTCAGCCGAATCAAAATAGTCAAAAACGAAGTTCTAAAAATCTAAAACGAAACCGAACCGATAATTGATTCGGTTTGACTATTTTTATTGTTCAGTGAGAGAGACCCAAATTGAAATTATGGTTTAACTAGTAGTTATTTACGTGCGTATTTTAAATTTTAAATTTTTTACTACTTGAGAAGAGCAAAATCCGTTAACTTTTTACGTCTTGGGAAGAGCAAAAAATAATTCCTTTTAAGCCTTTTCCACACGTAATTACCTAATTACTTAGGTTAAATTTAATGAACAATTTTAATTTAGTGAAATATGAAGGTTTTTGCAGGTTAACATCAATATGGGGGCTAGTATTGGGTGTTTTGATTCACTGACTCTATAATTCAGCCTTGCAATGTTCTGTTCCTGTGTCAGTCTCATTCTCTTGTATATGGGTGTTCTGTGTCTCTTGGTAATACAACCAAGTATTGGGTTAGTGATTCCATTGTGTAGTAGACTAGAACTTTTACTGCCTATCTCATTTTATTCTTCACTAGATACTTGTTCTGTCCATAGAACCCGACCTGCCTATTTCACACCCATTGTTGTCACCCCTTATTTCAATCATGCAAATACATGTCTGCCCACTTGGGCCAGTCCTTTATACACTAATGTCAACCTCCCTATTGATAAATCATTTCATTAGTTGTAACCTTGCCTAACCATTTTTTCCCTTCATCGTTCTGTCCACCTGTGCACTTGATGCACAGGCCATTGCATGCAGTGAGTGATAGAATGCAGGAAGAACCGGTAATGAAGTGTCATACATTTTGGTTCCTTACAGATATTAATATCCTGCACACATTGGTATGGTTTACTGCATTTCTAAACTACTGCACATACCCACTGATTGAAGTTTCAGACCACACTCACTTGGCTAAGTGCTTTCCCCAATACGAGTAATACCTTGTATATTGCATTATCTTGCCTTCATTCACACCCAGCCTTCACTTTAGGTTTGATGCATGTTCTGTTCATCTCCATTGAATACTGCCCTGTCCGTTTGTACCTACTAATTTCTGTACTACCATCCCCTTGGCTATGGTATCAATCTATATTTGAGGTCAGTCCTCTTGTTCGATGTTCAATCCTTCTGAATCTAATACCTTAATGGTTCAATCCATGTTTGGATTGGATACTTACAATTGATTAGCTTCCATTGACAATCAACTAGTGTTCAAGCTTCCATTGACATGCCAATTTACAAATTTAAATATGCCTTGTACAACACACATGATACATGAGCACGTGGGGATTCAAGAAAAATTAGATTTGTTTATTTGTCGACAATATCAGATAAAGTGGCCTTAGTAGCCTTATAGATTCTGAAATTACTGATACCCATAACTTGTGCATCAATATGTATTACATGGATACACAACCCACAAAAAAAAAAGATTCTCAAATCTATTTTACTCAAGTATCAACTCATGATCCTCAAGTATCTAATTTTTTATTCCTTTTGATTCCATTAAGTAGATATGATTTTTTGTTGTTGATTTTCCTGTTGCTTTTCTGTTTATGTTTTTGGTTTGTTTGCAAACAACATTGTTTTTCTTCTTTGTATTTTTAGTTAGTAGTTCGATCCAAAAAATTGGAGTTCTCCTCTAGTTTTATCTGTTGGAGGAAGGTTTAGGAAAGGAAGGTTTATGAAAGTTTACAATTTGTGTTGCAAAATAATTTTCTTCGTTTTAGTTTTATATTGTTTTATTAAAAAAAAAAGAATCTGGGTTCTGGGAAGGCTGTCACGCTGATATATACACACTATTATGATTGGCAATATACGTCTCATTTATTCATCATTATGTGATGTGTTAGTTGTGTTATCCTAAGTTAGTTGATGGCTTGGGCCTTCATGATTTTAATTTAGAAAATCAAGTCTCTATCATATTCATGCACATACCAAGACTTGGGCTGAAGTAAAACCGACAGTACATTAATAGTGTTAAACCTCTCAACTATAATCACAACTTGCGTATATTAGCCGCTAGTTGTAGTAATTAATTTACCTTCACCCTTTCATGTAGAGATGTGATCCTATTTTTGTAGGAATTTTATTTATGTTCTTTAGGTTTAATTTCTAAAAGCATACTTTCCTAAAAACCGCTAGTAACGTGTTGTTTGCTTCCATGTTTTGGAGACTTGAAAATAGGTTGTTAGAACAAGTGTCAAGATATCAATAATGTTTTGGATCGAAGATGAATCTGGCTCTCTTTCTCATTCTATCTTTCTTATCTAATTTTTTCTCTTATATGTATACATGTGTACCTAAGGCGATGATTATCTGAATGAAATATTGTTTGAATTTAGACTGTTATATTTACTCAATATATAGTTTCGATACGTATACAAAACTCTAACTTTCTTTTGGTGTCCATGATAGGTTATTTTGGTTCGGAATTGTAGTTGTGGTGAGCATCCAACAAAGTCACTAAATTTGTTTGTTAAGGATGGATAAAACATGGACAAATTATCCAAGGTCCTAACTTTCTTTGATATATATTTACATCTAAGCTATGAAATATATGAATAATTACATAAGTCATAGTTTTTTTCTTCTATTTGTAGGTCTAGTGATGAGTACTTAGAAGGAGTGAAAAGATTTATAACAAATGCTAAGAACTATGCTAGGAATCCTGATAGGATCGTATGCCCATGTAAAGAATGTAAAGTTGAAAAGTCACAAAAAAATGATGTAGTATATGATCACTTGGTACGAGTTGGTTTTGATCCTTCATATCAACTTTGGGTTCTTCACGGGGAACATTCAAGTAATTTTGAACAAAATGAGACTTCTCAGTTGCCAGATGCTCACAGGATGTACCATGATGCATACATTCCTTTTGCTGGAGATTCAGAGGCTACTGAGGGTATAAATATGAATGCAGATGAGGTTTTTAGAAAAAAGTTGGAAGAGGCTGAAGCTCCTTTGTATCCAAGTTGTACCAAGTACACAAAGATATCAGCGATCACTACTCTTTACAAGCATAAGGCTACAAATGGATTGTCAGATAAAGCATTTAATGAACTTCTTGAGATTTTACAGGATATGTTACCAGAGGAAAACAACATTCCAGATTCTTTATATGCGACAAAGAAGTTTCTAAAAGAGTTTGATTTAGGATATGAGAAGATACATGCTTGTGTCAATAATTGTTGCTTGTTTAGAAAAGAGAAAGAGCACATGGAAACATGTCCTACCTGTGGTTCTTCACGATGGAAAGTAAACCCACGAACAAGCAAGATCCGAAAAGGAGTGCCTGCGAAGGTTTTGCGATACTTTCCAATAATACCAAGATTAAAAAGGATGTTTATGTCAAAAGATAAGGCAGAAGAATTGATTTGGCACTCCACCCACCACAGTCAAGATAAAGAATGCGCCATCCAGTAGACTCGGTTGTGTGGGATTCTATTGATAAAAAATGGCCCGATTTTGCTTCGGATCCAAGAAATATCAGGCTTGGGCTATCATCAGATGGCTTTAATCCTTACAAAAATCTCAGTACCCAATACAGTATGTGGCCGGTCTTGCTATGTATATACAACCTGCCCCCCAATGTATGCATGGCACAAGAGAATTTGATGTTGACTTTACTTATACCTGGCAAAGATGAACCAGGAAACGACATAGATGTATATCTTGAACCACTTATTGATGACTTGAAGGAGCTTTGGAGCCATGGCGTGGAGGCATATGATGCATTCACTAAGTCTGTATTTAATTTGAAAGCTATTTTGATATGGACAATCAATGATTTTCCAGCTTATGGTAATTTGGCTGGTTGTACAACAAAAGGAAAACTTGCATGTCCTATATGTGGTCCTAATACATGTTCTCGATATTTAAAGAAGTCGCATAAGACTGTGTATATGTCTCATAGGCGATTTCTTCCACCTAGACACTTGTGGCGTGATAAGGCTAGCTAGTTTGATGGGACTAAGGAAAAAGGGCTCCCACCAAAACCATTGACTAACAATGAAATTTTACATGCCGTAAATGAAGTTCAAAATGTGTGGGGAAAGAGCAAGAAGAAGAAAAGAAAGCAGAACGAACCTCCTCAAATGTGGAAAAAGAAGTCAATATTTTTTCAATTACCATATTGGGAGGTAAATTATTTTTCACTACAATTCTCAGTTTTTATTTAATTTTAATATAAGAGATTAATTTTTTAGAGACTTGGTACATTTTTTTGTATAACAGGCTATACCGTTGCGTCACAACTTGGATGTGATGCATACTGAGAAGAATATTTGCCAAAGCATCTTAGGAACGCTATTGAATATTAAAGGACATACGAAGGATGGATTACAGTCTCGTGGAGATTTAGCGGACATGAATATTAGGTCCGACTTATATGCAGAACCAAGAGGACAAAGATTTTTTCTTCCTCCAGCACCTTATACACTATCAAAAGCTGAAAAGCAAATCTTTTGTAAGAGACTGTTTGATTTGAAGATACCCGATGGTTATAGTTCAAATATTAGCAATTGTGTCAAGCTGGAAGAATGCAAGATTATTGGTCTCAAGTTCCATGATTATCATGTTTTAATGCAACAATTACTGTCAGTTGCTTTAAAAGGACTTCTTCCAGATGGACCAAGGAAGGCAATCTTTCGTTTGTGTTCTTTTTTTAATGAACTATGTCAAAGAGTCATTGACAAAAATAAATTGGAAGTACTGGAAGATGAAATTAGTGGAGACTGTATGCATGTTGGAAAGGTATTTTCCTCCAGCTTTTTTTGATATCATGGTCCACCTGACAATACAGTTTAGGACGGGAGGCTAGATTATGCGGGCCGGTGCATTATCGATGGATGTACCCTTTTGAGAGGTATGTAATTGAACCTCTTTATATTTTTGGGATTTATAGTTTATTCAACAAATTCCTAAATCAGATCATCCACTATTTGTTAATTTTTCTTCTTGTTTTACTTCCAACAGATTTATGAAGTATCTTAAGGGATTTGTTAGAAATCGTGCTCGACCGGAAGGATGCATAGCTGAATGCTATCTAGTGGATGAATGTGTGAGATTTTGTAGTGAATACATGCCACAAACAGCAGCTTTAGGCACAAAGTTACATCGCAATGAAGATTTTGAGGATGATGCAATTATAGAGGGGCGTCCAATTTCAAAAGGAAAAGTAGTTACATTATCAAGTGAAATGTTGAAGGCCGCTCATCTTTATGTTCTTCTAAACAGTGCAGAAGTTGAACCATATATTCGTGAGTATACTACCAACACATTCCAATATCAAAAGTTGCATTAAAATTTTTTATACATATATTAGTAACTATATAAACTTTGATGTCATTATTAGAGTACACATGGAGGAGTTAAAGCGTGATGATCGACGCTTATTACGGGATAATAATTTGCTGCAGAAGAGGCATTTAGAAACATTCATTTCATGGATGTCAGAGAAGGTCATATATACATACACAGACACGCCAGATACAAGTTATAGTAGTTATGATAGGTAAATTTTAATACTAGTTATGTTTTTACAGATTAGTCTTGAAAGTGCAGCGGGCATAATATCAGATACGCTTAGATGGCTTGTGCAAGGACCTAGACGTGTGGCAATCTCGTACTTGGGTTATGTGATAAATGGAAAACGCTTTCATACAACAGAAGTTGAGAGATCTACTCAAGATTATGGTGTTTATATCGAAGCTGAGACTATATGTAGATCCAGCGCCAGGGATACATCACAAGTTGTTGCAAATGTTTCTTATTATGGGGTTATAAGGGATATTTTATTATTGGACTTCAACACATTTCGAATTCCTGTCTTTCAATGTGATTGGGCCAACATAGTTAGTGGTATAAAGAAAGAGGATGGATTCACCTTAGTTAATCTTCATGAAGGACTAAGTACATTTGAAAGAGATCCATTCATTTTTGCATCACAAGCAAAGCAAGTATTTTACTCCAAAGAAAGTGAAAGATCAAATTGGCATGTAGTATTAAAGGCGCCACCAAGAGGCTTTCATGACCTAGCTACCTTTGATGAAAGTGTTTATACGTCATATGCCCCGCAAGATGTTTCTGCACTTGAGATAGACCATAGGGATGGTGATGAGCTGTACAAGAGGAGGAATTGTGAAGGTCTTCTTGTGTCGCTATAGTAGTTGGGCTGAATTATAGAGAATCATTTTGATTAATTTGTGTTTTTATCTTGGACAAATGTGGCTCAAATCAGCCAACCTTTCTATTTTCTATTGTACTTATGTGGCTTAATTTGTGTTTTCATCTTGGACAAATATGGCTTAATTTGTTTTTTATCCATGAACTAGTATTTTGTTAGAATTCCTAAAATTTTTCTATGCACATTCTATTCTTCAAGTTATTTGGTATTTGAGTCTGCTTGTTGAATTTTCATCTCTGAAGCTCTGAAGCTCTTTGATTCTTCATTAGTACATGGATTTTTCATCTCTGAAGCTCTTTGAGTCTGCTTGTTGAATTTTCCAGTATAGCATCATCTCTGAAGCTCTGTAAGTACTGCAAACTGATATGTTTAATTTTTCAGTAAAGCATCATCTCTGAAGCATCATTTTTCAGTTTGTACTCTTCTCAATGCCTGAGACTCTTCTTAATTTGTTTACTGCAAACTGCTATGTTTACTAAAATTGCCTGAAACTGTATTATGAAATCATGGGGACATCCAATAAGCATGGGGACATCCAATAAGCATGGGGACTCCATTTGTTCTGAATAAGTTGCATCCCCCCCCACCCACCCACCCACTGTGGAATCATCTGCCTAAGTTTGGTATCCTTCAGCTCTCCATTCTTCGTCTGCTTGCCTTCCTCAAGAAATACTATCTGTACTTTTCAACCACTCCCAATCTTATAATTATTGTATGTTATCCAGTTATTTAGTTTGCTTTTTGACCTGGTTTCTAACTCGGTTGAGATAGATGGAATAATGGCATAGGCTGATTCTCTTTACAATATTTTCTAGGTACACTGCACTATATTTTGTTCATATGTTTGCTACTTCATCTCATATAAACTTATGTGTACACTCTCTCTATATATTCACCAGCTTGACCTCCAATATATGTACCAATCTCTCCTTTTCCCTGTTGCGGCTGATGGTGTTCTGAATTTTCATTTTTTGCATCATGATCGGGACATCTTAAATTCTTACAAGCACCATTTTCGTGTGTTTCTTCTTGCTCAAATTGCCTCGTATGTTTGTTTCCTTCAACATGTACCACACATCAGCTGTAAGAACCACTCGAGTCATCTGATATCACAGATCTAAGTTACACAATAGCTTCAGTCTGCATATCTTCCATATAACATACATCTTGCATCTATTTTAGAGTCCATAGCTATAAGCCTTTCTTTAATAAGCAGTATGTTCAAGATGAAATGTGCAGAGGCAGTGGCTCATTTTCCTGCAATCCCCTTTGAACCGGACTACACCATTCAATTGTACCTCAGGATATGGATTTCTTTAGATCACATGTTTGCATTCCTATAGGATGATATCAACTGAACTAATCATCAACTGAACTAATAATGTAAATATTCCTTACATATAATTAGCGATGAAATTGTTCTTAGCCAAATAGATTTGGCGTCTCGCATGAAAGTAACCGCACTTATGGTAAGTATTTAATACTTGGGCTTTATTACCTATGTTGTCAAATCGCGATAAGTATAGTGTATCAGTTTACAACCCATTTACGATGTATTGGGCTAAATCGAACCCATCTAAAATAAATTTTCCCAAAGCAAACCCATTTAGACCAATTTTGACCTGCACGCAACTCGTTTAAATTGAGTTTGAGTTAAGCCAAGCCATTTAAAAAGACATCAGTCAACTCCGACTTATTTATGATGAATACAGCCAGAAGTAATTCGTTGAACTGATTTAGCCTAACCCAGTAATTTAAATCAAATGAATACAAAAGTAGTCTAGTTCTAGGTAGCTCGAGCACTCCAAAAATGTGGTCGTCCTGTCGGACACGTATCTGACACTCTATAAACATGTATCAGACACTCCAAAATAGACTAGGACACACCAAGATGTGTGCCATGCTCGTATCAGTGTCCGTGCAATATAGGTCTAGTTAGCCACTTGGAATATGACCTTAAACAATACTCCTTACCTTTTATAGCTTGTAATTGGGCATTATAAGTGGGTTCTTGGTTTGTTTGTGCCTTCAATCAGAGTGGGCTACTATGTAAAGTACTGCCCTGTGCTTGGAAGTTGATGTAATAATTTTCATGGGTTCTTCAAGAAGCCATTATAAATAAAAAAATCCGGAGCATCTTTATTGTTATGTTTGATCATAAGAAATGTCAGGCTACCAAATATGAACCTTGAATATTCAGATTCTGGAGGATAATGTTCCTCGGTTCTTCAAAACTCAATAGATAATTCAAATATTTAAAATAAATCAGATGAAAAGATTTGAACTTGAAATATTCACATTCTGGATGACTCAGTTAAGAATATTGGAAGCAATTAAAAACATTGAATCTAACTGAATCTGTACCTTGAGAAGATCAAAGACTTTCTCTGCAATGTACTTCTGTTGTAAAGTTGCACCCTTCTGCTGCACCTTATCAGGATGAATACACAATGTTGCTTTTCTATATACTTTTTTCACCGCAGCACCAGTTATCAAATCAGTCAAAGATACGGGTTGCCATCCACACTCAGGCCAAAGTACCTGCCACAAATTGTAGTGTAAGCAAATTCTTAACATGACTCATGACAAAATTTGCTCCATGTTTTAACAAGTTAACAGAGAGAATTTGAACTGATAACAAAAGTTATTTTGTTCCAAACAAGTTTTATATGTAGTTAAATGACACCTCAGATAAATCACTATAAATAACTTCTTCATGCAGTGATTACTTCTAGTTCCTGGGTTAATATATTTTGGTTGGCCAAACTGTATTATGAATTATACTTTCTATTGATATTGATTTAATTCATCTTTTTATAGTGATATGGCAGGGAAATCATCACATGCCGTTTATGAAAGCCCACCTTTATCTAGGTTACCTCATGATAGTTCTGATGAGGACACTGACTTTGAGACAGAAGGAAATATTAATGCTGGTGGTAAAAAAAAGAGAACCAGAGGAAAAACAAAGGTCCCAGTTATTGCAGTTGGTGAAAAGAATCGTACAATGATTGAGTGGAATGAATATGGACAACCTGTGGGAAAAATATCAGTTAGATTCAGTACAATTGTTGGGTGTATTGTTCGAGAGAATGTTCCAATAAACATAAATACATAGCACAGCGTAGAGAAGGGAATCAAAGAGAAATTATGGACTTTGATTATGGTATGTACTTTGTTTACGTATATTATTATTGTCCCTTCTTGTAAAGTATTTAATAAAATTACTTATCCTTGATTTTACTTGTAAATGTAGCAAAAATATGTTATTGAGGATTGTTACAAGAAGTTTATCCTGCGTTTGATGGGAAAGTCATGGCGAAATTGGAAATCCTATATATCTCGAAATTTAAGGAAAGTTATAGATGCTGGTGTGGATGTATCTCGACATATTACCCTCCTCAAACCGGCCGAACCTACGGACCGTGAGTGGGATGAATTTGTAAAGGTTCGAACCTCCGATCAATTTAAGGTAAATATGATATCTAATTGTTTTTAAATCATATGCATTGTATATTTGTATTAGAGTTATAAGCTTTGTCTTAACTTATTTTGTATAGGAATTAAGTCAAATGAAGCAGGCTGCAAGGGCAAAACAAACGATGCCTTATACTTTGAGCCGCAAAGGTTATGCAAGATATGAGCATGATTGGGTATAAGTTGTACTTGTTTTTAGTTCATGTATCTTTAAAATTCTCATTGCTTGCAATAAATTTGATATGTTTCAATCATTTTGTCATTCGATTTTTGATAGAAAATTGAAAATGAGGGCAAATCTATATCGAGGGTAGACCTGTGGATCGAAGGACATAAGAAAAGGAAGGGCGATAAGAGGGGAGATCCGATCAACGATGTTGCAGATAAGGCAATTGTATGTAACTAAAACTTATTTATTTCAAATTTGTTATTATCTTGTGTTTTTTATGATTCTCACAATATGCTAATACCATCTCTTTTTTAGTCGGATATAAAAAAGTTGAAAGAGCTTTCAGATAGTTCGACCTCCATAAATGAGGATGCAGTGAGTAAGTATTTTGGTCCAGAACGCTCAGGTTCTATTAGAGGCCTTGGATTTGGAGTTACCCCATCTAAAATAGAGGCCCACTTACAAAACAAAACATTGATGCAATCTGTCATTAATGAGTTAAATGAGGTTCGCAAAACTCAGGATCTTACGCAAAAAATTCTAAGAGAGCTTAGGCCAGACATGGTAAGTTGTGATAATTTTATCTTCAACTCATGTTTTTTTCGAAAACCTATCAATCTTAAGTTTCACAAAACTCAAGTCATAAAATTGTTTTACAGTTTCCAGGAGAGCCTAGCAACAGTGGAGGAGGGTTGCCAACTACCTCAAGTCGACAGGTATTTTTAATGGTATGTTATTGGTATTTAATGCTGAAATAGTAAACTTACTTTTAGCTCCTTGTTTCTTTGTAGTCCCGTCAAGAGAGTGTGAATGCTAGTGCTACTACAAACCTTATGGGTGCTAAGTGCGACCTGTTAAACTGGAATGCCACAGGACAGGTGGTGGCAAAGGCGGAAATTGCTTCCACGGATTCTACGTCAATGGTACATCATGTCATACTTGGGCCAGATTGCTACAAAGTTTGGGTTAAGCAAGTTTTAGTTCCAGATGTTATTTTGTTTCGAGCCTCAAGAGAATTTTTCACCCTTGATGATGCTATAGGAAGTACAATTGCTTGGCCACACAAGTATATTAGTTTAGAAGATATTCAGGTAATTAAATTATTAAGATGTATGTTTAACTTAGTTCCATTGTATTTGTAAAGAAGGATGTTGATTAGTACATTATTTCATATCGAGTATATGTACATTTGTGCTAATGGTTCAATCTTCCTTGTTTATTGTTTTAGGGGAGTACCAAAAGGTTGTCAAGTTCTTGACTGGTAAAACTTGCTTGTTTGGTAATGGTGAAGGTCAGAATTTGAAAACTGTTTAAGGTACGACAAAATTTTCTACAGTTTGGTTTGATTTGGAAACTGTTTACATTTTAGATACGTTTCATGGATCTTCCTTACAAGAACCACAAATTTAGTCTTCCTTTGGGTTTTAGGTGGTCAATTGAGATTTTACCAATGGGAAAGTTTTATACTACTATTATTAGTTCTATGGGGAAAAAAGCTTTCCTCCTGCTCTTCCTTTTGTAATTTGTACTATGCGAAAGAAACAGAGTTATAAACTAAAAGTCATGTCGCAACATAAAAAGAAGTGACAGCTAGAGCTGTCCATTTTGCTAAATAACTTCAACAACTGAGTGCAGCAACAATAACAATAAAAAGCCTTTATCCAAAATTTGTAATATAGGTTTCACCTAGATTTCAGCTCTGAGTTACCAGATTGTCCAATGTCCTGGCCACCAGACCATGTTGGAAACAACGAGTCTTTCACCCCATGATTTTTTTGGGTTGGTTGTATGTGTCCTTTTCCTATGTGCAGCTTTAGTGTTTCGTTCCAGGTTTATATAGGTTTCCCTTACCTGTGATAACTTCTTCCATTTATATCACACCTCTAAGGCCACGTTTGGTTCGCGGAATCTGGACCTTGGGAAAGGACATTCCTTTCCAGCAGCTTTAGTGTTTTGTTCCAGGTTTATATAGGTTCCCCTTACCTGTGACAACTTCTTACATTTAAAAATGAGAAATGAGAAATTAAAACTAAAGCTTTGAGAAGTGTTCTTAGTGTTTCGTTCCAGGTATATAGAAATCAGCAATTAAAATTTTTAATTTTTATTTCTCATTTTCGTTCCAGGTTTGGCTTCATTTCTCATGTTTCGTTCCAATGTCCTGCAGCTTTAGTGTTACCAGCTTTGGTTTGCGGAACCTGGACCTTAAGTGGAGCCTCAATTGGTTTCCTTTCCACATGTTGGAACCTTCTCATTCTTGTAGTATGGACTTATCAATTTTTAATTTTCATTTCTCATTTTCAGTTTGGCTTTGAGAAGTGTTCTTATAAGAGGCAATTCAATGCTATAAAGTCACCTCTCAGATGACTCACTCAAACTTTATATCCCTACTTTTAGGAGTATATAGATAGTTTGAACGAGTGTCAGTCTTTCCTAGGCCCATCAAATCTCATATACACACTAATGCAAAATAGATTGGCCATGCTTATGCCAACAAAGCTTCTTGTCCAAACACTATACATTGTTTAGCTGCCAACATAACTTTGGTTTGGCCTATTTATGATCCCTACATTTCTAATGATCTCATTCAAATTTGGTTGGGTATGGATATTGCTCCTGTTCACACATTCAAATTTGGTTGGCCTATTTACCATCCTTAGGGCTTATTTAGTTAATCATGTCTCGGTTTTAAACAATCTGAAAATGAACTTCATTTGCTTCTACAAGAAACAGTTTCACTTTGTTCCTATAGAACTCAAACAGGCAGAGCACAGATGGAGAACATATACGAAATAAGACCAAAACTTGGACAGGTGAAAATGAGGCCCAGTTGTAACATTTCTTGCTTCCAGATGTATACGTAGACAGGACAGGATTAAATCCTACTCACAGTTAACTTTTCCGATACCAAAAAATCTGATACTCCGATCTGAAACCGCCGATACTACCGATATCGCTGATACCAATACTCATAGGAATAGTCCGATACCGATTCTGTGAACCTTGTTTTACAACTCATGCCCATTATCAGTAAGTCTAAAGCAACTTGCGTGTTGCACCAGAAAAAAGTATTGTTGGATAAAACTGCAAAAGGTTATGAAACCAATTGTCCCCTCTACAGGGCCATGGTGTCCTCAAGCATATGAGATAGTCTTTAACAAACTCTTTACAGAGAAAATGACATGTAGTTAAGCAAACTGACTAAACATATCAACTGAAATAATTCAATCCAAAATGATAATCTTGTTACAGACGTCAAGCTTGAATCCTTAATAATAAGGTCTAACATGATACTATTTTGTTTCTTTTATTTTTTCATTAGTCATTATATGTTTGAAAGTTGAAATATTCATAAATTCTCATCTTTTTGTGTGTGCAGATCGATCGATGTGTTCTGAATAGATTCGAATTTGATGCTGGAAAGGGTTGGACATTAAGTAGTACTAGTAGGAATCTTATATGTCATGTAATAGACTTTGTTGTTGTTCTCAATATTTTTTTTTTATTGAGACTTTGTATGGATTTGAGATATTGCAATATGACATTGTATGGATTTGAGATATTCAAATATATTATTATTGGTATCCTAAAGTTTTATTATTTGTGGAATTGGTTTTGGTTAATTATATGAAAATAAATATACAAATGAAATTGATTTATATTTCATTTATTTTGATGCTATTATATAGGCATTTTAAAATGTGTCGTTGAAGTGAATTAGATGACACATATAAGGTGTTGTGACATGAATGATATTTATGATTTGAATATTTAGATTGCACATAACAAATGTTGTGAAAAATATTTATAACATTAAGATGACACTAGTAGCATGTCGTAAAATAAGTATTAAACGACATTCCAGAAGTGTCGTCTTAAAATAATTACATGGCTATTTAAAATTACGACGACACTTATCAGGTGTTATTGAAACACGTTAAGATGGCACCAGCACAGTGCTGTGAAAACGTGGTTAACACGACATTCAGAAAGTGTTGTCATAAAGTTATTGTATGACACTTACGAAGTGTCGTTGAAAAAAATATACTTTCTATGACACCCCCTCTAGACTACACTCAAAAAGTGCCATGAAAAGTCATTCACGACACTTTTTGAGTGTCGTTAAAACACTCTTTTGTTGTAGTGCATGGTTTAAGTGGTGGCCCATGCAGGTCTCGAATACGTATTTTGAATACGTATTTTGTCAAGCTTGAGCTTGCTCCGTTCTAGATAACTAAAATTTTAATGATTTTTAAATTTAATAAATCATATAAATATTTAGTAAAACCTATTATGGATAAAATAATAATAAAGAACACGTACCATCTTAGCGACACGTGTATGCATGTGACATGCTATCATCATCTACAAATCGATGTGGAACCACTGCTAAAATCATAAGATTGGTAGGAAATACTAGGGGCTCCTTACCAATGCCTATAAGCATTATCACCAAGAATTGCATAATTTAAAAAAAAAGGAGCATGATACACATTGGTACTTAACTAATGAATTTCATAATTATTCATAAGATTGGTAGGAAATCAGATGAGACGTGTGCCACATCATATATCTTAAGTCTAGAAGTCCAATCAGAAATCATAGAACATGCTCCAGCAAATCCATTGGCTCTACCATGACTCAAATAGAAAAGGCTCCTGGAGAATTATCTGTTCGATCCGAACTGTCAGATAACACGATCAGTTGGATGAAACCTGATGTGTCCGTGGTATATGATGTAATACCTATGGAGAATTATTGTGCCGTTCTTTATATCTAAGGAAAATCCTCATAAGGAACATTACATGCAGCTACCCATTGAGCCTATTTCATGTTGAAAAAATAATAAAATGACAAATGTAGTAAGTTAGACAAAAAGTTTAACTAAGCAAATAATTACATAATTTACCCCAGGGTGGTTCAATGAGTCAAATGCTACTCGATAAAATGAGGCCACATGGTAAACACAATGCATATGATCTACTACACCTATCCTCCACCGAGAAGCTGCTGGGAAATCAAAACCAAGGTGGGTCACTAGCCTACAAATAACGAAATTCTCATAGGCCCAAACCTAAAGATATATATAAATAACATGGTATATTATATGTCTACATAATGAAACTGTATATAAAACATATTAACAAAATTTGTTTCCTTCATACATGCATGTTATAGTCAACCGCACATTTTTTATAATTCAGTCCATGATATTGTCGATCTCAAAAAATATATATAGATGTCCCTATGAATGATGTCTAGGTGCTACCAAATTATCCAAAAATTAAAAAGGATGCACATTGACCTTATTTTTCGTTGCGTTGGCCTAAAAAGAAAGGTGCCACATAAGCATAGTAAGCCCTAGCGCAACATATAATCTGAAAACTTGATCAATAAATAATATCAGTTAAACAAAAATATAATATATTATTTAGACAATAAACATTAATTATGCAAAAAATACATACTCGATAATCATCCACAGAAATTCTCCTGTTTTGGTAGTACATTCAATATCCATGAAAGTGCATCGGAGCCAATTTGAACTCAACATAGTTGTTGTTTCCTAAATTCGATGGCGTCTCCACACATAGGTACTTCCTAATCAGCTTACTAGGAGATACTCTTCATTAAACTATATATGATCACCTTTAATAGGTAACTATAGATATGTGTCACATCTGCTAGCATAAGTCACCTCTCTCACTGGAAGCTATAATATGTTGGGGCTACTAACACTCAACGAGACTCAAACTCAAGTGTCTATCATGACGCATGAAACTTATCACATCATCAATGTAATAAAACCCAAAGGCCTGCACCAAGGCCTTTTGGATTCTAGTCAGCTCCCATGTGCCACAGACGGTTCTTCTGGTATCACCACGTGCCATGCTCTCGCAATCACTGACTGGTCATCACTATCATAATATAAATTTATAATATATAAATTTTTTCAGTGTAATGTTAATTTAATATACCTTAACTAACCTTATTAAAACTTATGAAAATATACTTATCCAGATGTGGGTTTCACATTATTGGGTAATGGCGTGAGTAGTTAGCCCACCTAGAATACTTCCATCATTTTGCAAATCTATATGTGAAATGGTCGTTGTCGAAATGACTGTTGCCAGGTATTTTAGGGTTAGGTTTAAGGTTTTAGGGTTAGAGTTAGGTTACAGTTAGGGTTAGGGTTAGGACTAGAGTTTTAGGGTTAGGATTTGGGCTAAGGTTAGGACTAGGTATCTAGTTACACAAAATTATTTTTAATTAACAACAAATAAAAATAATTAAAAAATACATGATTTTTGTTCTTTTTTCTTCTTCTTCTCCTCCTCCTCCTCCTCTTATTTCTTTCTCTCTTCTTCTCCTTTTCTCCCGCGTTGTTTCTTTGTTTCTTCTCCCCTCCTCCTCCTCCTCTACTCCTCAATCTACTTATAATGACAGATTGGTCACTAAAATGTCAACAGTAAAAAATTCGATCGTTTAAAAAAATTAACATTGAAAACACTAGACGATTTGATGTTCAACGAAAACTCCAAAGCGTTTTATTTTCGTGGTGAAAATGCTAAATGGTTTGCCATTTCGCTACAGAAGCATCAAATCATTTGGCATTTTTATTGATTTATTTAAAAAATCAACTAAAATGTCAGACTGATGAGTTGGACTTCTCCAACTAATTTTTGCAAAGTTGGAATCCTCCACCGAATTTAGGAAAAATTTGTCTCTATAGAGAAATTTCCGAATTCTTTGTCTAGCATGCAAATTGCTTTATCTATCACGCAAATTTCTTGGTTACACACATAGATTCCTATCTAGTAGTGGAGAAATTAACAACCTAAACTAGGTGCTCGTAAATTATTACTAGCTGTTACAGTAATTTCTTTTTGGTAATAATCAGAGACTACTATATATCCTTCCCACTAGTCAAGGACAAAAGTTTCCAGAGGGGAGCATATATAGAAGATTCCAGAGAGTAAACGAACGATAGTAACTATGAGCCTTTTCTACTAAATCTTTTCATTTAGGATATAGTCAATATACGCTCAGTGGCGTTACAATTCAAGAACCCACGCGTCTGCCAAGCTTTTTTTTTTTTTAACTTAGAGCTCAATCTGGAGAGTCTGATTACATGCTGTGGATATATAATTTGGTTAATATTAATAGATAGATAGGCTCAATAGTTCTTCTTCAGTTCTAGTTCAACTACATTGCAACACATCATATCACTCAATCGACTAACATTTGTCAACTCCATTTTGTCTCCTATCTACCTAATTTCTGCTACATAATGACCAAAAAGGGAGAGAAATAGAAAGAAGAAGAGAAGGTTACTTAAAAAAAAAAGCACTAATGGAGAGAATGGCAATGGCGGGTGGTGCTGGTGCTTCTTCTTCTTCTTCTTCCCATCGCTCCAGAGATATTTATCCTTCTCCTCTCTTAACCCATGTTGAGGTCTCTACTAACCCAACGGCCTTCCTTGATTGCGTCCGCAACTTCCATTCTGCAATGGGAACCAGGTTCATGTATGTACATTTGCATGGCAGTTTCTCTTCCTTAATTCTTGTTGCTCAAATTTAGAGGATTTTTTTTTTTTTTTTTTTTTTTTTTTTTTTTTTTTTTTTTACATGCATTGATAAATACGTACTCGTGATGGAATTTAGGGTTCCTGTGACTGGAGGGAAGGAGCTGAGCTTGCATCAGCTGTATGTTCAAGTCACTCGGAGGGGAGGTTTTGAAAAGGTGGCAGTCAGCCCTAACTATCCATTTACTTAGTAAAGTTTGGTTATGGTGTAATATAATGTTAATTTTTGTTTTGTGGGAATCCCCTATAGTAAACTTCTAAATAATTTGAAAGTTTCTATTATAAAGAAAAAAAAAACTTTTCAAATTTGTGAAATCGTGAGTACTATGTTTATGTTGTTGCCCCTTCATCATTCAATAATGGTTCGTCTAGGTGATAACTGAGAGGAAGTGGAGGGAGGTGATTGCAACATTCAAGTTCCCAGCAACCGCAACGAGTGCATCCTTCGTGCTGAGGAAGTACTACTTGAACCTCCTCTACCACTTCGAGCAGGTCTACTTCTTCCGGGCCCATGGCACTCCGATCGCCCCGCCAGGTGAGCGACAGTGTTCTGCTAGTACCGGAACCTCTTATTTTTTTTTGCATTTAGAGCCCTCAGATCTGCGTTAATTACTCTGAGTGATTTCTACAGCAATACTTCAGACAAGGCCGAAGAGCAAGCTAGATCCCGGCCATACTTCTGTATCTGATCCCACAACGAAGAGGAAAATTGACGAACCCATAAGCTCCACCGTAGGTGTGTTTTTCTCTTGTAACTTTGGTCTTCTTCAAGATTTATTATTTGCCAAACATTGAGTAAGCATGCATGCATGTTGCAATGAGTATCAAATTTACTGCGCCGAACACATGTTAGGCCTCTTGAGCCAATGGCTAATTAGTCATCACCGAACTGACTCATGATACATTGGACTAGTACTCCTTTTAAGCTTGATCACTTACAATGGCGGTCCATGTTTTCTAGGCAGCCAATGGAGGAAAATAGTTGTGTACCATATATAGCTAGGGTGTGTTTGATTGTTTGGCAGTTGCATTGCAGCATAGACTCCGAGCGACTCTGCATATGCATGCAGTATCAACTAACATTCAAGTAGTCGTGGTAGCTTTATTGCTTGTTGTGAATTAGGCAGCATCATAAGAGCAGTGCTACATGGACTGCGGTTTGTAACTCTGGTCCTGGCACGCACGCCAGGTGTCGGACCATTATTGGAGGGAGGTTTCCGGATTTTCGGGAGTGGGCCCTAAGATAGCAGGGGGGCGAATGGGAGGGAGACACGTTGGCGCGGGCACAGCTGCGGTCCCCCTCCCGCAGTCCATTTAGAGTTTTCCGCATCGTAAACATGCCAATACTTTTGGACCCTCTGCAGGGATGAGATCAGCTGTTCATTATATTCTGTCTCATATCCTGTCCCTTCTCTATTGCATGTGGGTCCGCTGATCATTAAAAAGAAAGAAAAAAAAAACAGTGGAGGGACAGAATAGAGATTCTACCACATTAGATTTTTTTTTGAAATTCCACTCACACACGCAATTGGGGGGCTCGAACCTTGCCGGCCTTTCCGGGTGTCCGCTCTAATACCACTAGGCTAGAGAGCTCGGACCTACCACATTAGATTAGTAAACCAAGTATTTATTATCTAATTTCCCTCCTTTATGTCATAGGAGATATTGTTGCATGCAAACCAAATGCTTGCAATTTATGTAGCAACACTTAAGACACAATTGTTGCTGTGTTAATTGCATGTGTTTGGACATTAGATCGGTACTATACATATAGTTAATTGTCTGCAAATCATTTCCAACACGACTCTAGGTTGCATGCATCCAAATACTTGCAGGGCAGTAAGTAGTATTTGTAGCAAGTGTTGCTTTGGAATAGTTGCAACAATCAATTACTCTTAGCACACCTGCTGAAAATGCTCTTATACTGTACAAGGCATTAGATTGACATATAGTTACTACATATATCATGCACTGTAGCCCCTTAAGTAATTAGTACGTCATTTTTAACATAGTTTTTTTTTTTTTTTTTTTTTTTTTTTTTTTTTTCTAAAACAACTTTGTTGCAAGTGTTGTTATAGGGCTGGCGATGGGTAGGGTAGGGTAGGGTAAGGGTAGGAAAAGGGCAGGGTAGGGTAGGGTATTGACCTTTTTTTGATACCCTAGGGGAGTCATGAGGGTAGGGTAGGGTAGCCCTCTTTCAAAAAACCAATACCCATTACCCGTCCTTACCCTTTACCCTCACAGGGTAGCTGAGGGTCAGGGTAGGGAGGGTAAGGATATTACCCTTGCCATTTCATTTTTTTAACTTTGAAAATCAAATTTTTTGCTACTAAACAGGGGGAATATTTTTTCTTTCCATTTCATTTTTTTCAGATTTTGACAGCATTCAAAAATCATAACAACTTAACAAGAAATAATAGGGAGAATATTTTTTTTACTAAAGGCGCTGAACCCAGTTATATAGTAGAACCTGGACTGCCTACATACCCAAGGAAGGGACTAGACCTGACTCCTTAGGATCAAGCACCATGTAGTTCTCCTAATCCTAAGTACTAATTACAAAAAACTACAAGGTATCCGGGTAATTGCACTAGGGTAATTGCACTAGCCGTTCAGTTCAGGGTGGGGAGAAGGGTAGGGTCGAGGCTTTTAAAGGGTTAGGGTTAACGGGTAGTAGGTAGGGTAGTGATTCAGGGTAGGGTTCAGGGTAGGGTTACAGGGCAGAGGGTAGGGCGGATAGGGCGGGTAACCGGATAATTACACTAGGGTATCAGAATAAAACCCTTACCCTACCCTAATTCTAAGAGGGTAAGGGTAGGACCTGCCCTCGAAGGGTAGAGGGTACCCGTGGGCACCTGAGGGTGCAGGGTACCCGGCTAGGGTAGAGGGTATGAGGGCAAAATCGCCACCCCTAAATGCAACCCTGCTCATCCTTTAATTGGTGGTGGTGAAGGTTAGGCTAGAGTTAGGATTTTGAGGGTAGAAATTTTCAGTGGAAGATAGAGAGAACATGGTATAGAATGAACCCAACTCTGATAACATATGCTGACAAAGATGCTGAACTCAAATGTATATAGTTTGTTTGATCGTACATATTCAGTAGTAGGAGGAGAGAGTCTTACTCTCACAACTGATGTGGGACCAAACAAGGAGTACATAGAAATACTAAGTATAGCTTGTCACGTTTTTGATCCCGCAGGACTGAAAGTCGTCATCGGACGTGATTGCGTACAAGCATAAATTGTATTTGTACAAGACAAGAACTAAACACAATCGATAGAATATCCAGAAACAAGTTCGTTGCAGCAAAAAATAAGCAGAAAAGTTGATAGACGCAATATAAAAAAAAAATTCTTATTATTGGTAACATGCAGACAACGACCCTAGGCCAAAAGAATAACTTGATTACAACACTTGATCTTATTACAATGGACGATGCCACAAGACTTACAACTCATGAAACTACTACAATCGATAATGTTTCATACATTATGTCCTTTATATATAAAATAATAAGATCTACAGCCGAACAACTTCAAGTTGTTAAACGAGCTCCAACTTCTCATCACGTCCAAGCGACTCTACGGACCTGTGGAGGAGCGGCTAAACACATTACAAAAATGCACTGGTAAGCGGCCTTAACCCAACTCAAACCAACACGGTAATCATGCATGTGAGAGCAGACCAATTTTCTTTATGCATGTGAGAGCCCTGAATCACACTGAATCTTATCCAAGCCTACCATCCTTTCCTGCAAACAATGATATCGTTCATAACATATAAGTATATCATAAATGGCGTACATGCATCAATTGTTAGCCTTTATAAAATATAAATAAGTCATGATTTCGTTCATGCATCAATTTGTTAAGCTTGCAAGCAAATGACATTACCATGCAGCCTAACTATATGAAGGTCACTAGTGACACACCAGCTTGGACGATCTCTGGTAAGACGACGATCCTTCACGTATAGGTAGCGAGTCCCACTGAAGATTCTGAATTACCTATGTTAGTACATCAACACTTAGTACCCTTGTTCCATCTAGGCTGAACCGATCTCGGTACTCCAACAATCGTTTGAGAAACCAAACCTTGTGTACAAGTTGTCCATGACCATACATGCATGCTACTTAGCTGTAAAAATATAACATACATGATAACAGAAACTTGAAGTAACTATGCAATCATATTCCCTTTTCCACTACTATATTCCTCGAGCCATCGCTCGCACTTCCATTATTTTCAATACATGAATTTTTACCTTGGCGACTCAATGATCCCAAATATTTTTTACATTTTCATTCCTCTGAAACAACAATACAATATTTCCATAAGATAATATAACAATAGCAGGTACTATATTTCACATGATAACATAACAACACTATATTCCATGTCTATAACAACAATAAAATATTCTATGTTTCCATATAGCAAGTTAACAACAATAACATTACTTTCTTTTATTTTGATTCTTTTTTACTTCACATTAAAAAATTCATGGAATATAGCAACAAAGACCAACAACCGTTCTTTTTTATTAAGTGTGAAGGTAAAGGAGATCGAAAATGATCAAAACCACTCACCATTTTATGAATTGACTTCGTCCCGATCACAAAGACTCAGAATTGTATCTCTGCATGAATCGAATTCCAACCAGACCTTTCGTGCCAACAAACCAATCCAATACACTGTCCGGAACAAGACATTACATAGACACATGAAATCCCACAAGACATGTACAATTAATACAAATATTGGGGTCATATTGAATACAACACCGTCTTACAGACCGTGGTGTAAACCGTGTGACAAGTGTCCGGGCCTGATTGGCCCGGACTTTATTGCCTTCGTTAGCGGGGGGAGGGTGACGTCAACAAATTTAGTCCGACCAATCAGGATCAGACACGTGGCAATTTTTTTTTTTTTTTCGGTTTCGATTTTTTTGTCGGTCTACCAAGTATTATTGAATTGAATATCCAGTGTATTAGGAGAAGACAGTGTATTCGCACAAGTTGAGCTCGAATTTTTCATATTTTTTCCAATTAACATCTTACTACACTTAGTTGGAACGATACTTAATGGAAATATTAGTGCATTATACATATAATTGTATATAATTTTCAGAATATGAAATCATATATATATATATATATATATATATATATATATATATATATATATATATATATATATATATATATATATATATATATATATATGAAAAATCCAATTTGTTTGCAGCCTATTGCAATTCCTGCCATCTATTACTGGTAGATGTTTTTTTCTTGAGACACGAAGGATCAAGGCCGAATTTCATTCATATATAGATCAACAAATTCAGCAGCACAATATAACAGCTATAAACCATATTATTTAAGTAAATGTAATAATCTGGTCTTTGTTATCTCAAATATGTGCCTTGGTTTTTAAAGAAAGTCAGTCGGTGGGATGTTACATATCAGTTTCAACATTCACCGCAGACAGGTTAATTTTCCTTTTCAAGTAGTCCCTTGAGGCTAGGTCATGATCCTTCTTTGGTGATTTCATTTCAAATGTGCTGTTACTCAAAAAACCAGGTTTTTTTCTTCTTCTACGAAATAGTAGTAGTATATTGCAGAATCACTAAAAGATGTTACAAGCTAACATATGCAATAGAAAGTGCAGTATTTATAGTGATTTGTGCGCATCAGTACTCTTTAATAGTGGAAGATAGCCACCATAGTCAATATTTGTAGTGATTTTGTTTATCAGTACTCTTTAGGTAAACATCTGTTATGTTATTAATATTTAATATCACACTATACCAATATATATAGCTTAGTTGGGAAAAAGAATTGCTTTGATATATTTAATGGACTTATTTTGTTCTAGTATATTGAGTTACGAAAAGAAATGCTTTTGATTCTTTTAAATGTACCAATTTTCGTATGAGTCTGAAAGTTCTATAATCTCATTCAATTAGGAGGTAAGTTCTTGACATAATATACTTAAAATATTTCAAACACACCTTGGAGAAATAGAAAAGGGTGAAATAGAAAATTTGTTATGACTGTTATAGAGGACTCGAGATGAATTTATACAGGTCTAAAATTTTCTTCATCAAATGAATAATAATATGGTAAACTTGGCCAAGACCTTCTCCTAATCTCTCTCTCTCCCCTTACTTAGTGTCGGCACTGCCATCTCAAACTGCCAAAGGCTCAGGTTCTGTGGCATGCGATAGCGCCCAACAATCTCGTGCTGCAGGCGAAAGCAAACTAACTAGTGAGAAACCTCTCTTTTCTTTTTCTGGTCGAAGCGTTTCATGCATGTTTAGGAAAAAAATGTTACATGACATTTCTATTTCAGAAACAATACTAACCTTACAAATGTTATTGTCATTTCTAGTAGCACAATCTGTTACTTTAAATGGAGATGGCAATGGTGTTGCAGCATCTGGTTCTGTTCCAATTGCACCCAGCTCAGGCGAGAGTACACCGACTGCTGGTGAAAGTACACTACACCTCCCCCCACCCTATCTGCGGTTTACTAGTCGAGTAAAATTGAATTTAATTACAGAGTCCATTTTTGTTCACCCACCAAAACTAGAGTGTTTGTTCACCCTCCAATAAAGAATTGATACGTGTCAAATCCATTCAACATAAATCATTTTGGAACTAGTTTTGTAAACGTTCAAATGGTTTTGACTAAAGGATTTGACATGTGTCAATCCTTTATTGGAGGGTGAACAAACACCCTACTTTTCATGGGTGAACAAAAATGGACTCTTTAATTACATGTTTGTTCGCAAACACATAATCAATACTCTCTTTTCTGAGAGCCAATTTTATTAGGAAACAAATAATCCATACTCGACCACCTAACCAAATTATTCTTTTGTCATTAGTTATCTAAAAATTTGTTAGCATATTTCTACAATCATGAAGGGGCTTTAAAACGGCTCAAAAATAAGCCATACATATATCGTTAAGTAATTAAAATAAATTATGGAAGAAAGCAATTTAAAACTAACTTCTAATCATAAGTAAAACAAAAAAATGAATTGTCTAAGTCGTATGTATATTCTCAATTAATTAAAATAAATTATGGAAGAAAATAATTTTAAAACAAACTTTTAATCATGATTAAAAATTAATCTAAGCCATCAAAATTTAAAATTAAGAAAAAAAAATTCCTAACTAATAGCTTAATATTATCTACCTACCGACACTTATATGTGTAATTTTAACTAAAATATAAATATGTCTATTAACAAGTTCTAATTATAATATAAACATATATATAACAAATCTTAATTCAAATATTTAAACTATTTTTCAATAATATCAGTAAAAAATATATTGTACGTGCAATGCAAGTGAATTTACTTAGTATCCATAAAAGAGAATTTAAAGTTAAAGCAAACATGTTTCTCAATTCCTCTATTATCTATAGTTCTAACACTTCCCTCCTTTGAGCAAATTAATCTAGTAATAAAACCTATGCACATTTTAACATTTATTCCTGATCAAAAATACCAAATCACTAACATTAGCTGCCAGTTCCTCCAGGGACTCAAAACTACAATATCACAGGCATTATAGATGGCAAATTCCAGCACGGTTACTTCGCCACTGTCAGGATCGGCTCCCAGATCCTCCATGGTGTACTCTATCATGCGCACCCGGTCGCAGCATCTTATAATTCCGCTCTGATCGAAGCCAGTAGTCAGCCGCCGCAAGAAGCACCTTCCCCTTCCGCACCGCTTCCGTCTACTGCCATTACTCCTCACATACCCCCGAGACGTTCCGTCAGCAGGCGTCGGAAGCACAGGAGGCGTGACCCTTCCCTCCCGGAACCAAACAGGAGCGCGTACGACTTCTTCTTCGCTGAGAAGCACCCGACGCTGAGAGCTCTCTATCCGCACCTGGAAAGAGAGTACGGTAGGATGGTCGGAGAGTCCTGGGATAAGCTTACTGAGCAGGAGAGGAAGGTGAACTTTCTCAAGTGTATCTGAATGTAGTCAGTACTCAATCTTTTCTTTTTTACTTGCAATATTCACTTGCTAAATTCCTACTTTTCTTATGCAGGTGTATGACGACTACGGGAGGCGGGACAAGAAGAGGTACAACAAAGAGCTACAGGAATATCGGGAGAGGGAGAACGAAGTCGGGAAAGATGAAGGAAGTGGAGATGGCCGAGGCGGAGCCGACTAATGTGAAGATGGAAGAATGATGAACTTGAGTTCTGGTTGGATATTCAAATCTCCAAGAACTGGATTACAATTAATTTGGTATTCGAGCTCAGTAGACTTATTACAGTTCTAGTGTTCTCAGTTTGTAATCTGTCTTTTAAACTTTTGTCTTGGTATTTAAGAACAAATGTTGCATCCTTTGAACAATGTGGAAGTAATATAATTGGTGCTTAACCATGTTTTATAGAAGGTTAACAATGCAAATCTGGCATGACCCTATGTTCATTGAAATGAAATGATTTCCTTGTTGCTTACTTCCTGCTAAATGCATTGGCCAGAATAAGTCTAAGTAAGGGTTTTATTGAACAATTATTCTGCACAGGTCATTTTCCTTTACATTTGTGCAACCGGAAGGAATTATTGAGTAATTGGACAACTGAGAAGTTCAATTCAATATACCCATTTAAACATGAAAGGTATTATGCATGTGTTAAGAGCCGAGTACAAACATAATGTTTCTTCAACAAATTCTCTTGATCCTAAATATATACCTTTCTATTTCTCTCCTTCTGTCAAGATCGCATCATCCACTCTTGATAGACATTTGTTAGACCCTCTCTCTCTCTCTCTCACTCATCACCAACAAATATATTGTTTAAACTTTGTGCACAGTAGACCATGTCTCAAGGAAGACATATGGCGATCCACACTTGTAGGAGAGACTGTAGGGAAGGGTGTTATGCATTATTTTCCTTATAAAAGCAAATGAATAAACAACAGAATAAAATGTGCACTGAACTTACAAAATCCTCTCTTCTTTGTGTGTGTGTTCATTCTTACGTAGTTTGCGTATCAACTAACACTTGGTATTAGAGCCATGTCGTCTGTTGCGGACGGGAATCCACTCACACCTCCACCAGTGTCGACGTCGAGTCCAGCGAGCGGCTCGAGCGTGGCAGGCACCCTGGTGATCCCAAAGGTGTTCAAGGATTCCGACGGGACGCAGTATCCGCAACTCACGCGTACAAACTACGTTGAATGGGCCCCGGTGATGCAGTGTATGCTGGAGGCGAGAAATCTCTGGGCGGCAGTGCACACCGGAACGACGGAGCGGGAGCTGGATAGGAGAGCGATGGAGGCTCTCCTCCGCTCTGCCCCGCCATCGATGATCTCATCACTGGTGATCAAGGCGACGGCGCAGGAGGCATGGCAGTCTTTGAAGACGGTGCATGTCGGTAGCAATCGCGTCAAGAAAGCGAAGGCGCAGTCGCTGCAGACGTGCACCGTCTTCAAAGACTGCCATGCCTCCTGCGCCGTCGCCTTGATCACCAGTGATGAGATCATCGCCGGCGGGACAGAGCGGAGGAGAGCCTCCATTGCTCTCCTATCCAGCTCCCGCTCCGTCGTCCCGGTGTGCACTGCCGCCCAGAGACCTCTCGCCTCCAGCATACACTGCATCACCAGGGCCCATTCATCGTAGTTTGTATGCGTGAGTTGCGGATACTACGTCCCATCAGAATCCTTGAACACCTTTGGGATCACCAGGGTGCGTGCCACGCTCGAGCCGCTCGCTGGACTCTACGCCGACACTGGTGGAGGTGTGAGTGGATTCCCGTCCGCAACAGAAGACATGGCTCTGATACTAAGTGTTAGTTGATACGCAGTCGCTGCGCAGAGAGTATGATCGGCTGGCATTTCGGGACGGTGAGGGCGTGGAATCTTTTGCCATGTGTCTCACTGCTCTGGCGAGCGCTCTCGTCGCACTCGGCGACACGATCTCCGAAGACAAGCTCGTCCTCAAGCTGCTGGCGACATTTCCCAAGAAGTACAACCAGACCGCCCTGGCTATCGAGACCCTCTTGGATCTCGATATGCTCACCATTGAGGATCTAACGGGGAGGCTTAAGGCAGCGGAGGTCAGGGACAAGATCGAGAGTGGAACGCCTCGGGCGGCAAGTTACTGCTTACCGAGGAGGAGTGGGCTGCTCGCAAGAATCAGTCCAGAGGCGGCTCGTCCAGCAGTGGCGCCGAAAACGGCGGCCAGAAGAAGAAGTGGTGCATCCCAGAGAGGGACTCGGAAGCGCACGATTCCAAGCCAAGCGGCGAAAGGAGAGGCTCTGATGCAACTCGCGACAAGCGCTGTTATTGTGGCAAATTGGACCACCGGGCTCGTAAATGCCGCAAGAAGAAGAAGGACGAGGACGAGGCTCTCTTGGGGCAAGTGGAGGAGGACGAACTGGCACTCCTGATGGCACAGGTATGCACGATCGCCGAGACGCCCGACACCCACGTCGAGGCGATCGAGGAGGTGATGCTCAACGAGGTGCGCACCATGGTAAAGCTTGGGGAGCGGGAGGACACCGACAAAGTGACCTGGTACCTCGACACGGGAGCGTCTAACCATATGACGGGCGCACAGGTAGTCTTCTCCGAGCTCGACACCGACGTGCGGGGCAGCGTCAAATTTGGCGACGGCTCCGTCGTTGACATCCAAGGCCGGGGCACGGTAGTGTTCATGGGCCAAGGCAGAGAACATCGAGCCCTCATCAACGTCTACTTATACATTCTCCGGTTGCGTAGCAACATCGTCAGCATCGGGTAATTGGACGAGACCGGCTGCTCCACGCTAATCGAGGATGGAATGCTCCGGATTCGTGATAAACAGGGCCGCCTCCTCGTTAAGGTATCACGCACTTTAAATCGTCTATATATCCTTCCCTTGTGGATCGCACAGCCGGTGTGCCTCGCGGCACAGTGCTCGTACATGGCGTGGCGTAGGCATGCACGCTACGACCATCTACACTCCCTTCGTCGCCTGAGCAGCGACAATATGGTGGACGGCCTTTTGCACATTGATCACGTCGATCAGTTGTGCGATAGTTGTCTGGCTCACATCATTTCCCCGGCACACCAACTATCGTGCCACCGACCCCCTCGACCTGGTGCACGCAGATTTGTGCGGTCCCATCTCACCGACGACACCTGGCGGGAAGCTCTACTTCCTTCTCCTCGTCGACGACTACAGCAGGTTCATGTGGATCAAGCTGTTGAGATCCAAGGACGAGGCGAGCGAGGCGATAAAACGCATTCAGGTTGCGGCGGAGGTCGAGTCCAAGTGCAAGCTCCGTGTACTGCGCACAGACCGTGGCGGCGAGTTCACGTTGAACAATTTCAACGACTACTGCGAGCGCCATGGGATCAAGCGCCACCTCACCGCGCCTTACTCGCCTCAGCAAAACGGCATCGTCGAGCGCCGAAACCAGACTGTGGTGGCTATGGCCCGAAGCTTGCTCAAGGCGAAGAGCATACTGGCGGCATTCTGGGGTGAGACGGTGACCACGACAGTGTACCTGCTGAACATGGCACCAACAGCCGCGGTGAAGGGAAAGACGCCATATAAGGCATGGCATGATAAGCGCCCCGATGTAAGTTTCTTACGTACTTTTGGTTGCATTGCTCATGTGAAGATGGTGCAGCCAAATTTGAAGAAGCTTGACGATCGAAGCAACCCAATGGTGTTTGTTGGCTATGAGGCAGGGTCCAAGGCTTACGGGCCTACGATCCAGTCGGTCGTCGCTTGTATGTCACCCGCGACATCATCTTCGACGAGATGGGGCATGTGGGACTGGACACACACCGACATCGACGCCAGCCTCGTCGGGATCGACGAGGCATTCACTGTTGAATTCCTCCATGAGCACATTCCTGGCACGTTCGATTCGGTCGAGAATGGAGGTCCATCGCCAGAGGCTGTGGGCGCGGCCACACCTGCATCGACGCGAACACTGCCTCCACCCGAGCAGGCGAGAATCGGTCACGTGTCTCCACCACCGGCCGTGATGCTCGCTCGCACAACCCCAACATCAGCCGTGACGATGCCAGCGACTTCGACGTCTGAGACGACGGGTGCGACTCCGAACAGATTTGTCTCTCCGTCGTCATGTGTGACGCCCGATCCGCCGAATGAACCGCCGTGTCGATACCGCTCTCTGCAAGACATCTACGAAGCTGAGTTGGTGCACGACCATGACTCCGAGGACCTCCTCCTCGCTATAGACGACGAACCCTCTATTCTTTTAGAAGCGGAGCAACACGAATGCTGGCGCTGAGTGATGCTGGATGAACTCGCATCCATTGAGAAGAACAACACCTGGCGGCTTGTGGACTTGCCCGCTGTTTACTGCCTATTGGACTCAAATGGGTCAACAAGGTGAAGAAGGATGAGCATGGCATCGTTGTCAAGCACAAGGCCCGGCTCGTCGCGAAGGGGTACGTATAGAGGCACGGGATCGACTACGATGAGGTTTTTGCACCAGTAGCCAGACTCGAGTCTGTCAGGCTGCTACTGGCGTTTATCGGTCATGGCAGTTGGGCTGTCCATCACATGGATGTAAAAACGGCATTCTTGAACGGCGAGCTCGACGATGAGGTCTACGTCACGCAGCTGCCCAGTTTTGCAGCCGCCGACGAGGAGCAGAAAGTTTTTTGCCTTCATAAGGCGCTCTACGGCCAGAAGCAAGCGCCGAGGGCCTGGAACGCGAAGCTGGACAAGTGCATGTCCACACTCAGGTTCAGCCGGAGTCCCTCGGAGCACGCCATCTACATGTACGGCCATGGCAAGGCAAGACTGCTCGTGCGTGTCTACATCGACGACCTCATTATCACGGGGAACAATGCGGGCGGGATTGACAAGTTCAAGCGCGAGATGAGCAGCTCATTTAAGATGAGCGATTTCGGCTTGCTTTCTTTCTACCTTGGCATCAAAGTGCAGCAGAACGCAGACGGTATCATAGTGAACCAGTCTGCATACGCAACCAAGATTCTGGAGAAGAGTGGCATGGACGACTGCAACCCTTTCTATGTGCCTATGGAGCCACATCTGAAGCTCAGCAAGGATAGTGCTGCACCGTCGACAGATGCCACGAAGTACCATAGCATAGTGGGAAGTTTGCGATACCTCGTGCACACCCGACCGGACTTGTCATTCGCAGTCGGGTATGTAAGCCGCTTCTTGGAGAAGTCGACGACTGAGCACCTAGCGGCGGTCAAACACATACTCCGGTACGTTGATGGTACGTGGGATTACGGCTGCTGCTACGGACGAAGAGCAGAGGAGCCCCGGCTGATCGGCTACTGCGACAACGACATGGCCGGGGATGTTGACGACCGCAAGAGCACGACAGGCGTACTATTCTTCATTGACAACAGCGCCATCAGTTGGCAATCACAGAAACAGAAGGTGGTGGCACTGTCATCCTGCGAAGCCAAATATGTCACAGCGACCATTGCCGCCTGCCAAGGCATCTGGCACGCATGGCTGCTGGCGGACATAAAGGACGACGACATCGGATGTGCAAAGCTGCGCATCGACAACAAATCGGCAATCTCCCTCAGCAAAAATTTGGTGTTTTATGATTGCAGCAAACATATCCAGACGTGGTACCACTTCATTTGTGACTGCATCAAGGATGGGACAACTGAGGTAGATTATGTCCGAACGGAGGAGCAGCTCGCCGACATACTGACCAAGGCCCTGGGCCGGGTCAGGTTCCAAGAGCTTCGCTCTAAGATCGGGATGATCGTCATCAAGTAATCACAAAAGTTTAGGGAGAGATTATTGTTTAAACTTTGTGCACAGTAGACCATGTCTCAAGGAAGACATATGGCGATCCACGCTTGTAGGAGAGACTGTAGGGAAGGGTGTTATGCTTTATTTTCCTTATAAAAGCAAATGAATAAACAACAGAATAAAATGTGCATTGAACTTACAAAATCCTCTCTTCTTTGTGTGTGTGTTCATTATTACGTAGTTTGCGTATCAACTAACAAAATATGAGCAAATTAAGTTCCGTATTTCATATTCAACCAAGAGAGTATTGTATAATGAGAGATTCCTAATAATTTTCTCACTCAACTTATAGAATTAGAGTAAGTAATTCTATAATTTGATAAGGTTACTCACTTTGTAATGCTGTATAGAAAATATATAGTGAGAAAATAATTGCACTTTTGTACGTATATTGAGTTGCGCAAACTATCCAAATATTGAAACCATTAGCACCTCACTTGCATTTGCAAGTTACAAGATGGATGACCATATAGCTATTATTAAGAAGGATAAATGTTTCATTTAAAAAAATAGGCAAATTTAAGAGGGAACTTTCATGGTGTAGGATCTTTGCTGACGACCTTGTGTTGGTCGATGAGTGTACATAAGAGTACTTATATGCTAAAGTAGAATTATGGAGAGAATATTTTGATAGAACGTAACCAAAGTATATATATATGAATGTAATTTCAAGCAACAGTAAAATAGAAATGGGGTGTGTTTGCCATTAAAATTCTTTTATTGTAAATTTTAATACAAACAGAACAGTATTACAATATAGGACTTAGATGTAGTCCTAGGAGTACACTTTTGTTTATCTGGGTCCCTTGTGCCGATGGAGTGAGTGGTAATGCGTTGACTCCGTTGATGATCTGACGACGGTTATCGGTTCTCTGAAGGTCTGGATTGCTCTGGGTACCGAAGCTTGCTGAGAGGAGGAAGACGTTGAGTGTCTGTATCTGCCTCTCTGGTGGTGTGTTCGTTCGTTTTTTTTTGTCCGTAGGTGAGAAGGAAATGATCCCTCCATTTATAACTTTGCAGGCTGGCTGCTCATGCGCGCATATGTAGGGTGCGCCTGGACGCGGGGACGCCACGTGGTGATTGCTGATGGAGGCGTATGGACGCTGCGCCCTGATTGAGGGGTTGAATTCTTCATGCTGCTGTTGTGAGCTGGCACGTAGCAGAGGAGAAGATCTTTCTATTGCTGAGATCTTGGGTGAGTTGAGTCAAAGGATACGTGTCATCGACCCATGGCTCAGAGATCTCGAATTTGATAGGGAATGATCTGGTAGGATGCGCCTAGAATTGGGCGTATAAGGAGGCTTTGGCTCGTAACCTTTGGAAGTCACGAACCATTCGGGGCGCATGGCTTTTGAGGCGCATAGGAGGCTTCAGTAATGACTTAACTCCTGTCTTTCGGGATCAGAGAGAAGTCTGAGACGCATACAGATTTAGGCGCATGGCTACGGAAGCGCATGCAAGTGGTTGGGCAGCCACGTGGCTTGTAACCGCCGGAGGAAAGTAATGATGATGTTGACGTTGGCGACGCTTCGTTTTCTGAAAAAGCTGTCAACTGTTCAGTCTTCGGGAAGCGTGCTGCCAACTCTGTCAGACTTCAGCATTTAATGTTTTTGATATTTGATGGACAGCGGAGTGGGCGCATCGATCGGCGTTCCACTAGGCGTATGGGGACGCATGGGAGCGCATCCCCTGTGATGCGCTTGGTGTTGAAGGGCACGTCTGTGTGATGCGCTTGATGTTGAAGGGCGCGTCTATGTGATGCGCGGTCTGGCCGGCGCATCCGCTTCGTGATACGTCTTTAATGGTGCGACTGTTACGATCTTCGAGTGCTTTAAATAGCCGTTTTGACTTGGCTGAATTTGAAGCGTCCGGTTCATCCATTTAATACAAATTTATTGTACGAAATTCGGAGAGCCATCCACTTGGCACATGGGTTTGATTTGTCCGGCCTATAAATAGTGGCATGGAGAGAGTTTGCTTCTCGTTCTCTCACGTTCTTCCGACATAAACTTGTTTACTCGGATGCATTCTGTTGATGAGATACTCCCGAGGGTGAAGATGCGACGCAATGTCTTCATTGATGCACTTGAAGGTGACTGTTACATCCAAAAGTCGGAGTCGAGGGCTTCTGAGGCAGGCAGAAGGTGCCTGTTGCATCCAAAGATAGGGATGCACGAGCCTCGTCTCCGTCATGTGGGAAGAGCCGCAGATCGGAATTGCGGTACTGCGGCTTTGAGGGCTCTTTCTTCCGTCAAAATGGGTGTTGCCCATTCTGGTTGTGTCGAAAGCTGCTCCTTTAGCCGCGATTTCGATTACGGTCTTCCTTCGCCTTTGGAGGCTCTTTCGAAGCCTCTCCTGGCCACAATTCGGCTTGCGGTGCTCTTCTCTTCTTCGGTTTGGGGAGCTCTTCCTCCAGTTAGAGGGTTGATTGCCACCCTCGTTCTGCTTAATAAATGCTTCATTAGTCGAAGCATTTAGACGGCGGTCAGCCTGGCTGGAAGAGCGGCACATAACTGGGCTGCTGAAGGGATGCACATAACTGAGGATGCACATAACTGAGCTGCTGAAAAGGATACGCCCTGCTGAGGGCGCATGGTGGGATGCACCTGACTGAGGGCGCATGGTTGATCGCTGTGCCTGGCTGTAGACTTAGGGTCTTTTCTTTTTGTAGAAGTTCTTCTTTGTACAACCTTTTCTAGACATGTAATAGACTTTTATATGTAATAAAGTCCTGTTTTGATGTCCCTATTTGTTGTTTTTGCTGTGTGAAGTACTTTGTCCGAGCTCTCTGGCGTATGTAGTGTTTGGCGCATAGGATTTCTGGTCCTGAAATTCCATGCTTCTACAAGACCCCCTTCAAAGTTTTCAAAACTTTTGGACAAATTTTGGAATACTTTGAATAAGAAGCATAGCGGTCGAGGCGCATGACTGTTGGGGCGTATACTCCTCTCAGTTAATGCAAATGATAACGCCTCGATAACCAAAAAGATTAATGATGATCTTTTTGGATTTATTTGCGGTTATCTCCTCACAGAACCCGAGGCGACGGCTGAGGTCACACTTCATCGATTTACGCGTGCGACCGTGCCTATAAATAGGCGTGAGATGGAGAAAGAGAGTTCTTTCTCTCATTGCTTTTGCTTTTAGAGTTCTTCTTCACAAAAACCCTAACTTTCTTCTCTCAAGCAATGGCTCCCAAGACTCCTCGCGGCGGTGGCAAAGAAAAGGAGCCGGCAGAGTTTGCCGAAGAAGATGCTCCTGTCACCATTGTGACTCCGGCTGACGTTCGGCCCGCGGTGACGGGTGGGTGTCGTCTTTTCCACTGCTTTTTCGTTCAGACGAGCTTTGGGTTATACGACGTGCCCTAACTCTTCTGCTGCCGACGCGCATGGACTTCTGTCCTGATGATGCGTCGAGGTTTTATTCTGCCGACGTGCATGGGTTTAGGCCCTTTTTATGCACCGAGGTTTAACTGCTGACGTGCATGGGTTTACGCCCTGATGATGATCCGAAGCCTCACTGCTGACGCGCATGGGTTTACGTCCTGATGATGCGCCGAAGCCTCACTGCTGATGCGCATGGGTTTACACCCTGATGATGCACCGAAGCTGATGCGCATGGGTTTTTATCCTGATGATGCGCCAGGTTGCTTGACACACTTTGTCTCCTTACAGCTTTTTGCCTGACTTTTGTTTTTGTTGTGTCAGTGTTGATGACAATCCCTTTGCTGAATGAAGTCCTTCTGGATGCTTTCCTTTGTCAAATGGGGGTTGATTTTGACGAGGCGGTTATCAACCCTGCGAAGGATGCTATCTTACAGAATCAACCTCCTGAGAGAATGCTGCAGATCCAGAATCAGTTGTCGATTTTTCTCCAGAGTATGATGGAGAGCGGTAAACTAAAATCTGCTGAATACGAGGATGTGACTTTCTTAAAACCTGTCTTTTTGTTCGGTGACCGACTGATCTCTTCCGAGGCGAAGATACTGAAAATCAAAGAAGACTGGTTCTTCTCTGCAAAAGGCATGGTGCTGTACATGCGACAACTTGACCGCCAGTTGCCGCTGACGGCCTTCTACCGTTTAGCTTCCAAGAGAAGGATGCCCTGGGAGCTTACTCCTTCTCAATGAGGGGCCTTGGGAGGTACTCTTTCAATTGATGCTACCTCGAATCAGAGGGATACCTTGGCCGCTTCGCGAGCCGGTCCCTCGTTTATTTGCCGTACTTTGCGTCATGGGAGCCTCTACAGTGAAGTCCCTAGTGACACTTTTGCCTTCAGTGCCTTAACCTTTGCAAATCGGATGCTGACATCGAGGGTCACGTATCTGAAAGGTGGCTTTAGGGTTGAAGGTTGGTGTCACCACATGCCGAAGTGGGACGAGTTGACCATTTGGGTGCTTTCGAAGTTCAAGGCTGAGCTTAAGGAGATTGGGCTGACGGCCGCTATCCGTGCCACACAGGCTGGCGTGGATCTCAATAAGCCTATGTTCTTTGCACTCTTAGAATTGTTCAATGCCCAGACTGGCACCTTCTTTACTCCGATGGGGGAGTTGGGGTTGGCTCTCCATGAGATGTACGAAGTGTCCAAGCTTCCTTGGGGCTCAGAACCGTACGAGGAATATTTTCCATCGAATGAAGAGATCCTTGTTCTGGAAAATAAGGACCCAGAGATGATGGCTGTTTTCATGGCGAGCCATCATTATCTGATACAACGGAAGGACAAAGGCAGGACTCAGCCTCATGTGACTGCTTGAAGGGATTATGTCTTCAAGCAGGATCTGGCAGATTCTTCGAAAATCCGATTTATGACTCCACAGGAGCTGAAACCCGCGGAAGTGACTTCCGAGATGAGCCGGCTAAATGAGAGGGCCCCCTATTCAAATGAGAGTGGCAAGAATGCGTATAGCTGCTTCTGGCACTGTGCGCACCGGATGTCGTCTAAAGCGGTGCTAACGGTATAATTGATGAGAGATCCCTCTGTTGGGAAGAGACGGGCCGACGCAGAAGCCGGTTCGTCTGTACCAAAAAGGTCGAGAAAAACCATAACTCCAAAGGCTACGGGAATGCCGTCTGTAACGCCAGTAGAATCAGCTCTTACTGAGGTAAAGAGTCCTCCGTAATTTTGGCTCATCTTGTCACTTGTAGGGATCATCGAAGAAGAAGACCCGTGTTTCAAAACCGGGTGTCAGTAAACCGAAGGAGGTGGCAAGCTCTTCTGACGAGCGCATTCCTCCGATGGTAATGTCTCCAATGGAGGAAAATCCTGAAGATGTTGTTCCTGCGGAGGTTTTAGTATCTCCAGACTTTGTTGAAAGAGATGCGGAGGTTGCAGCAACTTCCGGGATGGTGCTAGCTGCCGTAGAGGCCTTGGACGTCGAGGGTCCAGCGGACACGGGGCTTCGTGATGATGAAGTGGAGTGGAGGAGAGGGTTGATTCCCCTCCTTGTCATGATGAGGGAAGGTCGGCTGCGGCACTGTCGAGCCCTACCCCAGACTCAGCAGCGGAAGCTGAGGTGGCTACCGATCAGGAGGTAGCGACAGATCCTGTCCCTATAGAGAGATTTGATAAGGAGACTCGTCTGGCGGTCCTGACTTCAGGGGCGAGTCAGGAGGCAAGTGTTGATCTCCCCATTCTGCCAGGGGAGGTACTGGCTACTGATAGCACGTTGGGGGCTGATGAGGTGGCCACTGACGTCGAGGGTTCTTCCGAGTTTGGGAAGGGTAAGGGTTTGATGGAACCCTCTGTTGCTCCTTCCACTTGGGGTACTATCTCGACGCCTGCCTCGGCTTCTTCGATTCCTTTGGCTTCTCGAGCTAATAGTCAAGCTCCTGTTGATGAAGAGCCTGTTGATACCGAGGGTCTAGCCTCGCAGATTGAGGCAGGCGAGCCTTCTTGCGGTCCGTCTGCTAAAATAGCTCCTCCGACTCCTGCTATGATGCCGCAGGTGCTGGCGGATGCAGATGAATACGTGAAATTCATCATCGAGGCAGTGTATAAAATGCTGCAGAGGGGTGTATCGGCCGTGATGGATGCCAATAGGAGTTTTGCGACGGCAAAAACTCTAGCAATGCCTCATATCAACCTGATCCATCTTTATCAGGGCCATGATCATATGGCCAACATTCTAGAAGCCTCAGTGGTTGAGTTGGACCAACGACTTTCCGAATTGCAGTGCATCCAGCGAAACGACCTCTCCGTCCTGATAGATACGGAGAAGGAGAAGCTGATCGCCGAGACTGAGTCTTCTTACTAGGCCACCGTGAGTGTCTGGAAATGCGAAGTGGCTGAGACTGAAGCTGCAGTGGAGCGGTTGTCTCAGTCTATGCGGGAGACGGTGGAGGTGCGAGCTGTGTTGGACACTAGTATCACGGAGATTGATGCCCAGATCCGCCGCCTTGAGGACCAGCGGGCTCGATTACTATTAGACGCCGAACGTGTCCAGGCTGAACACGTAGCATTCAAGAAGGAGGAGGCAGTTTTTATCCATCGGGCTCTTGCCCTGGCTCAGCAGCGGCAGCAGCTGGATGAGAAACATGAAAATGATACTTCTCCTGAGGCTATTGAAGCGATGCGTCAAGAGGCTGAACGTCGAGTCTTGGCGACTGTGGAGACTCGGGCGACAGATTTGAGGCGTCGAATTGAAGAGCTTTCAGCCAACCCTGGGGATGTTTAGGGCTTGTAGTCTCTTCTTTTTATGTATTTGCAACTCTTACTGGGGATGGTGTAGTCCTTTACTCTCCTTTTTTAGAAATAAAGAAATACACAATTTTCTGTGATGTGTTCATTTTTGCTGTCATAAACTTGATGGTTTGTGTGGACCTATTATCTTTTGCGTACCTTGGTTTATAGGTACAGATAATAAGTTTGAGAGAATCAATATGTTTGCTTAGAGATAATGTGGACATGGCAAATATGGGATTCAAAATGATAGAATCTTCCTACTCAGAGGTGTTATGGACGTGGTAGGAGTGACTCTGGAGGATACGCGGAACTACTCAGAGGTAATGTGGACGTGGAAGTTCTGCGATTAATGTACGACAACGCAGGGGTTGTCTGTACGAGATGTTTACTCAGAGGTAATGTGGACAAGGTAAACATGATAGGTAGCATAGTCTTATGGGATATAAGATTCCGCTTTGTAGGATGTAGGGGGGACAACTCAGAGGTGATATGGATGTGGTTGTCCTTCTACTGGAGGATGCCATGGAACAGCTGGGTTCCAGAAACGTATGATTTTGTGGAAGGGAATTGTATGTGAGCCCTGATGATTGGGTCCACAGATCCCCTTGTGGAAGTACATGTCTGAAAGATGTCAAGAGTAGTACTTCTTCAGGAACTTGCCGTTGATGGGCATCATGAACAAGTCCCCATTGGGTTTGGCGAGGCGGTAAGCACCGTTTGAGTATACCGTCTCGATGATGAAAGGTCCTTTCCACTTGGGCTCGAACTTTCCTGGTGTTTTGTGAGTCAACACCATCGGCCTCCTAACTGCTAGGACCAGGTCGCCTACTTGAAAAGTCCTCTGCTTGACCTTTTTGTTGAAAGCCTGTGATATACGGGCTTGGTAGAGTTCGATACGTTGTTGAGCTAGGAGACGCTTTTTGTCAAGTGCCTCCAGTTCCCACAGACGACGACATTGATTGTCCTCTTCTGTGAGTTGGTTTGTGATTGCTACGCGGAGTGAGGGTATCTGGATCTCGAGAGGCAGTACCGCTTCGCTCCCGTAGACCAAGGAGAATGGTGTGTTGCCTGTCGGGGTCCGTACCATTGTGCGGTAAGCCCAAAGGCATTCGCCGAGCTTTTCGTCCCAGTCGCGTTTGTTGGATGACACGATCTTTTTGAGTAGCCTGACGATAGTCTTGTTGTACGCCTCGGCCAACCCGTTTGCTGTCGGATTGTAGGCGGTTGATGCCATATTTTGAATGCGATTCTTGTCACAGAATCTGCTAAAAGCATGGCTTATGAACTGAGGACCATTGTCGTGGATGATCCTCCGAGGTACTCCGAAACGGTAGATGACGTGGTATTTGATGAAGCTGATCACCCTGGAGCTTTTCACTTCTGCCAGTGGAACTGCTTCTGCCCATTTGGAGAAGTAGTCGGTGATTGCTAGGATGAAGTGGTGTCCTCTCGATAAAGGAGGGGTGATCGATCCTACAATGTCCATGCCCCAAGCCTCGAAGGGCCAGGAGGCGACTGTAGGATGTAGTGGTTCTGACGGTGTATGGATAAAGTCTGCGTGAAGCTGGCACGCATGGTACTTCTTAGCATAGTCGACAGCGTCAGCGGCCATGGTTGGCCAGTAGTAGCCCATGCGTCGCAGTCGGTCCTGCAACTTAGGGCCAGGTTGATGGGCCCCGCAGGTTCCATCGTGAGCTTCTCGAAGGGCTTCGGCTGCTTCTTCGTTGGACAAACATCGAAGGAGAAGTCCATCGTAGGAGTGTCGGTACAGCATTTTAGTGGCTGTATAGTAGTAGAATCGAAGAGAGCGTCTCCTGACTGAGACGGCTTCTTTCGGGTCTTCTGGAAGAATTTCGTAGACAGCGAAGTCGATGAACGGGAATCTCCAGTCTCGAACATTAACACCGGTACTGGTTGACATGGCATGGGCCACTCGAGAGCACAGGTTGTTTTTAGGACAGACCAAGTCTCGACCCACCACTGTGACGTAGTGTTGAGTCCCGAGGGGGACTGCCAATGAGACTGTGAGGCCAGCCAGAGCATCAGCCTCCAGATTTTGTAGACGGGGTACATGTTCGATGAAGAACCCGGCAAAGGTTGAAATGATGTTCAATGTAACTTCATGGTAGGGGATCAGATCTTCATGGCGAACCTCGTACTGCCCTCTGACCTGGTTAACGACGAGTTTTGAGTCGCCGTAGGCTTCCAGATGGTCCACCCCCAGCTGTTGCGCCAGCTGGAGTCCCATAATGAGAGCGTTGTACTCGGCAATATTGTTGGAGCACGGCTTCGAAAGGAAGTAAGCGCGCTGGATGACCAGCTGATCGGGAGAGACCAAGACTACCCCCACTCCTGCGATAATTTGGCCTTTGGGGCCTGTTCTTGAAGCGCCATCGAAAAACATCCGCCAGACGGAGCCTTCTTCGATGACGTTTGATTCTTGGACTTTATCCGGGATATCTTCATAAAGTCTTGAGGACTCTGGGATGGGGTGTGCAGCTAAAAAGTCAGCCAGAGCTTGACCCTTAATAGCTTTTTGTGGGACAAACACCATGTTGTATGGCGTTAGCAAGATCGCCCATGTGGCAAGCCGGGAGTTTAATGATCCTGGCTTCGTCATGAGGACTCTGAGCGGATTAATTCGAGAAATGACATGAATTGTCTGCCCCGAGACATAATGGCGAGTCTTTTGAATGGCAAATACCAAAGCCAAGCACTCTTTTTTAACGGGGTTGTACCGGTGTTCAGCCCCAATCAGAGTTCAACTAAGGTAGTAGATTGCTTGCTCATAGCCTGTATCACTGTTCTGAGCTAGCAGAGCGTCGAGAGAATGATCCATGGCACGGACGTAGAGAAGAAATAGTTTGCCGGCGACTGGTGCTACCAGGACTGGCGGGCTTGTCAGATAAGCCTTGATGTCGTCGAAAGTCTTTTGGCATTCCTCTGTCCAGACGTAAGAGACTCCCTTCTTTATGAGTTGAGTGAAGGGTTGACATTTTCCGGAAAGGTTTGCTTTGAACCTCCGGATATATGCCAGACGCCCCTGCAGGCCTCGAAGTTCTCGAAGGTTCTTCGGAGGGTCCATGTCGAGGATGGCTTTGGTCTTCTCGGGATCGACACGAATGCCTTTCGCCGTGATAATGAAACCTAGGAACTTTCCGCTCGAAACCCCATGAAGGATTTAGCGGGGTTCATCTTGAGTTGATGCGCCCGCATGAGATCGAAGACTGTCTTGAGGTCTTACAGGTGATCTCCTTTGAGACGGCGTTTGACTGCGATGTCGTCAACATAGCATTCGACTGTCTTGCGAAGATGCTGACGGAAAATGGTGCTCATAGCTCGTTGGTATTTCGCACCAGCGTCCTTCAAGACGAAGGGCATCACTGTGTAGCAGAAAATGCCCTTTGGAGTCCTGAATGACGTATGTTTTGCATCATCGGGGAACATCTTGATCTGGTTGTAGCCCGAATATCCGTCCATGAAAGACATGCGTTCGAAGCCACATGTGTTGTCGATCATCACGTCGGTGATTGGAAGTAGGAATTCGTCCTTCGGGCAAGCAGAGTTGAGATCCCTGAAGTCGATATAAACTCGTATTTTCCTATTCTTTTTGGTGACAGGGACGACATTGGCTACCCAATCCGGGTGTTGTTCTTCACGGATGAAGCCGCTGGTCAAGAGTTTGTCCACCTCCTGATCGATGGCGTTCATGATGTCTGGACGAAAATATCGCTGTTGTTGTTTGATAGGCTTGGCATCGGGTAAGATGTTGAGCCTATGCATCGCGATCTGAGGATCAAGTCCTGGCATGTCTTCGTAGCTCCAAGCGAAGACATCAATATATTCTTTAGCCAGTTGGATCAAAGACTCCCGGTCTTCTCCTTTTAGGCTTTTGCTGATGAAGATGGGTTTAGAAGAAGATCCATCCCCAAGGTCGATCTGCTCGACTTCGTCTTCGGTGGGAGGTTTACGTAATTCGAAACAAGACTCCCACTGTTCTTCCAGGCGTTGAGCCCAAGGTTCTTCTTCGAAGAATTCTGGCGTTTGGTCTTCGCCTTCATCTTCTTGAGATTGTGCAGACGTTGTAGTGACCCGCTCCGTCCTAGCGGAACATCGATTCAAATGGCAAGTGCAACGACTCAAACGAGCCGTCGACCCGAAGAGTTGGCATCGACCTGATAAAGAATCGATGCAAGACTTACATTGGTCTGTCAAGATGAGTCCAGACTTAGACTTTCAAAGGCGCGCTCGGAGTATCGCTCGGCCGACGCGAACATCGCTAAGGTGGGTGGCTCCGATGAACCCGTCACTGCTTAGCCTAGACACTTAACAATACGGACACTATCACGAGAATCGCTAGGCGATAATACCGCGCATGCTAATAAATGAATGACTCAACGCACCTAGCTAAGGGAATAATCCCATCTTGTATGCTTGTATAGAATATGGAGAGGAACATAGAAAATACGAGAACTCTCGCACCGCGCTCCACGCTCGTGCTAAGGCACAAGCTTACGTTTACGTCCCTGATGCATTCAAACAATGAAACAATAAATGGTTTACAACAATGAAACGGGGAGACTATCAACATAGTCGTTCCGAGTAGAGTTTAGCAACATTGAAAGACTATGGGACCGATGGGTCGCCAAGGCGACTCCCGTACGGGGAGTTGCAAAATGTATAAATGAATGAATGAACGAATAAGTGAATGAATGAATCAATGAATGAAAGAATGAATACGTGAATGAATCGATGAACGAACGAACAAGTGAAAGAAAGAAAAGAAAGAACGAAAAAAAGAGAAAGGAAGAAAGAAATGGTTAGCGACAGGTGTGACGGACACGTACAACGGGGCTCGCTACCCGTGCTGCACGGACGCCAACCTGGTCGATAACGCATTGCGGCTAAGGGTTAGCCTATGACGATAATAATACAAAATGGTCGTGGACAAACGGCACGAGCGAGGGGTGGCGTATGCTGTGTCCGTAAAGAAAAAGGAATTCCGCGGCATGATCAAAGGGGGGATATGCCGACCTAGGCGGGATTAAAGTCATGGCTTACGGGCTGCCTGGGTGCGGACTCGGCCACCCGGGGGACGTAAGTGCAGAAGTATTTCAAGAGACTATCGGGGTGTGTGCCAGTCCTCACCCTATGCTAGTTGAGAAATACCACGGCTTGGATGTCCAAAATAGCTTGTGGTGCCAGCGACCGATGCATATAGAGTTAAGTGGGCTTTGCTGGTGGCGATCCACGTGCAAGTCCTTGCATTGAAATCAAAGTAGTCTAAAGTTAATTGAATGAAGCGCCTTATGTATAGGCTTAAAATGTAATGCACCAAATGATAAGGAGTACTTCGTGTAAATGAACTTGAAAATATGCCTACGACGCGTTAAAATCTAAGGCAGGAACACGCCCTTGGCACTAAAATGTTTACGTAAATCATGTTAAGTTGAAATATTGAATTGTTGACTAACTTGGTTTACTTTGGACAGGGAAGGCTGGACGGTAAGTATGGGTAAGTCGTACATGAAATTCCATGCGACACTTGAATTTGGCAACACGGGATAGGTTATGACATATGCCATGAAATTGACCCTAAGGCAAGATTAGAAAGACAATGAATGATAGAGATGCACAAAAGTAAATGAAACGTGTTTGGTAATGATAGCGTTGTGGGCGAGCTAGCCTCCCCGTCAGTGCATAACAATGTACTGATAAACCCACAGTCTGCTTGCAGGATGCAGGAGACGCCGGCGGGTGCGGAGCTTCCATCGAACGTGCTAAGGTACGGAGCTATCTCTGGAGCCTTGGAGCGTTGCAAGGAGCTGAAGCACCATATACAGGACATAATGTATCGGAACATCGCCATGAATTATTCCATGTTGTAAGCCACTTGGCACGCCTTTTATGTTTTAGAGAGAGAGAGAGCTTGAGCGATTTGTAATATCGGCCTAGCGCCGCTTGTAAACTTATTGAAAATCAATAAAGAGTTTGAATTCACTTCAATTTTGTGTTCGTTTACTTTCCGCTGCAAATGGGGACACTCTGTGCGACTCTGTGGCCTAGCTCAAATTGGCCGTTTCTGGACTTGGCCTTGCACGGGCGCAACCTGGGCCCGTGCGACATCACGCCTTAGCGAGGACGATCGCTCCTGCGGGAGCGGGGCGTGACAGAGTGGTATCAGAGCACGGCTTTACGTCCTTGGACTTCATGTCAATTTCTCAGTTTTGAAAGCTCGTTGTGGGAAAAAGAAGTGTACGCTCTCTCTCGTTGTGCCTTGGGATGTTCCATACAATAAGTCTAATATTTTCAAAAGCTCGTACGAGTACTCGGTTGGACGGAAACGATAGGCGAAGGCCTTTGTGCCACCACGACGGACTTGAGTTGGAAGGAACCGATGCTAAGAGTTAGCAAATGCAGTGCGTGTTTGAATGAGCTTACGCTGACAGCAAACGAGTACACGAGACCAAAGTATAGTTCGAACAGGATGGCTATGCACACGGCCTTTTGGCTAAGTTGTGCCGTGTGTCGCGCACCTCGACTTCTGGTGCAATCGAGTTGCGAGCGATATCAAGTACCGCTCGGTCGGGAACGGAGATACACTTAGAGTGTATATCGATAGGAATGCTATTGAACTAACGCTTAGGCGTGCACGAAAGATTGGTTTGTATTTTGAGGATTAGCCTGAACGACTTAGTACGTCGAGGCGACGTGAGCGATTATGCTAGAGATTCGTCGAACAAATCTGAAGGATGTCTTAGCGTATGACGCGAACATGATTGAGGACTAGATCATATGGCTTGAATTTGAGTGGTGTATGTGATAGGTTTGGAAGAAGAATAAGAATGAGTGACGACGACTAGTCGAGTGGCTCGAACCCTGAGTGGTGTATGGACGTTATAGAAATTGTTCGAGCGAGACTACAAAATATACGGATAGAACGGGTATGTCGGCGAGGCGATGCGATCGCGCAAAGCCTTAGAACGCGTCATGCTTAGTTGATCGTGACTTCGAATGTCCCGAACGAGATGTCGTTCAGACAAATTGTGAATGGGCAACGCATGTTAGAAAACGATTCGGAACGACGAATGAAAGTGAATGGTCTTGGTCGAGGAAACTTAGAGGATCGTGCGTACGATTTGGGATTGATTCAAATAAAATGTGACTTGAGTTTTGAACAACGATCTTGAAACAAGCTTGAGGAATGGCGATCGAACTTGATCTTGAATATCGAGAAAATTGTGGATTATCCAACTCGGACAATAGCATCAGTCGCACGACTCGAAATTGGTTGCAAAGGAAGATCGTCAGGTTACGCATATCGTCGATGGTATTGAGGCGCATCAAAGATCGATATGCGATAACTCGGAGGGCACTCTGACTCGGTGAATGAAGGTCGTGAAAATGTCATTGTTTCGTTGGATGCTATACTTGAAATATTAAAAATGTGTCGAGGAAAAGATAGATTCGGTTCGAGGATTTTCTAGTTGAACGCATGACGGTCAGACTATCAAATTGATTTGGCTTGGATGAAAATATGAATACTTGGATTTGCTTCGTTGACAACCACAACGTTGACATTCTTGTCTTATGCGAGCGTAACTCCAGCCTCGCACATGCGTCGTGCCGGATTATGACGATCACTCCGCGTGAGCGCTGATATAGTGATTCATACAGCGGGAGTGATTGAACTTGGATGGCGTGACAATCTGATTGCTTTGACTTGTGGTTTGACGCGAAGGTGGACTCGAGAATGAATTTTGTGCTTGAAGAATTGAATTTGAGGATTGCGTAGGTCCAATCCGCGTATCGAGAACGAATTAGTCTAGACGCAAGCAAGTGTTACGCCCCGATAAGAATGATTATTCTGCGGGAGTGCTGTATGGTGATTCATGAACCACCGTGGATAATCAGACTCGCGTGAGATTGGGACGCAACATATTGTCAAAGCTCGACGACCTCGTGATCGAATACACGAATTGGTTAGAGTTGGTGATTTGAATGGATTCGAATACGCACAACGAATACATTAATGCGTATAGGAGATCGTGCTCGATGTTTAGAAGTCTGAGCGAGGCGAGCTTGGGTAGAAACTCCCGTACGAATGAACCAATGGTTTGACCATAGGATTTGGGGCGAGCTTCGTGCAGTGGCTTGGCACGATAAGCCACGGATTTGAGTTGTAACTATGACCTGGTGAGCTGACCTAGCGGATAGGCGGACGACCCTATGCCGAGTGATTAAACCTGTGCGATGGCATTTACAGTATCGTCTGGACGGATGATAGACTTGGAAAAACGAGACTTAGAGTAGGACGGAGAACTGGGAGTGTGCGTGAACGACGACGAGATTGGCCCCAAACAAAGAGAATGATAGGGATGGATGATGCGCAATTAAAGTTGGAATAACGAATTGAATCATTGGTCGGAAGACGTACTCGATGATAGTACAATACTTGGTCTCGGATCGGACGAGAATTACTTAGACTTGGTCGACTCCGCTAAGAAGAAATCATATTGATTTTGTTGGCAAGAGCGCTTGAGAAGCGAATCGAATCATCTCGAGGACCGAGATAAACGATATGTGATACACACATGAGTTTGATTTTAAATCGAAGTTAGCAAAGCTATCGGCAAATCGAAACTATCACGAGTAGCTTGTCGGACTTTGCTAGTCGCTAAGCTTGGTTGAAATACACGTATTCTGGGGACGCCTTGAATGTGTGCACGATCCAAACTCAGCGATATGATGAACTCGAATACAGCTGCAAGTGGGTGTTGAGATGCGCATGAACGAATAAATAAGTTTGTCTCAGCCTACAACTTCGTATTTGATGAATTACAACGCACCTCGTGTGACCGTTTCAGTCCCATGATACGTCAAAATAGTAACCGAGTCGAAGAAACGATTGGATTGAATAAGAACCAATAACTCTGAAATGAATGAAAAGCCATTCAATAAAAAAAATCGAACAAACGTATGCGACGCAAAACTTGGAAAGGTATCGAGTATAGTTCGGTGCCATAGAACGATAGAGCCGTTCGATAGGGATTGCCTAAGAAACACGACGACGCGAGTTAAGGAATGGTAGGATGACCTGCACTCAGGAAGTCTCGAGGACGAGACTTGTTTTGAGTGGTGTATTATGTAGTGACCCGCTCCGTCCTAGCGGAACGTCGATTCAAATGGCAAGTGCAACGACACAAACGAGCCATCGACCCGAAGAGTTGGCATCGACCTGATGAAGAATCGATGCAAGACTTACATTGGTCCGTCAAGATGAGTCCAGACTTAGACTTTCAAAGGCGCGCTCGGAGTATCGCTCGGCCGACGCAAACATCGCTAAGGTGGGTGGCTCCGATGAACCCGTCACTGCTTAGCCTAGACACTTAACAATACAGACACTATCACGAGAATCGCTAGGCGATAACACCGCGCATGCTAATAAATGAATGACTCAACGCACCTAGCTAAGGGAATAATTCCATCTTGTATGCTTGTATAGAATATGGAGAGGAACATAGAAAATACGAGAACTCTCGCACCGCGCTCCACGCTCGTGCTAAGGCACAAGCTTACGTTTACGTCCCTGATGCGTTCAAACAATGAAACAATAAATGGTTTACAACAATGAAACGGGGAGACTATCAACATAGTCGTTCCGAGTAGAGTTTAGCAACATTGAAAGACTATGGGACCGATGGGTCGCCAAGGCGACTCCCGTACGGGGAGTTGCAAAATATATAAATGAATGAATGAACGAATAAGTGAATGAATGAATCAACGAATGAAAGAATGAATACGTGAATGAATCGATGAACGAACGAACAAGTGAAAGAAAGAAAAGAAAGAACAAAAAAGAGAGAAAGGAAGAAAGAAATGGTTAGCGACAGGTGTGACGGGCACGTACAACGGGGCTCGCTACCCGCGCTGCACGGACGCCAACCTGGTCGATAACGCATTACGGCTAAGGGTTAGCCTATGACGATAATAATACAAAATGGTCGTGGACAAACGGCACGAGCGAGGGGTGGCGTATGCTGTGTCCGTAAAGAAAAAGGGATTTCGCGGCATGATCAAAGGGGGGATATGCCGACCTAGGCGGGATTAAAGTCATGGCTTACGGGCTGCCTGGGTGCGGACTCGGCCACCCGGGGGACGTAAGTGCAGAAGTATTTCAAGAGACTATCGGGGTGTGTGCCAGTCCTCACCCTATGCTAGTTGAGAAATACCACGGCTTGGATGTCCAAAATGGCTTGTAGTGCCAGCGACCGGTGCATATAGAGTTAAGTGGGCTTTACTGGTAGCGATCCACGTGCAAGTCCTTGCATTGAAATCAAAGTAGTCTAAAGTTAATTGAATGAAGCGCCTTATGTATAGGCTTGAAATGTAATGCACCAAATGATAAGGAGTACTTCGTGTAAGTGAACTTGAAAACATGCCTACGACGCGTTAAAATCTAAGGCAGGAACACGCCCTTGGCACTAAAATGTTTACGTGAATCATGTTAAGTTGAAATATTGAATTGTTGACTAACTTGGTTTACTTTGGACAGGGAAGGCCGGACGGTAAGTATGGGTAAGTCGTACATGAAATTCCATGCGACACTTGAATTTGGCAACACGGGATAGGTTATGACATATGCTATGAAATTGACCCTAAGGCAAGATTAAAAAGACAATGAATGATAGAGATGCACAAAAGTAAATGGAACGTGTTTGGTAATGATAGCGTTGTGGACGAGCTAGCCTCCCCACCAGTGCATAACAATGTACTGATAAACCCACAGTCTGCTTGCAGGATGCAGGAGACGCCGGCGGGTGCGGAGCTTCCATCGAACGTGCTAAGGCGCGGAGCTATCTCTGGAGCCTTGGAGCGTTGCAAGGAGCTGAAGCACCATATACAGGACATAATGTATCGGAACATCGCCATGAATTATTCCATGTTGTAAGCCACTTGGCACGCCTTTTATGTTTCAGAGAGAGAGAGAGCTTGAGCGATTTGTAATATCGGCCTAGCGCCGCTTGTAAACTTATTGAAAATCAATAAAGAGTTTGAATTCACTTCAATTTTGTGTTCGTTTACTTTCCGCTGCAAATGGGGACACTCTGTGCGACTCTGTGGCCTAGCTCAAATTGGCCGTTTCTGGACTTAGCCTTGCACGGGCACAACCTGGGCCCGTGCGGTATCACGCCTTAGCGAGGACGATCGCTCCTGCGGGAGCGAGGCATGACAGACGTCATGTTGGCTGATAGCACTCTCTTGAAGACTGAGCCGATGCTGGTATCAGAATCCCAGGTTGATGCTTCGGACGAGTGAGAATGTTCTACCTCTTCCGCGTCTGAACTCTCAGGAGTTGACGGTGGCGTGACATAGCCTACCCCCCGTCGAGTTCTATTGTAGTAGTCCTGCGGCTTTCCTTTAGGTGTTGGAAGCCGGAGAGGGAGACGTCGACCCTTGCCGTAGTTCAGGCCTTTGTTGCTTTTTAGGTCGTAACCCATCTTTTGGATGAGGTACTTTGCCTTGTCCGTGTACTGATAGACTTGCATTCTGCCAGTATCTGGTTCTGGCTCGAGTGGCGGGAGGTCTTGATGACGCTCAACTTTGCCGAAGATGATGGATTCTTCGTCTCGATTCTGTGGTGGGACTATGTAACAGACCCCTTGGGACAGGACTACTCGATTTACATGATGGACGGTTGTTATTTGTGTTTGCAACGACCGTAGAGGGTTATCTAATGTATACATGGCATTCCAATGTGGAAGACTAGAATAATTAAAAGACACTCTATTATTGATGAAATACGAGATTTTATTCCGCGATATTACATTGTCCAGAGAGGGTGCATCTACATCAACAGAGATATATTCCCCTAGCTCTTCGTCTGTGAGTACTGGAGTAGGATCGGGAGAGTCCACCACAGCGTTGGTCTTGGAGTCCGAGAGGACTATGCGGGCCTTTTCTGGCAGCTTGGATGGCGGCGACTTGCCTTTAAGACGCACCTTCAGAGGTGCCTCCACTGTACCTCCGGTGATTGGCGTCTTCCCCTGTAGTTTTGCCACAAGGGGAGCCGATGTTTGAGGCAGCTTTTCCTTGAGCCGTATCTTCAGAGGAGCTTCAGGAGCAGCTGGTGCTTTCCCGGGCAGCTTAATGCTCATAGGAGGCAACTTCTGAGGCGGTTTGCCTTTGAGTCGGATCTTCAAAGGAGCGTCGGGAGTGACCTCAGGCTCCATGTCCGGCTCTGCTGCCGTTTTTGCCTCGTCGTCAGCATCATTGGCTTCCTCCTCGTCAGGTGACTTGTATAGGTCGGAATCGGTGAAGTAGGCTTCAATCCCTTTGAAAGGGTCGATGTCCGCGAACTCCGTCTGGATGACGTTGTTGGTGGACATGTACTTCATACATTGGTGGAGCGTGAATGGCACCACCATGTACTCATGCAGCCATGGACGACCCAACAGGAGGTTGTAGTTGACGTCGGCATCCACGACATAACAAGTCACCTCAGTTCTGATATTACCGATGTGGCACTTTAGTCGTATCTTGCCCAGTGGCTCACTTTTGCTAGCATTGAAGCCACTGATTGTTGTGTTGTAGGGCGCCAGTCGGTACATTGGGATCCCCAGTGTTGAGAGGAGCGTCTTCGAGATGATGCTGAGGGAAGACCCCGGATCGATCTAAATCCGCTTTACCTTGACTGAACCGATATACCCTCTATAATACAGCGGCCTGTTGTGTCGGCTGTGCTTGAGCAGCATGTCCTGTTGGGTGAAGGTTATATTGGAGATAACCTCATCCGCACAGTGGCAGTGCGTGCATGAAGTCGAGAGATCTTCAGGCTGCTTGACCTGACTGATGAAGGACTCAGCATCCTTCAGGACTTCACAGAGAGCTTCGCGAGTGTCTTTGGAAAGACGAAGTAGCTCAAACAGAGAAAGGCGAGCAGGAGTACTGGCCAGTTGTGCCAGTATGTCGAAGTTGTGGGGCTTGGCTAGCCCCGAAGCATTCTCCTTTCGCAGAGGCCTATCGAAGCGGGCTTCTATCTGCTTCTGCTTATTGGCTACTGGGGGCTTAGACAGGCCCTCCTCCTGGACAGCAGGGACGGTGCAAGGAGGCACCACCTCGATGGCAGCTTCGTCGGGTTGGGTGTTCTGTTGTGAACGCGTCTGTACAGGAAGTGCCTCTTCCGCCGAGGAAGAGACCATACGGCAAGACTTGATCTTCCTGCCTTTGGATTTGGAGGTAGGGCGTACCTTCGATTGAGTCACCTCGGAAACAAGATCAGGGTGAACCTATAGGATCTCTCTTCGAGATGTGGTGAGTGGGATGAGTCCACTCACGTTGTCACGAGTAGGTGGTAAGTTAACCACCTCCATTGTCGCCTTAGGGATGGGGACGACGCCATCTTGTGTTGTAGTTGGTGGCAGGGTGCCGAACTGGAGTGAAACTACGTTGGCTGACACCGTCTTCTCCTCGTAGTCGACGGAGATTACATCCGCATTGATCATGCGCTGGATGTAATTCTTGAGGACATAGCAGTCCTTGGTTGGGTGTCCGACAAACCGATGGTAGTGACAGTACCTCGGGTTGTCCACTTTCCCAACCTCGTTAGGATGCTTCGGGTCCGGCAGCTTGATCTTGTCACCCTGCTTCAGTATCTCAAAGAGTTGCAGGATGTCTTCGTCGTTGAACGAAAAACCTCCTTTGGCCTTGGTGCAAGTGGAGGCTTCTGAGTAGGTACTGATGCACCTTTTGAGGCATTGACAGTCAACGCCTGTTTCTCCTTTGTCTCTCGTCCGGGGTTGTTGGCTGCAGGCCGTTTCCCCTTGTCCTCAAAGGCAGGGAAACTGACTCCCAGAAGACGAGCATTGGCCGCCTTCTTTTCCGCGACTTCTGCTTCAATGATCAAGAAGCTCCAGTCGGGAGAAGGAGTAGAGTTGAGCCAGAGTTTGACTGCAGGCAGCATGTTCATGCTGCAGGAGGAGAGGAGTACATGTTCTGGTATGCCCGGGGGCAGTCTGAAGCAGGCCTGTCGGAAGCGTTCGATGAACACTCGAACCGTTTCCTTCTCCTTCTGGCGTATCTCTATAAGGGACGCCATTGTCATGTCCTTTCCGCCATCGTAGAAACGGTCGAAAAAAAGGCGCATCAGGTCGTCGAAGGAAGATATGGAATTGTCGGGGAGGCTGCAGTACCAGTCGTACGCCACTCCCTTCAGTGCCCCGACAAATATGCTGGTGAGTAGCGCGTCCTCCTTCGGAAGATGTCCCGTCTGAGACTGGAAGTACATCAGATAGCGACGAGGAGAGTCCTTTCCGTCGTATGGCGTCAGTGTTTGTGGTTTATATTTAGGAGGATAAACCACTTTGTTCCACTCGAGGGGATAAGGTTGGGGAATCCCCATCTTTTGGCGCTCCTCTTGTCTCGTCTTGGACTCAAAGCGCTCGCGCAAGTTCCTGATCATCTCGACCACGTCTTCCGTGGAGCTGGGAGTCGGAGAAGGTGGTACCACCTGAAGTTGAGCATTTAAGGGCTCCGATGTTCGAGGTGCTTCTCGACGATCCGTATCCAAGGATACCCGTTGAAGGGGTACGCTTGATTCTCCATTGACCCCTGGGTCGGGACCGGTAGAAGGTGTCTTGACCAAAGTAGACTGTATCTCGAACACTGCTTGAGTCAGTATTTGTATGGAGGCAGAGAGGGTTTTGAGTCCTCCTTCTAATGTGTCCATGCGCTGGACGAGGTCTGGTGGCAGTGCATCAGACTCGGAATCACCCCCAGCCATGTATACTGTCATGACACGGCTGGAAGTGGATGGATCGGTTGAGGCTTCACTCTCGGCTTCACTCTCTTGTAGGGGAGTTGCCTCTCCCGGAGCTTTGTCCTGGCCACCCCCGGCTATGTTCTGGGGAACATTTTCGATGGGAGCATCTTCGTCTCCGAGACTCAGATCCGTGGGGGCTAGACTTCCCCCGGCTATGTTCTGGGAGACACCCTCATCTTGAAGGACAGGGGCTAGATGACCCCCAACAATGTCCGGGAGGTTGACTTCGAGAATATCGGCCTCAGCTGTACTTTGGAAGACAGCTTCGTCTTCGGAAGGAGGCTCGACCAGGGTCTGACTAACCTCAGTTTCCTCCAATAGCTTCTTTCTCCCCCGAGTGCCTTCGAACACTCCGAAGGACGAGACACTTGCTTTGGTTTTCTCGGCTGACTCTTGGACGAGGACAAAGAATTGCCAGTCGTCTTTCGGACTGACAAAGAGTTAGAGATCACATTGCATGAAGCAACCCTTGGCTCTTCTTTTGTTGACACCTTTTTTCCGAGGCGACGTCAGAGGGGTGTCGATGATTGCAGCCGCTGGAACACTGACTGCCTTGGTGGGACTGCCGCCTTGTAACAGCAGTTGATGGTGACCACAGCACAAGTGTGCCCTGTGAGGGGCGCATCGTGCTTGTCAGTTGACTCTCCTGATCGACGCTTGTGAGTGATCACGTTGCACAGATCGTTGGAGGAGAGTGCCACCTTCGTACCCCCTTCAGGCGCATGGCAAGGCCAAGCGCCGGGGTGGTCAAGTGAATGCTGCGCCCCCTGATCTAACACCAAACTGGCGTCTCGATCAGTAATAGGGGAACAACATTTGAAGTGACTTGAACGGACCTCAGACGCACAACCAGAGGAGGCGCGGGAGTTCAAGACTACTGGATTTGCCTTACTCGACTTAGTTGTGCACGCAATAGATGCGCCCAAGTGAGACAAGGATTTTGAAGGTCGGCTCGTTTCTGGCACAGAAGCACCTGAGTCGACCATGTACAGCTTACCATCAGCAGCGCGCATGATTGTGAGCGCATGCTTCTGGCTCGCTGCTGACATAGCACGTTTGGGGCGCATGGCCCGTGCTGCCTTGGATTTCTTCGTACCAGTCCGCTGGGGCGCGTAGTACTCAGAATCCAAATTCTCCTCGCCATTACAGCGAGTGAGTCTGCCAAAGACAGAGAGCTTCTGTGGCGCATCAGAGGTGATACGTGGGGCATTGGCTGCGTCCCTGCTCCGTCGACGCATCTTTCTTGCCTGAGAGGGAGATGGCTGGGGAATGTGGTCAGCCGCTCGTTTTCCCGAGAGATGCACTGCACCAGTGGGCGCATCTTGGTTGCTGAGGACGTCAGCAGGAAGGGAAGGCTGGATTGGCACATCCCCTTCGGTGGTGGTGCCCAAGGCATCGACCTTGCGCACCCAGACTCGGCAGGTCTTCTTCGGCTTTGGCAGCCGCTTCGAAGGACTCGCACTTCCTTCAGAGATGAACTCCTCATACGCCTGTTGATTGAGACGTACGACCAGCGTCTTGTGGGAGGAGCCCACCTTCACATCGTCGGATTGCGACACAGCTTTCTCGGTGGAGAAGAAAGAGGTCCCCAGCAGAGTCGCCATCTTGTTTGCCATTAAAATTCTTTTATTGCAAATTTTAATACAAACAGAACAGTGTTACAATATAGGACTTAGATGTAGTCATAGGAGTATACTTTTGTTTATCTGGGTCCCTTGTGCCGATGGAGTGAGTGGTAATACGTTGACTCCGTTGATGATCTGACGACGGTTATCGGTTCTCTGAAGGTCTGGATTGCTCTGGGTGCCGGAGCTTGCTGAGAGGAGGAAGACGTTGAGTGTCTGTATCTGCCTCTCTGGTGGTGTGTTCGTTCATTTTTTTTGTCCGTGGGTGAGAAGGAAATGATCCCTCCATTTATAGCTTTGCAGGCTAGCTGCTCATGCGCGCATATGTAGGGTACGCCTGGACGCGGGAACGCCACGTGGTGATTGCTGATGGAGGCGTATGGATGCTGCGCCCTGATTGAGGGATTGAATTCTTTATGCTGCTATTGTGAGCTGGCACGTAGCAGAAGATAAGATCTTTCTGTTGCTGAGATCTTGGGTTAGTTGAGTCAAAGGACACGTGTCATCGACCCATGGCTCAGAGATCTCGGATTTGATAGGGAATGATCTGGTAGGATACGCCTAGGATTGGGCACATGAGGAGGCTTTAGCTCGTAACCTTTGGGAGTCACGAACCATTCAGGGCGTATGGCTTTTGAGGCGCATGCGAGGCTTCAGTAATGACTTAACTCCTGTCTTTCGGGATCAGAGAGAAGTCTGAAGCACATGGCTTTTGAGGCGCATGCAGATTTAGGCGCATGGCTACGGAAGCGCATGCAAGTGGTTGGACGGCCACGTGGCTTGTAACCGCCGGAGGAAAGTAATGATGATGCTGACGTTGGCGACGTTTTGTTTTCTGAAAAAGCTGTCAACTGTTCAGTCTTCGGGAAGCGTACTGCCAACTCTGTCAGACTTCAGCATTTAATATTTTTAATATTTGATGGACAACTGAGTGGGCGCATCGATCGGCGTTCCACTAGACGAATGGGGACGCATGGGGGCGCATCCCCTGTGATGCGCTTGGTGCTGAAGGACGCGTCTGTGTGATGCACTTGATGTTGAAGGGCGCGTCTATGTGATGCGCGGTCTGGCCATCGCATCCGCTTCGTGACACGTCTTTAATGGTGCGACTGTTACGATCTTCGAGTGCTTTAAATAGCCATTTTGATTTGGCTGAATTCGAAGCGTCCGGTTCATCCATTTAATGCAAATTAATTGCACGGAATTCAGAGAGCCATCCACTTGGCGCATGGGTTTGATTTGCCCGGCCTAAAAATAGTGGCATGGAGAGAGTTTGCTTCTCGTTCTCTCATGTTCTTCCGACATGAACTTGTTTACTCGGATGCATTCTGTTGATAAGATGCTCCCGAGGGTGAAAATGCGACGCAATGTCTTCATTGATGCACTTGAAGGTGACTGTTACATCCAAAAGTCGGAGTCGAGGGCTTCTGAGGCAGGCAGAAGGTGCCTGTTGCATCCAAAGATAGGGATGCACGAGCCTCGTCTCCGTCATGTGGGAAGAGCCGCAGATCGGAATTGCAGTGCTGCAGCTTTGGGTTCTCTTTCTTCTTTCAAAATGGGTGTCGCCCATTCTGGTTGTGTCGAAAGCTGCTCATTTAGCCGCGGTTTCGATTACGGTCTTCCTTCGCCTTTGGAGGCTCTTTCGAAGCCTCCCCTGGCCACAGGTCGACTTGCGGTGCTCTTCTCTTCCTCGGTTTGGGGAGCTCTTCCTCCAGCTAGAGGGTTGATTGCCACCCTCGTTCTGCTTAATAAATACTTTATTAGTCAAAGCATTTAGACGGTGGTGAGCATGGCTGGAAGAGCGGTACATAACTCGGCTGCTGAAGGGATGCACATAACTGAGGATGCACATAACTGAGCTGCTGAAAAGGATGCGCCCTGCTGAGGGTGCATGGTGGGATGCGCCTGACTGAGGGCGCATGGTTGATCGTTTTGCCTGGCTGTAGACTTAGGATCTTTTCTTTTTGTAGAAGTTCTCCTTTGTACAACCTTTTTTAGACATGTAATAGACTTTTATATGTAATAAAAAGTCCTCTTTCGATGTCCCTATTTGTTGTTTTTGCTGTGTGAAGTACTTTGTCCGAGCTCTCTGGCGCATGTAGTGTTTGGCGCATAGGATTTCTGGTCCTGAAATTCTATGCTTCTACAGGGTGGAGATTGAGAAGGATGTTATGCATATAATTAAATCGGGATAGTTGAATTGGAGGTATGTTTCTAGTTACTTTTGATCTCAAGTTAAATCTAACATTGAAAATTTTTTTTACCAGACTAATATACAATCAATCATGCTTGACTTTAAGCGACAAATTTTTTTCTCGTCCTAATTCCAAATCTAGCTAGATCTACTTGACATTTTAGAAATCTGGTAAGATCCTCTACCACCATGTAAACATTTAACTCATTTTATTATCATTTGATAGATCAATTTCATGCTCAAAGTAGCCTAATCTCAGTTTCAAGTTGATCAAGAGGCTCATTTTGACAATCAAAACCTTCCCCGATTGTTTGTCCGATATCTGATCTAATTCCACCAATGAAAAGTTGGTATATTTCTCTGCAAGTCTATAAAATTTCACATCGTTTGGACATCATTTGATCGATGGTTTTGATTGAAATAAACGTGCTCCAAGAAATCTTCACATTTTTGTCATAACCAATGATAGACCTCTTTTGCACGTCCCACCAGTTGTACGCATTCTAACACAATTGAAATTGTGTGCACACTATTCTCTTTGAACCATGGATGCCCAGTAACTCCAAGTGGTCCTCTAACTCGATCAACCAATCCTCCGCCACAACATGATCTTTGGTCCCTTTGAACGACCTGTTGAACACCTTCTTGAATTAAGAGAGGTCCAAAATGGAACTTCTCTTCCTTGCAGCTTGGGACTCATCAGCTTCGACTTCGAAAGGCTCAGATGCGACGACCGTTGTCATTGAGTTGTTGTTGACCGCTATCGTTTATACAATCTGTTGTAGCATATTTAACTACTTCTATTGCACGTGGAAATGTGCTTCGAACCGCACCTCAAACTGCAATATTTGTCGTGCCTCGGCTTGCTTTTCCTGTGCCACTCAGCCTGTTTCTGTTGCGCTTCCATTATACGTAACATTCTTTCTATTGGGTCGGTTGAGGCTACTACTTTTGGAGCTACTTGAGCTACTTAAGGTGCTCGAATTGCTCCATTTTGTCATTTCTGCCAAAAGAAGGTAACTCACAGTTGCCTCATAAAATATTATGGACTTATCGTTTGGATCATCTCATTCGAAAATACAAAAAATCAAGAAAACTATTGTCTCTTTCATTAATTTTAAAATGAGAAATCCTAGAAAGTAAAGTCGTGCTCTGATCCATTATGTTACACGCTGATTCCACCAAATCGATAAGTTGTCACCGAACGTGATGTTTTATAAGCCATTGTGCTTGTACAAGGCATGCTCATGTATATTTGTAAAATAGTTTTTATAGAAGTTTACAACGCTTAAATTAAAGAAATTAAATAACAACATAACACAAAAGAAATAACTCTTTATTGATAATTTACAATAGCTACATAGGCTCTCAAACAATCTAGAAGAGTGCTGAACTTGGCTTACAACTTGAAACAATAAAATGAGATACATCATTTCATATATTATATCTCTTTACTAAAATAAAAAAAACCACACTTAAAGGAAGTCTTTAAAAATGGGACAAGGAAGCTTCAGAATATAGAGAAAGCTTCTACACTGCTGGACGAGCTTTAACGCCTCTGTGTCTCCTTGAGTCCCAACACATGTGGGGACATGGGTCGGTAAATTTGAAATGCACTGGTGAGGTGAATTAACCTAACTCACGAAAATTAACACGAAAATTATATGAAACAACAATATTATTAGTGATCTTTTTGTTGTAACTCATATGTCTCTACACATTCATATTCTTGTAACCAACATGACCTTTGGCCCTTCGTTTCTTCATAACCCCCAACCTCTCTCCCTATATAAAGAGAGATTGGAATAGCTTGTAAATGGGCACTTGTAGTTTATTATAATATACTTCGTCATATCTCCGTGTGTTAGAGTTTTTGCCTTACGACACGTTATCAGCACTTTGCTCGTGCAAACGCCGGAGACGCGATGTACCGCTCGCCTCGACGTCCGCCGACCGTTGCCCCGCGCGCACCCCGTCGCTCGTCGCCGATCCCGCGTATCCGCAATCGTTTTCTCACTTTCTTCCACCATACGGTAAGAAAGGTAAATTTTTTTGTTATTATGTTTAGATTCTCTACTCTGTATTAGTATTTGGTTGACATTCAAACAATCAAACTTTGTTCATTTTTCCAGAACCGGTTATTATGTTTAGAATTGGAACAGACACTAAGTGTTTTTTTGATTCCGAAGTTTTAATTGGTTCGCACTTTCTGTTTGATTTGATAATAGTAGTTTATATTCTTAATGTTGCACACTTTTGCACATTTCAGTATTGTATACACTTTTAATTGGTTCCGAAGTTGAAACTTTATGTTTGGTTTGTTACAGAAATTTTGTTACGAAAATATACTTTGGTAAAACACAATATTTTGTTAAAATTTTTTATATCAAAATATACTTTGGCGTGTTTATCAAATAGTCTGCTGTATATATTTTGGTAAAAGACATTTCTGAAATTTTTTTTAAACTAACAATTTCAGAAATTTTTTGTTTAAATAGTACTTATCCCAACAAAATATTTGTTAGTTATTTTCTGAAAAAATAATTTTTTTGAAGAAATTTTTTTTTCATGTTGACGAAGAAAATTTAAATGCTAACATTTTTTTGGTAATGATGGATTTGGAGAGCCCGACGAGCACCTCAGTGCCATCTGCGGCCTGCCGACAAGCACCTCAGTAGCATTTTTTTTCTTTATGTTACTCAGTATATTATTGTAATAGATGGGTTGTAATGCCCCGCTCCGCACGGTGCATTACGATGAGTCGTTGACTCGAAGAGTTACGTTGACCCGATGAAGTATCGATGCGAATCGATGCAAGTGTTACGTTGGCCAAAGGTAAGCTTTGAGTCGGTTGGAATCTATGAATCGAATCGATGCAAAAGATAAGTCCCGTTGAGCAAGTGCTGATTTTAGTTGATCTGGTGTGCAGGCTATGCTTTTACGCTAGACGATAAGAGGTCGGCATTTTGCCTTATGCAATAAAGTATCCGCAAAACCAAATCGCGGCCTTGCAACGGATTGTGGCATGGGTGCGATAGGCCAAATCAACTAAGTAGTCCAAAGGAATGGCTAAGTCCGTGAGTTAGCTACGCGATCAAGTTATGGAAGCGCGATGCTTCAATCGGCGAGACGGCAAGGCGTATCGGCTTAAGGTGGGCGGGTTCTTGACTCTCTCTCCCTATTCCTTTACGTCTAATAAAATATGCTATGGTATGCGTAATATGTTATCGAGTTAGCGAGCGTGGCTCGGCGAGTAAGTGTCTAAATATGCGTTGAACACTAAGATAGAACATTGAACAATCGAAACATTGAAGCGACGTGCATCAAGTGTACGAGTCGCGGTAGGGCAATGATGGTAGAACATTGAAAGACGATATTGAGATGTGCATCATGTGCACGGCTCCGAGAACATTGAACACTAGGCGTAGAACATTGAATACGGCGCTGAGCGTACCCTCGGGCACTTATGTTACGAAAAGACTAAGTAATACGGAGTTATGCTATGAGAATAACTTACGAATGGTACGCGTGGAATACGAGTATGAGATGACTAAGCCGTTGGGCGTCGTGCATCAATATGGATGTGTTAGAGCATAACGCCGATGGAGCTCCCCATATGAATGGTGGATTATGTTTATGGTACGGGAAACCGTTTATGGCACGGGAAACCGTTTATGTGCGAGACTATGTTTATGGAATACGAAATCGGTTAGTATGCTATGGATTGTATGATATGGTACGTATTGCATGGTCAATGGACTCGGATGGCCCGTGCACGGGTACGGCTTCCCTTGAACGGTTACGCCGGGGCGCCGGGACCGTTCGGCCTAGGAGGAAATTATGTGTGGTATTTATGGTGCACAACATTCGGACGGATTGCGACCGTCCAGTGCTGTGATAAGCTATGATATCCGTAAGTTTGGGATCCTTCGGATACTGGGCTAGCAACCCGTATCAAAGCGATTGTAGGCTTACACATATGAGATGCCAAGTCCATTACGGTGCGAAACACCGTCACCTTCATATAGATAGGGCCGGTGGGCTGAGATGAGAGCTGGGTGCAGGCACAGGGCCTGCCACCCATTATGCATATGTTTACGTTTATGATTGGTTGGTTGCGCGAATCGTATGATCGCTTATGTATTCTAACCATGGCAGGCTAGGCAAAGGGAATGGAGATGAGCACGAAACACTATGTTATGTTCATATTATGGCTAACTGTATCTGCTGCAGGAATACGAGATAGGACACAATTATGCTAAGTTGCTATATCGAATATTGCCATGAAACTGATCCAAGGCTAAGTAGAAAGATCACAAATTAAGATGCATGCTCACTAAATGATTAAGTGTTTGGTTTGGGTGCGAGCGGGTCTTGATCAGTGCGAAGCGAGGACGAAAGCACTAATCCCCCACTAGTTTATGTGCAGGCTCAGGTTATGATCGGCGGAGCGGAGCTTGGCTTGGACGTGCATGAGGCATGGAGTCCTTGGCGTTCAAGAGGAGCTACCGCATAGGCGTTCGGGCTTGCGACATGGAGATGTTCGGCCGAAGTCTACTTGGTGGCTATAAAGAGGCATAATGTATAGAACAATGTAATCCTTTGTGAGCTAGAGAGATCATGAGCGTTGTAGCCAATTGGCATGTTAAGTTGGGCTATTCAGAGCCTTTGTAACCTTCAGTTCATTATGAATAAAAAGAGATTCTTGTTGTATACTCTGTTTTCCTTCCGCTGCTTATGTTATCAAATTGAGATAGTTCTATGTGAACCTGTTATCTTGCCTTGCACGAGCGTAACTCCAGGCTCGTGCGGTATCACGCCCCAGCGAGGACGATGATTTGGGTGAAATCTAGCGAGGACGAACGATTTTCCGGGTCGGGGCGTGACAAGTTGGTATCAGAGTGGTTCCATCCTTTGGACCGTGCGTGAATCTCTTTGACCCTCAGTTGCTTCGATATCGATATTCAGTTGAATCTAAGTTGTTTCCGCAACCGTATGGCTCATGGATCTGCTCGACGCTACATTGGATGTTCCATACAATAAGTCTATATTAAGTGAGTACGTTTGCCACAAGTATGTCGTGACTATCACGCTATCTCCGGGTGCCATCGGAGAGTGTTGGTTGTACGAAGTGCAACGAGTTATGGAATGCTGGTCGTACGAAGTGCAACGAATATGGTGATGTTGGTTGCCTGAAGTACAAAAATATGTGTGGTCGGTCGCACGAAGTGCAAGGAGCTATGTGTTGTTGGCCGCACGAAGTGCGAGGAGTTATGTGTTATCGGTCGCACGGGGTGCGAGAAGATATGTGTTGTTGGTTGCACGAAGTGCAACGAATCGAGATATGAGGCAATACCTATTATGTGGCTATGCGAGTGATTATGTGTTATCGGTTGTACGGAGTGCAGCAAGTCGTGGATCGTTCGTTGCATCGGTGCAACGAGTCGATATGGTATGATGCGTGTTGTATGGCTATGCGGATGGATAGCGATATGTTGTGCAAGACTGAGTAAAGACCGTAAGTATCGAGAGTAAATTGTTGCACGGGTTGCAACGAACGAGATTGGAAGATCGCAGATGCGATTGTACGAGTCGAGTTGGTCGCTAAGTCGAGATCGAGTAGGCGAACATGTTTGTTGGCCGTATGTCGCGTTGAGCTTTGAATAAGTGAATGTTGCGGGGGTGATCGATATGATTGCCAAGATACGGTTAAATGGAATGTGTATCAAACTTGAGCGAACGCTAGAGCTGGGATCGGAAGGATCGCCATACGGGACGGTTAAGTTGAGATAGAAGTCGGACCTATACGAAGTGTGATGTCGAGTAATGACTCGATTCCGAGTGGTATATGCAATACCAACTATGCGAGCAAGTATGGTGAAGTATTGTATCGATAACGATAGGCTCGATCCTGAGTGGTATATGGGATACCACTTAGCGAAATATATGTTAAGCCGGTTGGTGACTTACGATAGACTTCGTCGAGACGATTATGTTGTACGATATGTTTGTCCACAACGGACGGAGTTGTATCGAGACTTGAGTGGGAATGACTTGAGAGAAGTCGATACGAGTATGCTTTGATGAATTGAGTTGAACGATTATGTGCGAAGTCATATCTATGGATAGTACGTCGAACGAGGATTCGTTAAGTGTAAGTCGAACGATAAGTTGAGCATAACGAAAGAAATATTGTGTCGAAGAAATAGTCGACTCGATCGAATTTACGTTGAGTATGTACGAAGAAATCGTGTGAACAGATTTAGGTTAGCGCGAGGAGTCGGTAGCACGATTTGAAAGTACGAGATAGGGATATGAGAATGGATATGTGAATTGGAAATTGCATCGCAACTATGGTGGTGAGTTATAACGGAATAAATCTTGATGTGTGCAAGACTTGATTCGTATTCGAGTTCGGATGATAACAGTGATTGCAACGAATTGGAGCTTATGCGAGACGAAGATGTTCAAGTTATGCATATCGACGATGGTATTGAGGCGTATCAAAAACGATATGCAATAACTCGGGGATACTCTGATCGAATGAACGAAAATTATGTTGAGCATTGTTGTTGGATGAATAAGATGCAAGTTAAGTTGATGTCGATTTGGATGATAACGGTAGGAATGCTTCCAAGAATTTAAGAGTCGATGGATGTACTCGGAAGAAAACGGAAGTGATTGATTGCTTCGCGGATCACCACTATGTTGACATTCTTGTCTTGAGCGAGCGCAACACCAGCCTCGCACATGCATCATGTCAAATTAGAACGATCATTCTGCGTGAGCGCTGGTATGGCGATTCATCCAGCGGGGATGATCGAACTTGCAAGGTGTGGCAAATTTGATATGGACTTGTGGTTTGATGCGAAAGTTATTCGAGGATAGTTTTGATGAGTACGAAATGTGTCGAGCTATGATCACGAATAGGTAAACTCGGATTCGTGGTGAGTAGATGTCATGCGACTAGCAAAGACAGTCGACGGTGATGCATGAGTGATTCGAGTAGTAACGGCACGCAAGCGCATGAGTCATTCAAGTAGCAACGGCGCATCAGTTATGCGGGAGTAGAGAAATTACGGATTGGTATGTCGGATTGGGTAAAGTCCCATAAAAAATATCGAGAATTGATTTGGCTCCGTGATAGGACATAGCATGGTTCGTTATAACTGTCCCTCGTTGATGATCTTCAATTATCGAGCGTAGTTTCAGGGCAGATGACCCTAGAAGACTTGACCGCCAAATCAAGTGAATGTTGAAGTCCCATAGGATGACCCTAAAGAAGTCGCATAAGGAATTTAGTCGAGGATAAGGAATGAGGTAGTGCATGTTAAGGATAAGTCTAAGCGAGTGAGTATCGTGTCTCGAAAGTTAGCGAGTACTAGAATCGATAGTCGGGACTGATTCAAAGATTGAGTAAGGAATTCATATTCGACTGAGAATCGGAGATAGGTGTATCGTAAGAGACCTTGGGTCGGAAAGATTGTTGCCTTTGAGCATCGTAGACTCAAGTTGACCTCTGGTGTTGGGAGAGATTAAGCACGATATCTGGATAAGTTACCTAGCGGGGGGAGCCCCAGACGCGAGGCGTAGACAGTTCGAGAATGTAAATCACATATGGATAGTTGCGAGTGAGACTTAGTACGGATGGTAGTCAAAGAAAATGGAGACATGTAGACTTAGTCCATGTCATTAAGTCCAAGTGTTATGAATGATTGGATGAAAGACTTGGGTTACGTGAGAGATAGACAAACGGTTGGGCGAATAGGCGTTGCGGAGAATTGTTGTGATCGGATGCGCAATGACTCGATGCAATACGAGTGTTAGGTGGTCGGCGAGAAACTTATGAGATTGAAGTAACAGTTTTGAGTTGAGTTATGTGCAGAGAAGTTTGGAAGATGATCGCATGTTATGGAATACACATACGAGGAGTATTTTGGGAATAGGCGCTAAGATATGACTAAGACGAGTACGGACCGATGGATGCTTGATGATTTAAGTTGGGCTTGTTAGTTGTCCCGATATCCTACAACTGAGCTTGGCTGAAATGCATATATTGGTGGGACGCCTAAAATATGTGTATGATCCAAACTAAGTTGTATGATTCCAACGATAGTAGCACGAGATCGTGAAGCGATCTAGTGAGGCACTTGGATTAAGTGTTGGTTTCGGTTCGAGGACGAACCTGATTTTGAGTGGTATATTATGTAATACCCCGCTCCGTACGGTGCATTACGATGAGTCGTTGACTCAAAGAGTTGCGTTGACCCGATGAAGTATCGATGCAAGTGTTACGTTGGCCAAAGGTAAGCTTTGAGTCGGTTGGAATTTATGAATCAAATCGATGCAAAAGATAAGTCCCGTTGAGCAAGTGCTGATTTTAGTTGATCTGGTGTACAGGCTATGCTTTTACGCTGGACGATAAGAGGTCAGCATTTTGCCTTATGCAATAAAGTGTCCGTAAAACCAAATCGCGGCCTTGCAATGGTTGTGGCATGGGTGCGATAGGCCAAATCAACTGAGTAGTCCAAAGGAATGGCTAAGTCCAGGAGTTAGCTACGCGATCGAGTTATGGAAGCGCGATGCTTCAATCGGTGAGACGGCAAGGCGTATCGGCTTAAGGTGGGCGGGTTCTTGACTTTCTCTCCCTATTCCTTCATGTCTAATAAAATATGTTATGGTATGCGTAATATGTTATCAAGTTAGCGAGCGTGGCTCGGCGAGTAAGTGTCTAAATATGCGTTGAACACTAAGATAGAACATTAAACAATCGAAACATTGAAGCGACGTGCATCAAGTGTACGAGTTGCGGTAGGGCAATGATGGTAGAACATTGAAAGACGATATTGAGATGTGCATCATGTGCACGACTCCGAGAACATTGAACACTAGGCGTAGAACATTAAATACGGCGCTGAGCGTGCCCTCGGGTACTTATGTTACGAAAAGACTAAGTAATACGGAGTTATGCTATGAGAATAACTTACGAATGGTACGCGTGGAATACGAGTATGAGATGACTAAGCCGTTGGGCATCGTGCATCAATATGGATGTGTTGGGACATAACGCCGACGGAGCTCCCCATATGAATGGTGGATTATGTTTATGGCACGGGAAACCGTTTATGGTACGGGAAACCGTTTATGTGCGAGACTATGTTTATAGAATACGAAATCGGTTGGTATGCTATGGATTGTATGATATGGTACATATTGCATGGTCAATAGACTCGGATGGCCCGTGCACGGGTACGGCTTCCCTTGAACGGTTACGTCGGGGCGTCGGGACCGTTCGGCCTAGGAGGGAATTATGTGTGGTATTTATGGTGCACAACATTCGGACGGATTACGACCGTCCAGTGCTGTGATAAGCTATGATATCCGTAAGTTTAGGATCCTTCGGATACTGGGCTAGCAACCCGTATCGAAGCGATTGTAGGCTTACACATATGAGATGCCAAGTCCATTACGGTACGAAATACCGTGACCTTCATATAGATAGGGCCGGTGGGCTGAGATGAGAGCTGGGTGCAGGCGCAGGGCCTGCCACCCATTATGCATATGTTTATATTTATGATTGGTTGGTTGCGCGAATCGTATGGTCGCTTATGTATTCTAACCATGGCAGGCTAGGCAAAGGGAATGGAGATGAGCACGAAACACTATGTTATGTTCATATTATGGCTAACTGTATCTGCTGCAGGAACACGAGATGGGACACAATTATGCTAAGTTGCTATGTCGAATATTGCCATGAAACTGATCCTAAGGCTAAGTAGAAAGATCACAAATTAAGATGCATGCTCACTAAATGATTAAGTGTTTGGTTTGGGTGCGAGTGGGTCTTGATCAGTGCGAAGCGAGGACGAAAGCACTAATCTTCCACTAGTTTATGTGCAGGCTCAAGTTATGATCGGCTCGGAGCGGAGCTTGGCTTGGACGTGCATGAGGCATGGAGTCCTTGGCATTCAAGAGGAGCTACCGTATAGACGTTCGGACTTGCGACATGGAGATGTTCGGCCGAAGACTACTTGGTGGCTATAAAGAGGTATAATGTATGGAACAATGTAATCCTTTGTGAGTTAGAGAGATCATGAGCGTTGTAGCCAATTGGCATATTAAGTTGGGCTATTCAGAGCCTTTGTAACCTTCAGTTCATTATGAATAAAAAGAGATTCTTGTTGTATACTCTGTTTTCCTTCCGCTGCTTATGTTATCAAATTGAGATAGTTCTATGTGAACCTGTTATCTTGCCTAGCACGAGCGCAACTCCAGGCTCGTGCGGCATCACGCCCCAGTGAGGACGATGATTCAGGTGAAATCTAGCGAGGACGAGCGATTTCTCGGGTCGGGGCGTGACATGGGTAGTAAAAATTGTATTTTTTTTCTCGCTATTTTTTTGGCGTCGCTTCATTAGACGTCGAAAAAATAGTTAATATTTTTTTGGTGCCGCTTGCTTAGGCACCAATTCTTTTGTGTGTTGTTGCCTACTTATGTTGTACGTTTTTTTTTGCCGTAATGACGTGAAAATTGAAAAATTGTCTTGGCTACATAAACAAATTCTGGCACCGCCAAATTTAGGCCTCCCAAAAATAATCTTTTTGGTTAATAATTTTTCAAAGGCAATGCTCATTTTGAGCACGCACTAAATTGTCACCTATTTTGCACAGTTCGCAAATAGCGTGAATTTCTTGAAAAATCTTATTTATTCTTACATTTGACAAAAATTTTAAGAAGTCTCTCCGAATAAGCTCCCCTATTTGGATATGATGTCAGAAAGAACTTGGGGCTTAGTTTTTAAGTGGTCCCCGGTGACCCTCCTCCCTCATTTTCCTGCCTGGTCATATTCACGTAGAGCTACTGAAAGGGGTTGACCGAATATTATTTTTTTGCTCAAATTGTATTTATAATTATGCATTTTTGCAAGAAACTTATTGACCTCTCTATATCGGCCCGTCGATCGATATAAGATAATTTTTAAACAAAAATCATTTTTTCAAAACCGTTGTTTTTATTTACGATTGTTTGTTGTTGCTTATACAAACCAAATCCATATAAACCTGTCGTTTTATATGTTGACTGATCAAGATTTTTCCTCCTGTTGTAGAAAAATGTCGATCAAGATTGATTTTCCCATCCTTGAAGCCTCTGGCAAGAACTACTTGGACTGGACGCAAGACATCCAGAACCATCTAGATGCGCAGGGCCTCTTGGACGTCATCTATAACGAGAAAGAGCGTGAAGTGGAAGTCACTCGCTCAATGAACGCCAAAGCGATGATTCTATTCTGCAGGCATTTATCTGATGCCATGAAGTCGGAGTTCATTGAAATCTCCTCGCCGAAGACGCTATGGGACTCTCTGAAAGAGCGCTTAGACCACCAGAAGACCATATGGCTACCTGAAGCACGCCATGACTGGTTGAACCTGCGCTTCCAAGACTTCAAAAGTGTAACTGATTACAACAATGAAGTCTGCAGGATTCGATCACTTCTCCAATACTGCGGTGAGATATTAACCGACAGTGATCTATTGGAGAAAACATACACCACATTTCCTTCCACTGACAACTTGCTCCAAAAGCAATACCGTCAGTCTAAGTTCACCAAGTTTCCCGAGCTCATCACCCAGCTTTTACTAGACGAGAAGAACAGTCTTATTTTAATGAGAAACAATAATTTTCGTCCTGCTGGAACAAAAGAAATTCCAATGCCTGATGCAAACGCTCTTCGTGGACCAAATTCACGGTGGAAATGAGACAAGGGCCAGTCGTCCCAGCCAAGGAATAGAGGCGAGTTTAAGTCTGGCCACCCAAAGCGAGGTTCTAACAAGAACCAAGGACCTTTGACTCCTAGGCAGTCTCATGGTAAGAACCAACGGGCCAGTCGTCCCAAAGCGAGAGTGGAAGGCCAAGCGCCTACTCTCTGCTACAAATATGGTGCTTATGGTCATATGCAATGGACTTGCAGGGCGACCCCCAAGAAGTTTATAACTATCACAAGGGGCACCGGGCCGAAGCAAATCTGGTCAACGAGTGCGAAAATCTAAATCTTGAGACCCCCGATTTTGTAGCAGAAATGGAAGAATGAATCTCCATTATCTCTCTATATTTGATTTAAGTCATAAAACTTTTGGTAGTTTGTATTTTTGTTTTCTCGATAAATTAAAGTTCTATTTCGAGCAATTTCCTCAAACGTGTGACAAACTTTAATTTTCTTTACTTATAGGCATGGACCACGGGCAGTAGATTGTCTGGTTGATAGTGGAACGACTCACACTATCTTGAGAGATAAATCATACTTTATCTCCTATACGCCTAAAGTAACCTCAGTGACAACCATTTCGGGACCCTCAACCCTTGTTCAAGGTTTTGGCAAAGCCCGTTTTTCATTGTCCAATGGTACTCTCGTTGAAGTATCAGAGGCCTTATATTCTCCAAGGTCCTGTCGTACCTTACTGAGTTTTTAGGATATTCGAGAAAACGGATTTCATGTTGAAACTGCTCGAGAACATGGCTTCGAGTATCTTTTCATTACCTCCACTCAGTACGGCCAAAAGCGTATCTTGGAGAAGTTGAAATATCTTTCAAGTGGTTTGTATCTCACTACGATACAACACATCGAGAGTAATCTCATCATTCGTCGAGCGCCAGTTGATGAGAGGACTTTTATGCTATGGCATGACCGGCTGGGTCATCCGGGTCAAAATACGATGCTTCGTACTATGAATGCATCACATGGGCATCCTCTTGGAGTAAAGAATTTCGTTATAAATCCGAATAGCCTATGCCAAGCTTGCTCGATTGGGAAGACGAATCTCAAGCCACTCCATGTGAAACCTATGAGATTGGTTTCCCAATTCCTTGAGAGAATTCATGGAGATATTTGTGGACCAATCCAACCAACATGCGGACCATTTAAATACTTCATGGTTTTGGTTGATGCATCGACTAGATGGTCACACGTAGTGTTATTGTCCACCCAAATGCAGCGTTTCCTAAACTCCTCGCCCAGATCATTAAGTTAAGGGCTCATCATCCGGATTATCCGATAAAGTCTATTAGACTTGATAATGCCGCTGAGTTTACATCGAAGACTTTCGATGATTATTGTATGACTTTGGGAATAAATCTTGAACACCCTGTTGCGTATGTTCATACCCAAAATGGCCTAGCGGAAGCTTATATAAAGCGACTGCAAGTGATAGCGCGGACCTTGGTTATGCGCACCAAACTCCCACTATCTGTATGGGGCTATACAATTTTGCACGCTGCAAATTTGGTCCGTCTAAGGCCCATGGCCACCCAACCACTTTCCGCGTACCAGCTGGTTACTGGATGTGAGCCTGACATCTCACATTTACGCGTGTTTGGGTGCCTAGTCAATGTTCCAATTGAGTCGATAAGGCGTTCAAAATTTGGACCTCAGAAGCGACGGGGAATATATGTCGGTTATAACTTCACGTCCATCATTCGCTATTTAGAGCCCTTGACAGGTGATCTCTTTACCGCGAGACACGCGGATTGTGACTTTGATGAGGCAATCTTCCCGTCGTTAGGGGGAGAAATGCACGCTAACGTTTTTGAGGAACGACGTGAATTAGCGTGGCATGTGCCCGCTTTTGCTAATCATGATCCCCCCTCTGCACATAGTGATAAGGAAGTGCAGAGGATTCTAGGTCTGCAAGATATTGCAAATCAAATGCCAGACGCATTTAGCGACCTAGAAAAAGTCACGAGATCAATTATACCTGCTGCAAATGTACCTGTAAGGATAGTCGTCCCTGAGAGACGCCATGTTCCTGTAAAACATGTTGCTCCGGTCGAACCCGCTGAGCAAAGGACGCTGCCATCGGCCGTCCAGTCCGCCGCTATTCCTAAGAAAAAGGGAAGACCGGTTGGTTCCAAATATGTTCTGCCCCGGAAGCAGAGAAATCTTGTTAAAAGAATTTTGCCACATGAGATGATTAAGGATCACGGCGATGTATTAGAAGAGCACATTCCTGATGAAACGCCTATTCCTAATCATGCCAATAACCTCGAAATATCCGTCGAGTATGCTATCTTAGACGATATTTTGAAGCAAAATGAAACTGTCATCGATGATGTGTTCATATACTCAGTGGCCACTGACATTATGAACAATGATGACATGGAACCTCGTAGTGTTGCCGAGTGTCAACGACGAACGGACTGGTCACAATGGAAACAAGCAATCCAGGCTGAACTAGACTCCTTAGCGAAAAGAAACGTGTTTGGACCTGTTGCTCCAACACCACCCAATGTTAAACCAGTTGGTCACAAATGGGTTTTCCTAAGGAAGCGTAATGAGAGAAATGAGATTGTGCGATACAAGGCTCACCTTGTGGCGCAAGGCTTCTCATAATGCCCTGGAATTGATTACGGGGAGACGTATTCTCCCGTAATGGACGTTATAACGTTCCGCTACTTAATCAGTTTAGTAGTTTCTGAAAAACTGAATATGCAGCTCATGGATGTGGTCCCAGCCTATCTCTACGGGGATCTGGACACAGAGATATACATGAGAGTCCCTGAAGGACTAAAGATGCCTGAATCAAGTAGTTTTCGACCACGGAATGCGTTCTCGATTAGACTGAGGCGTTCGCTATATGGATTGAAACAATCCGGACGAATGTGGTATAACCGCCTAAGCGAATACTTGATCGGTTTGGGATACGTTAATAACAAACTTTGCCCATGCGTGTTCATAAAGAAATCCACTTCAGGATACGCAATCATCGCGGTCTATGTAGATGACATGAATCTCATAGGAACCAAAAAAGACTTGTCAGAAACTGCTGATATCCTGAAGAGGGAATTCGAGATGAAGGATCTTGGGAAGACACGGTTTTGTCTCGGCCTGCAGATCGAGCACCGTAAAGATAGAATTCTTGTCCATCAAGCGAACTACACCCAAAAGGTGTTGAGACGCTTTAGTCATTTTGACGTTAAGCCGTCCGCTACTCCCATGATCGTCCGCTCTCTAGACATTACTAAGGACCCATTCCGTCCAAAGGAGGACGACGAAGAGATATTGAGTCCTGAGTGCTCTTATCTGGATGCAATAGGCACTTTATTGTACTTGGCCCAATGTACTAGACCGGACATCTCGTTTGCTGTGAATTGTCTAGCTCGACACAGCACCGAGCCAACACGCCGCCATTGAAATGGCATAAAAGACATTTTCCGCTACCTTAAGGGTACTACGGACTTGGGCTTGTTCTATCCCTACGCGGTTTTGAGTGAGTCCAACGCTCTTGGCACTCGAAGCAACGCGACCCTTGTTGGCTACGCCGATGCGGGATACTTATCTAATCCGCACAAGGGGCGTTCCCAATCTGGTTACGTCTTTACCATTGGGAACATGGCGATTTCTTGGAGGTCTCGCAAACAGACCTTAGTGGCTACTTCAACGAACCACTCTGAGCTACTCGCGCTCTATGAGGCGACTAGAGAGTGTGTATGGCTTCGAGCTGTTATTGGCCATATTCAAAGTACATGTGATCTTCTATATGACCCAGATGAACCTGTTGTCATCTATAAGGACAATACCGCTGTTATTGATCAAGCGAAACATGGTTACATCAAAGGTGATGCTACCAAGCACATATCGCCCAAGTTGTTCTTTACACATGAACAACAAGCGCTTCATAAGATTGAAGTGCAACACATTGGATCGGAGAATAACCGTGCAGACTTGTTCACCAAGTCACTGCCAAAACACTCGTTCCAGAAACATGTCAGAGCGATTGGACTTAGAAAGCTTTCAGAGCTAGCCTAAGTGAAACATGTTTCCTGCACCCAGTTGTGTGCATGTGAGGGGGAGCGCCCTAACGAGCGCCTCCAAATGCCCTGTTGTGCGTATATCCCGTGCCCTGTCGAGTGCGAGTAAAAAGGGGAGCATCCTGATGTATGCTTGTGTACTCTTTTTCCCTTAGACCAAGTTTTTTTCCATTGGGTTTTCCTTGGCAAGGTTTTTAACGAGACATATTTCAAATCTCTTATTCACTAAGGACTATTGTGATCAGGGGGAGTATCCAGTGTATACTTCTAAACCACCGTGTACTCTTTTGTCCTTCGATCAGCGGTTTTTTTTCCTACTGGGTTTTCCCTGACAAGGTTTTGACGAGGCACCTTTACAATGGTTAGTTTACCCCCATCACACTGACCTGTGTGTACTCTTTTGTCCTTCGACCAAAGTTTTTTTTCCACTGGGTTTTCTTTGGCAAGATTTTAACGAGGCACAAGTAGGTGGTCATTTTTGAATCTGCAAGCTACAGACAGACGAAGAAACTCAGAGGTGTTTACAAGCAGAATTTCTGGAGAGCCAAGGGGGAGTGTTGTAACTCATATGTCTCTACACATTCATATTCTTGTAACCTACATGACCTTTGGCCCTTCGTTTCTTCATAACCCCCAACCTCTCTCCCTATATAAAGAGAGGTTGGAATAGCTTGTAAATGGGCACTTGTAGTTTATTATAATATACTTCGTCATATCTCCGTGTGTTAGAGTTTTTTCCTTACGATACTTTTAATTTTTTTCTTATGTCAATTAACAATTCATAAGACATGAACATAAAAACTGAATATATATATATATATATATATATATATATATATATATATATATATATATATATATATATATATATATCACCAAAATATATATATATATATATATATATATATATATATATATATATATATATATATATATATATATATTTGGTGATATATATATATATATATATATATATATATATATATATATATATATATATATATATATATATATATATATATATATATATATATATATATATATATATATATATATATATATATTTGGTGAAAAAAAAAATATATATATATTTGGTGATATATATATATATATATATATATATATATATATATATATATATATATATATATATATATATTTTTTATATATATATATATATATATTATATATATATATATATATATATATATATATATATATATATATATATATATATATATATATATATATATATATATATATCACCAAACAGTGATTCTTACCCATAACCGGTTGTCCTTTCGTACAAATAAGGCTTACCATATTCTTCCATGTAGAAGATATCATTAGTTATGAAACTTGGTCTATATGAAGGTCACTGGTGAACGCACCATCTTGAACTACTTATGGTAAGATGGTAAGCCTTCCAGTATGGGTAGCGAGCCCTACTGAAGGTCCCGAATTACCTGTGCTAGTACGTCAACACAATTCTTACTGTTCCTCCTAGGCCGAATCGGTTCCGTGGCCGTAAACACGGTTCAAAAAAAAAATTTTGTGCACAAGTTGTCCATGTCTATGCATGCATATAAAAATCATCTATTAAATATAACATACAAGATAACAAAAACTTAATATAACCATACAATATATGATCCCAGTGTATTCTACTTTTCTTGAGCCATCACTCGAAATCTTATACTATCGATTACAAGCATTTTCCACAATTCCATATCTATTAAACAAGAAAAATCATAATCCATAATTCTATATGACAAGCAAATAATATTATGGTTACTCTCTTTTATCTTGATTATTTTTATTAAGGTATCATTGGTCAAAGGACACAACAAAGAACATGCATGAGTTTTTTATTATAGTGTGAAGATAAATAAAAGAAGGATCAAATTCACTCACTGATGAAGAATTATCGAGAGAAAGAGAACTCCAATGCTAACATCGGGCTTCGTCTACATGGTCACCTGCATTTGTACCAGTATAGGATCAATACTCTTCTTTTCTCTTTCTCCTAGAATTTGATATGAATATAGAAATCGATGAAGACTAGCAATAAAATCAGTCAAAGTATTACGAAAGCACATTCAAAAATCAACAACAAAAGCATTAAAAAATAAACAATAAAAAGGTTTGGGGAAAGAGGCCCTTATATAAAGTTCTTCTCTAAGACAAGATTCATTGCATTTAGGATTCAATTCCAAATAAGCCAATCCATATATAGGAAATGTCTCAATTTAATTTGTCCTGATCAATCGATGTCGATAGGATTTACACATATAGGACCTCCTACTGGGAGTGAGGCACTACCCTTATGAGATTCGATGTTGTTGTGGGATCAATGATTTCTAGTAGACAATAGCTCGTGGGTAGCCCTTGGACTGTTTATAACTGTGGTTCACGTTGTCCCTTCGTTCAATCATGATCATCATACAAGAACACTATACTTATTGCTTACCTTTATATTATAAATGCTATTATACATGTTCATACTTATAGTTCTTGATATTTTACTATGACATTGTGTCTTGTACATGTGAGAATGTGTGTTACTTGATTCAGATTCTAGTTCATATCGTGATACATGATCTAGTTTCATCTGTTATTATCATGACTGGTATATTGAGAGAGAGAGAAGAGAGAGAGAGAGAGAGAGAGAGAGAGAGAGAGAGAGAGAGAAAGAGAGACTCGGAACACGAAATACTTTAGTAGGCATGTGGTTAACCCAAAATCACACTCGTCTAGTTTATTCAGGAATGATAGACATACACTATACGTATCAGCGTGTCGGATTATTCCTAGTCGTCTACAAGCCAAGAGTAATATTCCGATTGCACAAGTTATTTATTGTTACTTTACTGTTATTCATTCATATGCCATTATCTTCCCTTGGTCATTCTAGTATACTTCCATGATTTTCAGTTCATGTTTATTATAGTTTAGTCTTATCATGTTATCTTTATATATCATCTTTATAGTTTCATCACCTGCCATCTACAATTTTATTTCTTACTAGATGTTATCATAGATTTATATTATACTGTGTAACACTATAGCAGTAATTGTAATTTGTCTCCCAATCATGGCTGGATAACATTGACAATTTAGATGACTCTTATTCTAGTTCATGGAGATCATGATTGGGATCGAGGTTCGTTATCTTATTCTTCTTGTTAATAGTCTGGAATGCATAACTTTCATTGATATGCTTTCAGCATGTCTCTTTTGTACATCTTGATATAGTCTAGTGACAAATAGCTCTGTGTAGGTATATAGTGTAGATGTTATAACACTACAAGAAAAAAAAGGCTTTTTTGATGGTTTTTTTTCCATCAAGAAAGGGTTACCTTGACGGTTGCACATTCGTTAAGTAGGCCAGAGTCAAGAAAAGTCTCCCTCTTTTCTTGACGGTCGCTGACATGGCTTTTCTTGACAGTTTTTGACCGTCATATGGAATAGTTTTCTTGAATGTTTTTAGCCGTTAAGATAGCAGTTTGGAGAAACCGTCAATGTAGGTAAAAAATTTCTTGACTCCGGCCTAAATGACGGTTATTAGTCGTCAAGAAACCGTCAATGTAAAGTCCTTATGCAGCATGATTGAATTAAATATTGATGTTTGACAACCGTCATGGGAAGCTAGCCAAAATAACATCAAGAGAAGCTTGCCAAAATTTCGTCAAGAATTATATAATATTAATTGAACACACACATAATATCAATCCAGAAGAATTTTTTTTAACTACTATAAAATAGTCCAAAACACAAACATCCAACACGTCCAACCACAAACATATTCAACATCTGTATGTAGTTTCCATACATCTTAAAATTCAACCTGTGATAATCATACAAATGAAACCAAAATAAGTAGCAAACCCGATCAGAGCACATCCTTCTCATATTCACAACATTTCCATATTCACAGCATGCACCTTCATTTTTCATGTAGTTCCTAAGAGATAGCAAATGGTCTTAAGAGCAATTATTTATATCCAGAGATACAATAATTAGTACTAAGTATATACCAGTATCCGTGTCCATATGCATTTATTCATATCTTGGATATGCTAATTAGTTACCTATATTATCTTTTATTTAGGAAACAAATTTCAGTGCTACATTATCTACAATACCAGAAGAGACATTTAAATGGCTTTGAAAGAGTAATTGCTTCCAGTATGAGAGTGAGGTATAGTACTAACTTTCTTCCTTAAGCGACCCTTTCGCACAGCTTCTGGATTCTGAACGAGCCGTCGCAGTGACTGCATGATAGATTTCCAAAGAGCACAAGTTCAAGTTCAAGAAGCTAACTTCAAATGCACTATCCACTTAAACATTTGAAAATCTGGAGCACATTTTGCTCCCCCGTCTTCTCCATTGATACGACAGAGCAATCCAGAGACACAAAATATTTGGATCCAACTTGTTAACTATTGGTAATTACTGCATAACAAGATACATACAGTTACAACTTACACTAATTCATGAAATTTAGGTAGGTAAGGCACATGCTTCGCCACTTTAAACAAGTAGGTGAAGGAAAATATATGATGGACGCCTCATGGTATTTAGGTGCAAAGTAGCCTGTCACGCCCCAGAACCAGAATACTGGAGAGCGGGGGAGTGACTCAGCCAGCTACGTATTACGGGTAGATGAATACCGTATAATACGATCAATGCTGTCTAACCAGACGAGGGGGTGCATACTACATAAAAGTCTTACTATGGTCATTTCACATCTATTGTCTCAATCATTCAAACAAGAAACAGAAATATAGAACATGTAAGGTAAAGCAGTAAGGCGTCCCAAACGCTCAGTCAAAATGTTCTTGAGATCTGGCTTTACAAAATACAGCCAGATGATGTAGTAAGTATACACAATTGTTATCAGCTGCAGTCTGACTTAATTACAATTATGCAAAAGTAAGTACAAGACAATCCGACTAACATGTCGGTGCCAAACGACAAGGTATAAAGTAGATAACAAAACGAGTGGTGAAGTTAAGGAACCCACTCGAGGCCTCCTGCGATCATTCCTCTAGTATTGACCATCCTGGAGGTGGAAGTACGCTGAGTCCTCGGAAACTGGCTCTAAATCTGGCCATGCAAAACCAGAGAGGTTAGACCTCTAATAGCAAGTACCACAAGGAAGCACGACATGAGAACTAAAACCAGTAAGTAAGAGATATAATAATAGATCTCTGTTTGCTACTAGAACTCACATCACATCAAGACACTTCGAACCAACCTCCCAACCAAACAAGGACAGAAGTTGGCCCGTCATGTCCTGACATTCTGATCATCCCAGTTAGGTAACGGAGTACAGTGCACAAACAAATCATCTTGAACGGCCAATCAACTCCTACGGCTTGCTATTATGAGTCCCAAGTTATCCTGGAATAATACAATTAGGGATTCCTCAGTTCTTACTATGTGCAAGCAAGGCTAGTCTATCCAGTCGATCAATTGGCCCATGCATGAATTAGACGAGTCCTAGCAGGATGCCCGTCAATATACAATATACAATAATAATAAAAGCAGATACTGTTCCCTGCCCGTGTGGCAGATTTACAGTATCTGTAGGAACCAGCCGGCCCGTCGGGTACTACTCGTCCCAAGGGGGCTGCCATGTAAGAATTCAGGAATCCATTCTCTCCATGCAATCATTATTTTATTTAACTTAATAGTCTCTACGTTGAGTGAAATCCCATGCCGTGGATCATGGTCATTCAAATGAGTACTTTCGTACGGGGTACGATATGCACAACTCTACAACGATACCAGTGCGGTTAGGTTGCAGGTCTTATATAGCGTAATGCAACAATCAAATCTATCCACGGTAATCATGCCTTGACCATAAAGTACACATGCTTCTTTTGTAGAAATTAAATAAGTAAATAAATAAATAGATTGAAGCCTGCATGTGCATGTATGTCGATATTCGGGATCAGCCAGTCGATTACAATAGTTCATAATATGAACGTGTCTCATTCATTTCATTCAATAAGACGACTAGCCAGTCTCTTAGTTCCAATTAGGAACGCATGATCAATTTAGTCAAGGTCACAATCATTATCAATGGTGGCAAGGCATGAAAGTCAACTAGCATTCAGTGGGGTCGAATCTACAACTCTCAGGGTTTAATTCTAGTCAATCTGGGTATCTATAACTCAATTTATGACACATGGTACATCCCACGTAACAATCTATAATTAACAGAAATATCAACATATCATGATTATATCAAGTTTATGCAAAAAGGCGTAAGGATATAAAATGGACGTTAAACATCTAATAAGATATCAATATACAGGGCTATAGAAGATCCAGGGTAAGCAGGCTACTCTCATGTCAGCCTACGCTCAAGCCAGCGTACGCTCAGGTCAAGCTACGCTCAAGCCAAGCTAGCGTATGGAAGTCATACGCTTCCAAAAGGCAGCGTATGAACTCCATACGACTCCTGACCATCCAAGTCAGCGTATGCAAGTCATACGCTCCCAAAAGGCAGCGTATGAACTCCATACGACTCCTGACCATCCAAGTCAGCGTATGCAAGTCATACGCTCCAAAAAGGTAGCGTATGAACTCCATACGACTCCTGACCATCCAAGTCAGTGTATGCAAGTCATACGCTCCAAAAAGGTAGCGTATGAACTCCATACGACACACGCTTCCAAAAGGTAGCGTATGCAAGACACATACTTCCTAAAAAGGCAGCGTATGGATTCCATGCTGCGCTAAAGAGCGCGCACAGCTCAGTGACGCAGCTAAAAGCTAGCATACACTGCTCACTGTCTTCTCCAAACAGCAAGAACTCTATGGTTGTACCCCAAAGCTTCAAAAGTCCATAACTTGGTCAAAATAAGTCCGAATCCAACTTTCTAAAGGTCAAAATTGGGTAGGATGAACTGCTCTACGACATGGAACCATCAAATCTTGAGAACAAAAGAGTTTGCTAGATCAAAATCCATAGACAACCAAAAATACAATAACTTAGATCTACAAGAAATGAACCAATGAAATCAAAATACTAAGCACTAAACTCTCTTAGAATCATGAGAGGAAGAATATTGAACCATAAAATATGGTCCTCATGTAGAGCATGATGTACTTGCCTAGTTGGTAGGCGGAGAGAGTAATGAAAGGAAGAAGAAGAAGTAATGGTGAAGAAGGAGTGAATGAGGAGAGAGAAGGGAGAGGGTAGCTTTAAGTAGCAAAGGGGTGGTAGGTGGGAGTTGGGCCGGGTTCTTAATGGGTCGGGTTTAAGGGCTCATCCAACCGAAAATACAACTAAAACAGAGAAGTAAATGCAGGTAATAAAATTACAGGAAGAAATACAGAAATAAAATTGCAGGAATTAATTAGCATGAAAATTAAAGAGCAGCTAATTAATTAACATGAAAATTTAAAGAGCAGATAATTAATTAACAGAAACTTAATTAACATGAATTAAAGGAATTTAAATACAGGGTAATACATGATAAATACTAAAATAAATACACATGAGTTGTACATGAATAAGACTACGCATTCTGGGAACGGGGAGTGACATAGCCCACTCCTTAAAAATGTGAAATTACTGAAATCTGAATATCTGTTGCTCAAAATTGTGTAACTACCATATTTGATCAATAGTTGCTCTAAAACAAGTCTAGAATTTCCACAACTACTTCAAGCACATCCTTACATTTCTCCAAACATTCAGACAAATCCCTAAAAATAAAGAGAAATTCATACAAAACCACCATAAATGTATATAAATGCATCTAAAAATAAACTAATTCATTTCAATCAATCAACCTAGGTGCAAATTTTGGTAAAAAAAAAACAAAATGGGCAATCATAAAAAAATCCCACAATCCCACCTTAAAAATGTACAAATGTACAATAACTTGTAGTGTGAATTCAGTTCAATCAACTCAAATGGGCAAATCTTCAAAAAACTTAATATTGGCAATCATAAAAATTCCACAGAGACCCGCATTACAATATACATACTGCTGATTCAGTTCAATCACCTAGAGAACTTGAACTTGACCCTCTCCTCCGACCTGTCGGGCTTGTGCCTGTGCGACTTGAACATCCTCTCCATCTCCGAAATCTCACAGAAGAAGAATAATAATAAGAAGAAGGACTCCCTCATCCTTTTCTTCTTCAGAGGGCGCATGTATGTATGTATGTATATATATATATATATATATATATATATATATATATATATATTAAACTAAAAAAATTATTGAAGAGGAAAACGCGCAGGGAGCGTACACAGCATGGCCTGACGGCCAATGGAACACCCGAAGGGGTCCAATCAAAATTCAAACCGAAACCAAAATGGGGGGGCACTGCCCGGAGGGGGGGCGCACTGCCCGAGGGGGGGTACACAGCCCAAGGGAGGGGTACACAGCCCAAGGGAGGGGGGTACACAGCCCAAGGGAGGGGGGCACACTGCCCGCGGGGGGGGGAGGGTACACAGCCCAAGGGAGGGGGGTACACAGCCCAAGGGGGCACCGGGGGGGAAGAGTCGGGCGCAGAGGCCACCGTGGCAAGGGAAATGAGCCACCACGGAAGGGGGTGTGGGGGATGGGGGCAGATGCCAACGGAGCCGGGTGGATGGCGGAGGGAGGGGAGCACGACTCCGGAAAGGAGGAAGGGGACACACGAGTACCGAGGCAGAGGGGGGGTCCGTCGCAAGGCGCCGCAGAGGGGGGGAGCCGCCGCATGGAGTAGGGGGAGCGACTCGACGGCGGAGGAGGGGGGAAGCCGCCGTCTGGAGGGTGGGGGGTGGGGAGCCGCCGCCTGGAGGGGGAGGAGGGGAGCTAGACTCCTGGGGTAGGAGGGGGGCACGGCGAAGGCGAGGGGCACGATCCCGGAGGATCCGACGGAGGGGAGGAAGGGGGAGGAACCACGCGGATGGGGGATCAGCCCCGGGGGAGCCACGGCGAATTGGAGGGGCACGATCCCGGCGGAGGGGAGGAGAAGGGGGGTACTAGAGGGGGCTCGGCCACGCCAGAAGGGGGGATCACGGCCGGCTCCGGGGGGAAGGGGGATCTTGGCCGACGAGGTGCGAAGATGCTGTTCGGCCGACGCTAGGAGGCTACGTGATCCCACCAGGGGGGCTTGCAACTCGAGGGGGGAGAGTCCACCGACGATGGGGGAAGGGCGAGGACACCAGGAAACGCCGGAGGGGGAACCGGAGCTGGAGGAGGGGGAGGTGCCCCCGGGGGTCCCGAGGCGGTGGCTGGAAAGAGAGGGAGGGGAGCCACTCCAGGGCCGTCGGGGGTCGGGGGGCTCGAGGTGGACGCAGCCGAGGAAGCTGGGGGCCACCTCAGAGAGAGGAACACCAAAAGATGGGTCACTGCCGAGGAGGGGGGTGGCACAGCGAGAGGAGCGACGGGAGGGGGGGCGCCGGGACAAAGGAAGGCATGTCTGGCGGAGCAAGGCTCGACCCCGGCCGAGGACCGAGGAGGGAAGGGGCCGGAGGGACTCCAGGGGGGACTGCCGACGGGGAAGGACCGGACTGCCTGCGTCGATCCCGGTGGCGCCGAGGACGCCGGAGATGATGACGGCACCAAGGGGGTGGGTGGGGAGGAGTGGGGCGGGGGGGAAACCGCACGGCGAAAAGACGCCGGCAAGGGAGGGGAAAAGCCCCACAGGGGGGGCGGCCAAGCGGAACCCGGCCATCCGGGGAAGCGGGGGCGGCGGGATGAGAGGGGGCCTCCGAGGGGGGAGAAGGAGCCTGGGGGCGCAGCCGGCCCGAGGAGGCCGACCGGCCATGCGAGCCATTCGACCACGAGGATGTGGGGGGGCGGGGGGGGGGGGGGGGGGGGGGCTGCGGCAAGCAAAGGAGCTCCCTCCGGTGAAGACCGGAGTCCTCTCTTCTTCCTGGAGGGGAGACACTCCATTATATATATATATATATATATATATATATATATATATATATATATATATATATATATATATATATATATATATATATATATATATATATATATACTAAAACAAACCTATAAACAAACTAACCGAAGAGCAATAGAATTAAACACAAATTACGAGAAATAGAATCAAACACAATCAGTATAAAACCCCCCATGATTCTTCATCTCCTTTACATAACCGAAGAGCAAGATCGCACATGAATACCCTTAGAAATCAAAATATAGGGTTCTATACAAAAACAAAATCAAATTCCAAGCCATAATCAAACTAAATTCAAACCCTAAAAAAAGGGTTTTGACGTGAAGAAGATATCAAACCTGGAACACTAGTCCTCCTCATGGATAACTTTTGGATATAGGGAGGAAGAAGTCGAGGTCCTCGCCGTCCTCCTTCTCAAGGTCTCCCCATTAGACCTTGCTCACCATTGGACCTCCGCCACTATGCTTCTCTCTCCCCCTAAACAATAGGGCGATCTTGATGGAAGAAGAAGAAGAAGAAGAAGAAGAAGAAGAAGAAGGGAGATGGAGAGGATGAAGAGGGATTTGTTGATTTGGGCTCTCCTTCTCCATCACAACAACATCGAGGGAGAAATAGAGTGGAGCGGAAATGATCGAAAAATAAATAAAATGGGATTGAAGGACAACCGTCAACATAGATATGCAATAAAAAAATTTAAAAAAATTACCGAAATGGCAGCTGAAAATTTTTTGCCAAGTTTTTTGCATATACATTAGTTGACGGTTATCACCAAACCGTCAATAAATAAAATGATGTTTCTTGACCGATCCTTTAAAACCGTCAACTATTATACTATAAAATTTCTAAAATAACACAAAACGTGTCCTTTCTTGACGTAAGTTCAAAACTGTCAAGATAACTCATTTTGTTGACGTTTTTTCATGACCGTCGAGAAATAAACCGCCAAGAAACGTTATTTTTCTTGTAGTGTAAGTAATATGATATATTGAGGTATATACAATGTACTACGTTGATGTCGCGACGTATGTTGGACGTACGCATATACAATTAGTTGGAAGAGGTGCGTGACAAACACCATGTACTATATTATAATTAATTTATTTAACGAATATAATTATGATAAGTAATTAACACCTTTGGTATTTGATTCAACATCCAATCTCACTGCTACATACATTTAACATAAAGACCATTCACATAAATTGGTATGTTTGAGATCATAAATGTCAACGTAGTATTTCTCAACTGGATAAAAATTATGGAATCTCATGTATTGTCTTGAGGACGAAAGGAACAAAGATAATAACGGATGGAAAGAAAACAACAATGATTACTAGCCTATAGCCATCCTGGGAAGGACTTTGATTTTTTGCCTACAGAAACCCCTCGTCCAATGAGTTTTTGTCAACCGATTGTTGAAATGGCAACATCAATTTTGTCTCCCTTCTTCATTCTTCTCCTTCTAGAATAATCTTCACTATTCTATCCATCTAAAATTCTTTTTACCATCCTTCTCTTGTTCCATCTAGATATTTTTATCCTATTTTAATCTTTTGCTCTAGAACTCTCTCCATGTCATGGCAAGCATGAAAACATATACACAAATCCTTATCCTTCCACCTTTCTTCCAACCTCTCTAATCTTCTAGAGATTTTTATTGCTTTCACTCCTCCCCTACATATATAGGGGTGATGTATCCCATTTGGAAACTAAGTACCAAACAAGAAGTAAGAAGTTAGCAAATTAGAAGATAGTATGAGTAAGTGCGAGCTTTGTGTGAGTTTGTATTGTGAGTATTCTTGTGTGAGTGTACTAGCTAGTAGTTCTCTTTGTGAATGTTATCTTGAGAGCTTGTATATCTTGTATACAAGTTTTGTATTAATCAAATTCTATTGTTGATTATTCAAATTGTCCTGGTTCTCTGTAGATATCTAACATCGATTAGAAACGTCTGTATAATAAGGAATGGTGTGATATCTTGGCTCATTCTGCCAAATTTTGCTTGTCTTGGTTCTTTCACAGGACAAAGTGTGTGAATTAATGTCTTAGATATAAAAATAAATAACTATCAATTTACTTCAATATCATATAACTTGAATTTAGATGCCAATTTGCACTTTAATTTCATAGGATAGTTACAATAATGACCATTTAGTAAGTTAGAAATGAATCAAGATTGGTATAAACTTCAAAAGATTATTAGGTCCTCAACTAGGTAGTATCAAAGTCTATCAAAACATGGTAAGTGTAACACAATAAAACTTCACCCTTAACCTTGGTTACACTTGTCAGATTTTGATAAACTTGAAGTAACATGTGATTTTCTCCAATGTAAAAGTATTAAAATGCTTACTTTTTCAACTTCCAAAGCAACTTCTCCTCTGTAATGCCCCATTCCGCACGGTGCATTACAATGAGTTATTGATTCGAAGAGTTGCGTTGACCCGATGAAGTATCGATGCGAATCGATGCAAAGCAAAAGTCCGATTTGAACACTAGGCCTAGAACATTGATTATGATGTTGAGCGTGCCATTGTGCACGGAAGCTACGAAATGACTAAGTAAGCGAAATGGACAAGTTGTGGTGAAATGCCGCGGAACTTGTCGTAACATTGAATGAAGTACTTCGTTCATCGAGGTATGCAGTTGTGTCACAATTGCTACAGAACTGCCGTTATACGAATAACTTATGAATGGAACGTATTGAGTATAAGTATGAGAAGTCTAAGCCGTTGGGCGTCGTGCATAAATACGAATGTGTTGGGGCAAAATGCCGACAAAACATGAGATAGAGATGGCAGAATATATTTATGGAACGTGAGATTCGTTGGAATGATATGACTTGTTTGCTATGGCACGCATTGCATGGTCAATGGACTCGGATTGCCCGTGCACGGGTGCAGCTTCCCTCAAACGGTTATAACCGGGGCACCGGGACCGTTCGACCTAGGAGGAAATTATGTATAGTATTTATGGTGCACATCATTAGGATGATTTACGACCGGCTAGTGTTGTGATAAGATATGATATTAGTAAGTTTGGGATCCTTCAGATACTGGGCTAGCAACCCGTACTGGAGCGATCATAGGCTTACACATAAAGATGCCAAGTCCATTACGATGTAAAATACCGTGACCTTCATATAGATAGGGCCGGTGGACTGAGACTAGAGTTGGGTGCAGGCGCAGGGCCTGCCACCTTTATACATATGTCTAAGTATGGTTGGTTGGTTGCGTGAATTTGTATGGTTGGTTATGTATATTTCTAACAATTGCAGATTAAGCGAAATAAGACGGAAACATGCACGATCACTATGCTTATGTTCATATTATGTCTAACTGTATCTGCAGCAGGTACACGATATTGGACACATTTATGATAAGTTGATATGCTTGAATATTGCCATGAAACTGATCCTAAGGCTAAATAGAAAGATCGCCAAATAATGTTGCATGTTTTACTAAATGTACTTAGTGTTGGTTTGGGTGCGAGTGGGTCTTGATCAGTGCAGCAAGGACGAAAACATTAATCTCCTACTAGTTTGCTTGCAGGTTCAGGATATGTTCGGCTCGGGACGGGGATTGGCTTGGACGTGCCGAGGCATGGAGTCCTTAGTATTCCAAGAGAAGCTACCGCATTGGCGTTCGGTCTTGCAACATGGAGATGTTCAGCCGAAGACTACTTGTTGGCTATAAAGAGGTATAATGTATGAAATAATGTAATCCTTTATGATCTAAAGAGATCATGAGCGTTGCAGCCAGTCGGCATATTCAGTTGGGCTATTCAAGCCTTTGTAACTTCAGTTCATCTATTAATAAAAGAGATTTTTATTGTGTACTATGTTTCCTTTCGATGCTTATGTTATCAATTTAAGATAATCTTATGTGAATCTGTTATCTTGCTTTGCACGAGCGCAACTCCAGGCTCGTGCGGCATTGCGTCCCAGCGAGGACGATGATTCAGGTAAAATCTAGCAAGGACGAGCGATTTTCCGGGTCGGGGCATGACAAGTTAGTATCAGAGCGATTCCATCCTATGGATCGTGAATAAATCTCTTTGACCCTCAGTTGCTTCGATGTCGAAAATCAGTTGACTCTAAGTTGTTTTCGCAACCGCATAGCTCATGGATCTGTTCGATGCTGTATTAGATGTTCCATACAATAAGTCTATATTAAGTGCATACGTCTACCACAAGTATGTCGTGACTATCATGCTACCTCCGAGTGCCATCGGAGAATGTTGGTTGCACGAAGAGCAACGAGTTACAAAATGTTGGTTTTCCGAAGTGCAACAAAGTTGCGAGTCGTTGGTTGCACGAAGTGCAACAAATATGGTGATATTGGTTGCATGAAGTGCAATAAGATATGTATTGGTCGTATAAAATGCGAAGAGATACATGTTGTTGGTTGCATGAAGTGCAACGAGTCGATATATGAGGCGATGTATGTTGTATGGCTATACGGATGGATAGCGATATGTTGAACGGGATTGAATAATGACCTTAAGTATCAGAATAAATTGTTGCACGAGTTACAACGACAGGATTAAGAAATCGTGAAGCGATTTGAATGAGTCGAGTTGGTCGCTAGTCGAATTTGAGTAGGCAAAAGTTTATGTTGGCCGAATGTCGCATTGAGCTTTAAATAAGCGAATGTTGCGTTGTGATCGATATGATCGCCAAGGCACGGTTAGATTTGAATGAATGTCAAACTTGGACGAACAATTATCATGTTGGTCCAGTTGTTGTGCCAACTCGAGTAAGCGAACGCTAGAGCTGGGATCAAAAAAGATCGCCACGGGATAGTAAACTTGAAATAGATATCGGACCTATGCGGAGTGTAAAGTCGAATAATGACTTGATTTCGAGTGGTATATGTAATTCCACTTGTACGTTTAGTGCAGCAAAGCATTGTATCGATAAAGATAGGCTCGACTTCTGAGTAGTATATGTCGTCCCACTTGACGATAGCTATGTGAAACCGTTTGGTGACTTGCAATAGATTGCATCGAGACGATTGTGTCGATTACGATAGGTTTGTCCTCAATGGACTGAGTAGTACCGAGACTCGAGTGGAAAGGACTCGATAGAAGTTGATGCAAGTATGCTTCGATAATTTGAGTTGAACGATTATGCGCAAAGTCGTATGCATGGATGATACATCGGATGAGGATTCGTTAAGTATAAGTCAAACGATAGGCTGAACATAGCGAGGGAATGTCATATTGAGGAAATAGTTGACTCGGTCGAATTTGTGTTGAATTAATACGGAGGCTTGTTCGGAACGAGTTGAGTAGGTACGAAGTAATAGTGCAAAGGAATTTGAGTTAGCACGAAGAGTCGGTAGCACGATCTAGAAGTACGAGTTAGGAATATGAGAATGGATATATGAATTGAAAATCGTGTCTCGATAATGGTAGTTAGTTACAACGGGGTGGATCTTGATGCGTGCGAGACTTGATTTGTATTCAAGTTTGGATGATAACAGTGATTGCAACGAATTGGAGCTTATGAGAGAGGAAGATGTTTAAGTTATACATATCAACGATGGTATTGAGGCGTATCAAAGATGATATGTAATAACTCGGGGATACTCTGATCAAATGAACAAAAATTGTGTTGAGCATTGTTGTTGGATGAATGAGATGCAAGTTAAGTTGATGGCAGTTTGGATGATAACGGTAGGAATGCTTCGAGGAATTTAAGAGTGGATGGATATTACTTGGATGAAAACGAAAGTGTCTTGATTGCTTCGTGGATAACCACTACGTTGACATTCTTGTCTTGTATGAGCGCAACACCAGCCTCGCACATGCGTCACATCGATTAGGATGACTATTTCGTGTGAGAGCAGGTATGGTAATTCATGTCCAGCGGGGATGGTCGAACTTACAAGGCATGGCAAATTGAATTTAGACTTGCGGTTTGATGCAAAGGTAAATTTGAGGATTGTTGCGATAAGCATAGAGTGTGTCGATATTGATCGTGGGTAGGTAGACTCGTACTCGAGATGAAAAAATATTGCTCGGTTGCAATATTGTTAATGGTAGTGCATGAGTAATTCGAGTAGTAACGGCACATCAGTTGCGCGGGCGCAAATAAATTGTGGATTGGTAAATTTTGTTGGATAGGATAAAGTCTCATAGAAATTATCGAGAATTGATTTAGATCCGCGATAGGATATAGCATGGTTCATAGTAACTGTCCCTCGTTGATGATCTTCAATTATCGAGGGTAGTTTCGGGACAGATGACCCTAGAAGACTTGACCGCCAAATCAAGTGAATGTTGAAGTCCCATAGGATGATCCAATGAAGTCACATAAGAAATTTTGTCGAGGATGAAGGATGATGTAGTGCATGTTGAGGATAATTCTAAGCGAGTAAGATCGTGTTTCGGAAGTTAGCGAGTAGCCTTCGACTAGATCAATATGGTCAAAAAATTTATGATCGATCGAATGAGTACATAAATAGACTTGGTTGGTCGATGATCGAATAGATATTGAGGAACGTACTTAGTACAGTGATACGATAAGGCGATTGCAAGAATTCTATAATGTGCGAGAGCGACAAATAGTAGAATGACCCTAAGAGTTGTGTCGTAGATCGGTTTGAGTAACGGTTAGGCTATGTGTGTTTGAGCGCACGATTTATGTTACAAAATGAACTAATTGGGATTGATTCAAAAATTAAGTAAGGATTTCCTATTCGATCAAGAATCGGAGATGGGCATATCGTAAGAGAGCTTGGGTCGAAAAGATTATTGCCTTTGAGCATCATAGACTCAAGTTGACATCTTGTATCGAGAGAGATTAAGCACGATGTCTAGATAAGTTACCTAGCAGGGTTAGCCCCAGGCGCGATACATAGATAGTTTCGAGAACGTAAATCGTGTTAGAATAGTTGCAGACGATGTATAGTACAGATTGTAGGCGAAGGAAGTTTAGACATGTTGGACTTAGTCCATGTCGTTGAAGGCAATTTTATGAACGATTAGAAGAAAGACTTGAGTTGTGCGAGAGATAGAGAACGATTTGACGAATAGGCGTTGTGGAGAGTTGTTACGATCGGATGCGTAATGACTTAATGCAATACGTGCGTTAGATGGCCGGCGAAAAACTTATGGGATCGAAGTAACAGTTTTGAGTTAAATTATATGTAAAAATGTTTGGAATGATCACGTGCTATGGAATAATGCCTACGAGAAGTATTTTGGGAATAGATGCTATGATCTGACCAAGTCGAGTGCGGAATAGCTGGTGCTTGAGGATTTAAGTTGAGCTTGTTAGCCTTGTCCCGATATCCTACAACTGAGCTTGGCTGAAATGCATATATTGGTGGGACGCCTAAAATATGTGTATGATCCAAACTAAGTTGTATGATTCAAACGATTGTGGCACGAGATCGTAAACGATCTAGCGAAACACTTGGTTTGAGTGTTAGTTTCGGTTCGAGGACGAACCTTGTTTTGAGTGGTATATTATGTAATACCCTGTTCCGTACGGTGCATTACGATGAGTCGTTGACTCGAAGAGTTGCGTTGACCCGATGAAGTATCGATGCAAATCGATGCAAAGCATAAGTCAGGTTTGAACAAAGTATTGACTTTGATTGATCTGGTATGTAGGCTACGCTTTTACGCTGGACAATAAAAGGTCAGTATTTTTGCTTTATTCACTAAAGTGTCCGCGAAACCAAATCGTCGTCTTGCAACGGATAATGGCATGGACGCGGTAGGCCGAATCAGTCGAATAGTTCAACGAAATGGCTAAGTCAGGAGAGTTAGCCGCGCAACCTATTATGGAATCGAGCCGCTTTAGCTCGGCAAAATGACAAGGCGTATCGGCTAAGGTGGACGGATTCTTGACTCTCTCTCCCTACTCCTCCACATCGAATAAAATATATCCTTGTATGCGTAAGTTGCTATCAAGTTAGTGAGCATGGCTCGAGCGATTAAAGGTCTTAGTGATTGTCGAACATTAAGAATAGAACATTGAACAATTGAAGTGACGTACATCAAGTGTACGGATCACGGTAGGACAGTGATGGTAGGACATTGAAAGACAACATCGAGATGTGCATCACGTGCATAACTCCAAGAATATTGAACACTAGGTCTAGAATATTGATTATGGCGTTGAGCGTGTCCTTGTGTACGTAAGCTACGAAATGACTAAGTAAGCAAAATTGGACAAGTTGTGGTGAAATGTCGCAAAACTTGTCGTAACATTAAAAGAAGTACTTCGTGCATCGAGGTATGCAGTTGTGGCACAATTGCTACGGAACTGTCGTTATACGAATAACTTATGAATGAAACACGTTGAGTATAAGTACGGAAAGTCTAAGCCGTTGGTCGTCGTGCATCAATACGGATGTGTTGGGGCATAATGCCGACGGAACTTGAGATAGAGATGGCGGAATATGTTTATGGAACGTGAGATTGGTTGGAATGATATAACTTGTTTGCTATGGCGCGCATTGCATGGTCAATGGACTCGGATGGCCCGTGCACGGTTGTGGCTTTCCTCGAACGGTTACGACCGGGGCACCGGGACCGTTCGGCCTAGGAGAAAATTATGTATAGTATTTATGGTGTACATCATTAGGACGGGTTACGACCGGCCAGTGTTGTGATAAGCTATGATATCAGTAAGTTTGGGATCCTTCAGATACTAGGCTAGCAACCCGTACTGGAGTGATCATAGGCTTACACATAAAGATGCCAAGTCCATTATGGTGCGAAATACCGTGATCTTCATATAGATAGGGCCGGTGGGCTGAGATTAGAGTTGGGTGCAGGCGCAGGGCCTGCCACCCTTATGCATATGTCTAAGTATGGTTGGTTGGCTCCGTGAATTTGTATGGTTGGTTATGCATATTTCTAACGATTGCAGGTTAAGCGAAACGAGACAAAAACATGCACGATCACTATGCTTATGTTCATATTATGTCTGACTGTATCTACTATAGGGATACGGTATTTGACACATTTATGATAAGTTGCTATGTTTGAATATTGTCATAAAACTGATCCTAAGGCTAAATAGAAAGATCACCAAATAATATTGCATGTTTTACTAAATGTACTTAGTGTTGGTTTGGGTGCGAGTGGATCTTGATCAGTGCAGCAAGGACGAAAGCACTAACCCTCCACTAGTTTGCTTGCAGGTTCAGGTGTCACGACCCGCACCCGTTTTTTTTTTTTAAAACGAATACGAGACGTGTCCAAGCCAGCCTACGCCGCAGTGTCGACGGTAGAACGCTGTCACGGCCATGAAGATCAAAATCATAATTAATGCTCATTCACATAATTAATTTAACTTACAATGATCACAAGTTTTACATTTGTAGAAAATATAAACTTGTACAAATAAACGAATGACTATAACTCAACTAATTAGCTTGTCTCTAGGCTAAGTGAATCCACGGCTAACCTGAAAATTTTGGTTTCCAGTCAGGAATGGAACGAGCACAATTCACTGAATGCAATTTCAAATAAAGAAAATAACTATAAAACAAAGGTTAGTCATCAATCATGAGTTTTGAAAATAAATAGTAAATACGGAAAACTAATAGCAATAAATTGACACAAAATACTTTCCCCAACTGTTAGAAGTACCTTTGATATGTGATCGGTCTGGGCCACTACACCGTACGGTCTACGAGGTCTACTTGCATGAAAAATAAGCACTGTCTACGAGGTCTACTTACAAAAAATAAGCACTGTCTACGAGATCTACTTGCAGAAAATAAACACTGTCTACGAGATCTACTGCAGAAAATAAATACTGTCTACGAGATCTACTGCAGAAAATAAACACTGTCTACGAGATCTACTGCATGAAAATAAACACTATCTACGAGATCTACTGCATGAAAATAAACACTGTCTACGAGATCTACTGCATGAAAATAAATACGGTCTACGGTCGGATCACACATCCTTGGTACTTCTCATTCCCGACTCAACAATTTATAATAGAGTATAAAAATCACATAACCAATGGCTAATCAATGAAATATAGTAAAAATCAATATCAAAATACAGACAATAAACTGTACTCGCCTGTGGTCCTCTGCTGGTGAAACCGACAGTCTGAACTACTCAATGTGCCACAATAGTCAAAACCCGTACAACAGTCTCCGAATGCTGAAATAGATAATACCAATGATCTCAGAATAGTCAAATTAGCTAGGATTGCCTGTCCTTAAGCCCAATTCTGGACACAAGGGCAAAACGGTAATTTTGGGTCAAAACGATGTCAGCCGTTGGACCCACTTTGCACCGAAAAGCGTGCCAGAGTCAACGGTCTCTAAAGTCGTCAAACTATATGTCTATGGATCTAATTTTTTGATACAAACCCAACCGTATATCCAGAGTTGGATTCCGGCGGACCGTGCATAAAATCACCCGTTGAATCGGACCGTGGGGCCCGCAAAACGGCGATTTTATCAACTGTCTCAGAATTGGACCAAACTTGGCATACAGGACCAGAAAAATGATACGGTCCTGATGGCGCAAGTTTTATCTCGATCTGATGAGCGTGCACAAAGTAATTGAGAAATTTGCAACGTGCACGATACGGTGAATTTCGACGAATACGCATCAAATTCGTCGTGCACACGCGACCAATTTGAATTCCGTCAAAGCCCACACGACCACGAAGTCGATACGCAGCTTTCGATGCTTTCGGTTTGCGACCACGTCGTCCGGATTGGCGGGACGCACGTCGTGTGGAGAATTTTTTCTAAAATTCTGTTTTTCTAAAAACTATTTTTCTTGATTTTTAGAAATTGTTTTCTCGAGACATATTAGACGAAATCAGAAACTACCAAAAGGATCTTCAAGTCCTATAGGTTGTCTAAAACCCTATTTAGACAGAATTTCAAAACTGTCGAACGATTGGCAAGGAATCGACTTCCAATTTAGGGTCGGAACTGTCCTATACTCTGTTTTGAGACAAAGTTTTTCATCGACTTCGAGTCGACTTCGAGTCGAATCTGGATCGACTCAATACAAACCATCTGGACGTGTCCCTAGATGGTTATATGGGCTAGTCCTAGGAATTTACGGAATCAAAAACAATAAAGTATACGCGAAGAAAATCGATTACGAAGTGGTACCTCCACTGCGAAAAGCTGCTGCTGCGGTCCTCGGCTCCAGGCCGCGCGCGCGGGTCAGCGGCGGTTCCCGGCCGCCGGTGGTGGCGACGCCGGCTGCGAGTGGCCGCCCAGGGCAACTGGGGTCATGCGCAGTCGAGGGATTAGGGTTTTATGAATTTCTCACAGGTCTTATACTGGCGGAAGGGGTCGGCAAAACGCTCGGGTTCTGGAGTGTTTGGGCTCGGGAAAGCTAGTTGTTAAAGGGCCGGGGGTGCTACAGTCTTTTATTCCTTTGCTTATGCTACGGGTTTCCAATTCTTTGAGAAGTGTTTTCCTATTCTGTTTTCTTTTCCTTTTTCTTTATTACTCTATACTAAGATATTTTTTTTTAAGATATTTATATATACATGAATATATATACATATCTATATACTCCCATGTATATACTTTATCAGCAATTATTTATATATGAAAATATAATAATATATAATCTATGTACTATAACATTTATTTAAAATAATATAATCAATAATAACAAAATACTATTATATACGAATATCCTCAATAGTAATAATAATAATAATAATAACAATAATAATAATAATAATAATAATAATAATAATAATAATAATAATAATAATAATAATAATATTTAATAAATCAATAATGGCATATATATACCATTTTGCAGTCTAATAATCCTAAATTGTACAAGGACGTATCTATACAAATATCACTGAATATCAAACTAATATTTATAACATTTAAATACAAATAATTAGAAATATTCCTCAGTTTATTAAAATGGAATACAACGCAATCTTACAAAAATATGTCAAGACGAATGTCATTGGACGTCTCGCATGACTACATGGGCTTGAGCTCAGTTCGGGTCCAGTCCGGGCTATAATGGTATAATTGATTTCCCTAACTCAATAATATAATTAATAAATAACTAAAAATGTTCTATGGGGTTAAGTCACAACTTGGCCTGGTTTTCTTAGTTAGGACATCACTATGGCTCGGCCTTCCTTGGCAGGGCTAATACACTAGCCAAAGCACGCCATTGCACTATCCGTGCCACGATTCCTAGTCATCGTGTACTCCAAAACTCCACTATGGCTAAAATTATCAACCGTAAAATTAACTAAATAATTATTTATAAAAACTCTAAAAATCATCATTTAGTTTAAATAAATAAATGAATAAAATATATTATCAAAATTTCGGGAAGAGGGGTTACAAATCTACCCACCTTAAAAATAATTTCGTCCTCGAAATTTTAATTCATAACTATTCCTTAAATTCAAAAGGGAAACCTACCATTACCTTAATCTCCTCGAATTTTAATTTCTCAAAAACAGTTTATATCCTCCTCCTGGCCATTTTGCAACTACGAACTCCGAGGACTTCGACCCACCTTTGGACACACTACTCCCTCAAAGCTATGTCATTAAAACTTTATAATCTTCCAACCATTTGCTAAAATTTCTATCGATAGATATCTACTGTACACGGTATCTATAATCCTCTCCTATCTACCAAGCAATCCAAAAATCTAACAAGCAACTAATTTTCACAAGTAGCAAAAATATCGGTAAATTCTATTAAGCATGACCATACGTCGCTCCGCAATAGGAAGGACAGGAAGATAAGGATGAAAAATCGAAGGCAATTATGAGTTTCAAGAACGGTAGAGGGTATCCAATGATGTAGATAGGATGAGAGTCTATGAACCATTGACTTATTTGCTAGAGTGGGCTACTCTAGTCCAGTCACTTGCTAGATCAAAAAACCATTCGTTCTTAGAGGAGCTTGCCATCCGTGCAATACAGGAGTTCCGTTTTCGAAATTCTAAATTAAGTTCCATAATAGAACGAAAATTGGAGAAATCAAGATTGTCATCTTCCGTGGTTATTTAAACACACAAACAAGTGATATAAATGCAATACAAGATCGTATCGCAACTTCTAGGTAGATGGAACAAGGGTTACGAATGACCTCTTATTCAAAAAGGGGGAGACTATATAATAGGTATGGGGACCTATTTCAAATGGTTCGGCTTTATAGTCCAAATATAGTGGTATGGGTATTACTGGGTCTTAATGGGTTCTTTAATTGGACATCAATCGTTGGTTGGAAGAACCTTGGATTTCAATCTATATGGGCTGGACATGATCCCAATGATAAAACTATTTCTACTAGGTTAGGGTAACCTGGAGTAAGTTTTCACCCAAGTGGTTGAACTAGTTGGGCAGTCGGATTGGTTAAATAGGTTCTGTAAGCCCGGTAGGTGCGCCTTCCGTGACTTTTGTGTTTAAGTAGCACGAGAAGACACAATTAAGTGGCACACTAGTGACATGTGCGTAATGGGCTTCCAATCGATCACAACCATATATTAGGTCGAAAGGTTCGGGTCGAGTTAGAGTCTCTATTTGCAGCCCGAAAGTATACGATTATTATGGTAAGGGTTAAAGCTAGTCCCTTTGACCCGAAAGTCGTACTATAAAAATAGGGTACAAGGGGACGTGTTTGAGTGGGACATGATATACTTAGATGAAGGTGGACTCGTCTAGATCTTGCATATGTAGTTTGTTGGAAGATAACAGCTGGTCTCATGCTCCGAATATTAATGACATGGCAGGGACACAAAAATGATCTAAATGGAAAGTGGGAGTCCATAGGGCACTAACTATTATTCTATAAAAATTTATTCTAATCAATCGGTGATCCTCGTATATCCCAAAAATTCTAGAAGGCTTACAGTCTACCCACCTTAGAAGCTAGGTCATGGTCTTAGGAATAATGAGGTCAGAAGAATTCCAAAATCCAGGTATTGTACCTCGACTCTTGTTAATAAAGAATCGAGCACGGCGTAACGGGGTACGATGGTTATAAGTCAAGTCAAGGATCGTTCCTCTATAATTAAAAAACGAGTGTGTACAATGACACATGGTTGACAAAATAGAATGATCTACTCGTCCATAGTATACTAGAGTTTCGACGGGGTAACCAACTCCAAGGCACAACATAAGAAAAGATTTCTAACAATTGAGTCAAGAAATTCTATTTGTGTCAAACCTGCCAGACTATGGTCACAAGGGTTGTAGTGATCAGGTATTGTTGTTGACAACTGGTAGGTCATAGTCTGACAGGGTATTTAAGCTATGGTATTGGCTAAGCTAGTGACTGTGGTGTTCCAACACTAGTTAGGTCTTAATAATAAAATTTACATAACTAGAGTAATATTTATTGGGAACCAATCTCGGGATGAGTGTCACGGTAAATGATTGTCCTTATCCTTGTCTATTAATCTCATGTCTAAACTGTGGGCCTTGGTCGAGGGACGGTTGAGTCAAAGCATAAGGGTTGCTAGTTAAAGCAAGCTTCGACAAATAATTAGAGGCTCACAACTTTTGGTTTCTTGAGAATAGATAGTCTCCTAGGTTGGCATTTGGCTAAGGGTAAAACCCTAATCGTTCTCACATTCAGATGACTAGAGGGTTCCAATAATAGTTTGAGGGTCGAGAGGAAAACGAATAACTCAACCACATGGCTGGCCGATGGTAGCTACACTTATGTATACCACTATCATAGCCATGGGGATACTCTGTATCTCTCTACCGTTACGAGCTTTCGTCTTTCCAGATCGGTGAAAGCCAAAAAACAATAAAGAATTCAAGGGAGGTGTCACTGAATACAATTACGTGATTCAAAGGCGAATGTATAATTCAAGAGGAATTGTCAAAGCAGTAGCGGATGAGATCCTATATACCTATATATCTCCATCCACGTAGTGTAATTAAACGAAGAGCGAACCAAATGCATCATAGTTGATCAGACCATAATACACTGATTATGATTAGACAATATGTTAGTGGGCGTCCCCAATAAACATATGTCTTGAATCAATCTCGATAAAAGAGTGAGCTTGCAAAACTAGGCTGTGATAGCAACATTGGTCAAATAGTCAAATTACAAGTATACAAGATTTTGAAAGAAGCCACAAGTAGTTCGAGTTTTGTGAGAATCAAAAATTTACCAGGTGTTCTTGCTTATACAGTCTCCCTACTATCTTCCTATCCATAAATCCTTGGTCGACTAATGGGTTATGGGTCTCTAAATTCTATATTCTGGGTAACCATATTAGAGTCAATTAATATCCCCGTCAATAGATCACAAGGACCACGAAATGCTAGATCGGGAGACGTGCTACCCAACTTACAAAACTTCCACTAATATTGACTTCGGATCTTATGGAACACACAGGGCACTGTCCTATCCTCTATAGTATCCTTAACTTGTAATCACGTCTGAAGTCATTTCACCGAGGACTATGCCTCGCCCGTAAATCGGGCTGTGGTAAACCCTTGGTTTCGTGATTCAGATGTGACTATGGTCAAAGAGGACCACTAGCCATAGTTTTTAATAACATTCTATAACCTATATTTCTTAAACAAATTCCAACTCTAGGGGTCGTGTCTTGCCAGTGCGCTGCTGGCTGCAGTGAGTCCATCGTCTCCGCAGTTCAAATGAATGGCGACAGTGCGCTGCTGTCCTGCCATTATGAGTTAACTAACATTTCTTTAACTATATCTGTAAGAATTCATGAGCTTCTAGAGATTCAAACATATTGACTATAAAATAGAGCGTAGGTATTTGTCTATCGTTCACAACCCTTTAACATAAAAGATTTAACAGGGAGGAATAACCGAAGACAAAAATAAAAATATCCTAGTATCTATTTCATATGTACTCAAGCCTTTGAGGAAAAACTTGAATCGAAACTAACTCGAGGTTCATACATGGGTAACATAATCAGAAATTATAAAAAAAATAATTCTTAGGCAAAATAGGAACTAAATAGGCAATTCGGACTAAGATATGAGGATGATATCTAAAGATGCAAAGAGAAGGAATCGAATAATTTATCAAGGTTAGATCATTAATCCTAGGAAGCTCTGTCTCACCAAGTGAATCATCTATCCACTTTAGATCATATCGCCATACCAAGAGGTAATAGTGTACCTATGGGGATCTGAAAAACTATCAAAATTAATAACTCCTTATCTACATTGCATGGCCTAGACTACCCATCGGTAATTTTGTATAAGGGACTCATAGTCCTAGTTATTCTTGTAAATTAAATTAATTTCTAATTCGTGAATGAGCATTTCTAGTCGCAGGCTCGCAATAGTACGACTAACTTAAGTACTATCACGAGTTCGCATGATTTGCAAAGACGACCTGCATGGGCCACTACAAAAACTTGTCACGACCAGCACCCTTTTTTTTAAAAAAAAACGGATACGAGACGTGTCCAAGCCAGCCTACGCCGCAGTGTCGGCGGTGTAATGCCCCGCTCCGCACGAGGCATTTGGTTGGCTTATTGGATGGGATCAGAATATTGGACCGTGACTTGTGTTGGGAATCAGGAGAATTGAGACTGATGCAGTCTCTCTTAGCTGGCTAGACGGAATGGATATTGGAACGTGGCTCGCTGGTGGAGCTACGCTTAGTGGAATTTTGGGTGAGTGGAACTGTCCTTCCTCCTCCTTACTCCTTCATGCTTAATAGATGAAGTATTGAAATGCTATGAACTGCCCCTAAATGTCCCTTATGTTAGTTGCTGAGTAATAGAGATGCTTTTGTTGAGAATTATTGAAATGTACAACACATTGAACTGTTAATATGATTCGCTGCCTGAGAATGAATTGATAACATTGCCCCTGATGCTTAACACTGCTGGAACAAGTAGACACTTGAATAATGAGATGCCTTATGAATGATAGAATAAGAATTGAACTGGCTATGCTATCGAACCAATGAACTGAATGAAACACTAGAATCATGTACTCTCTATATAACTGTTGCAAGAATATGAAATGTTGCCTGTCCCTTATAAGAAATGAATGAATGAATAAATGTCCCTATGAAATAAATGAATGTTAAGTTCCCCTTAAGAAAGGAATGATATGAGATACGTTGCAATGAAGCAATGAATGAGAAATGATAAAGCTGGGATTGTTGAGATCACCAAATGAAATGAGGGTAATGATGAAATGAATAAGTCATTGAATATGACTAATGATGCACTGTTGCCTTTACTTTCCTTAATATATTTTACCATGCGATTATGTTCACAATCGAGTCGGACACGCATTCGCATGGTCATGGACAACTTGTATACAAGGTTTGAGTAATAATTTCCTCGAACGGTTCCTAGGGCCCTGGGGACCGATTCGGCCTAGGAGGAAATAATGATGAGTGCTATGGGAGCACGGATAAGGCGGGGTGGCATAGAGGCTCGCCACCTACTATGCTGACCGCATTATCTTAAAATGAAATGAAATGAGAAGAGTCCATATGGTTTAACAACACCAGTGACCATGTAGTCAGGATGCATGCTAATGAATGTTTTGTGCAGGCAGAGTAAGTATATCAGATAACCTGTATTTGATGCAGGTACGAGAAGTCGGCTATCGGTAAGAAATCACATAATTGTGATATTGTATAAGTTGGTTTAACTTGCCTGCTTAACATGTTCAATCCATTATGCTAGAAAGATGCCTTGCTATAAATAGTGCTCAAACATAACATCCATGCTAAGTGATGCTTGAAGTGAGAACTGTTAGAACATGTTTAAGATGTTAATGTTATTGATGCCTCAATGATGCCTTTTCATGATAACACCTAGTATGCCTCAATGATGCCTTTGCATGATAACACCAAGAATGATAAATGATATGTCCACATGAATGCTACTAAGAATATGTTTACATACTTCACTCTGATTATTGCCCATGAACTGTAAACTGATGCTAGGCCCCAAATAGAAAGATCACTCTAATAAATGCATGCTTAAATGATCACTTAAATGTTGGTTTATGCGAGTGGGTTGGATTCTGCTCGCCAGTACATAGATGATGTGCTGACCCACGTTTTGTGGGCAGGTGCTCGTGCTTGGAATGTTCTACACACGAAGTTTAGCTGGATTGGTCCCGTGGCATCGAAGATTTGTTGGGCATACAGAAGCTCTCCTTGCACAAGATGATGTCTTCTGTTTATAAAGGGCATAATGTATGGAATATTGTAATCAGTTGTACCAGTTAGATTGTAAGCCAAGTCGGTATATCGAGTTATAATCCATTGTATCCAAATATCAAATGTAAGTTGTATAGCATTGTTCAGTTGGTTTCCAATGTAAAGTGAGATGTGCTGTAATCATTGTACTTTAATACAAGTCTTGTACTCTTCTTCAATTATCAATAAAGAGAATAAAGTTCTACATATCTCTGTGTGGCTTTGAGTTACTTTTTTTCTCCGCTGCTATAAAGAAGTGATGTACTTCTATTCAATAAGAGAGATTGTCCTCATTAAATTCAAATTATCTGCTTCTACCGCTGCGATGTGTTCCTATTTGAAGAATAATCGATTATGTACCATCTTTGCCTTGTACAAGTGCAATACCAGACTTGTACGGCATCACGCCCAAGCGAGGACGATCGATTCCAAGAGATAAAATATGTGAACAAATGACTCTATGAATCGGGGCGTGACAAATTGGTATCAGAGCACGGCTTTACGTCCTTGGTCTCTTCTTTGATTCATTTCAAATCAAAGTTGCATCGACGATTAACCAAAGTTGCTTCCGCGATCGCTCAACGTTGCTTCCGCGATTAAATCAAAGATTGCTTCCGCGATTATATTGTTGTTGTTCTGTAATCATCCTATGTTGTTCGTGTCTGAAAGATTATTGACCCTCTTGGCTGCTCACTGGATGTTCCATACAATAAGTCTATATACATTGTGATGCCCCTGAATGAATGATTGTTGTTGGTTTGGACACAAATGACCCAACAATGACTCGATGCCATAGTATGCTATATTGTGAATGCTGTTGGAAATGTGGGAATATAGAAAAATGACTGGGTATGCTGTAACAAGTTGAGAATTACATGTGATGGAGAAAGAGTTGGGAATGAAATAATTGATGGATGAGTTCAACAGAATTGGTGAATTGACTCATGCGTGCTGGCTACTGCTTTCTAGACCCTAAGAATGTTGGCTTGTGATATTGAGACCCCGAGATGTTGGTTAAGTATTATGATCATTATAAGATCATGAATGTCCGGAATAGATTGAGTTGGTATTGTTTAAGGATGGCTTCGTTCCTGAGTGGTATATTGCCTCTACCACCTCAGAACGAGATGTATGTTGACCCTTTCCATAAAATAGCAATGAGACTATCTGTGAGTACTGGGTAGTGCCGAGACTTAGCTGAGAGTCATGTATTGTGCTAGATGACTCAAGTGTCCCCTGACGGTGATGCTATGTTGGGTAGTGAGATTGTAGAAATGGTAACGATTGGCTTGGTTAGAAATTGTTTAGTCGAGTGATGACTCAGACTAGTAAGACAGTTAGTATGCTACGGGTAAATGATTTGGCTAGAGAATATTGTGGCTTAGAACATCTGAATGTTGACTTCGATTGGTTGGATACAAATCAAATGTGGCTAATACAAAGTTGGTTGCTAAGCTGAAAGTTTAAAAATATTGTCGGTGAATCAAAGGGATATTAGAAATATGTGCCTTGATCCTAAGGTGTAATAGATGTCAATCCATCTTGATCACCAAAGAATAGTCATTGCATAGATGAATGATGCTGAAGAATTGAATTGTACTAGAAAAATAACAAGTAGTGACTCAGAATACTGTTGTTGCCTAGAGGATGGTTAAGTGATACATAAATTGTCGGATTGAATGGGATGAACTACTTGACCATTACATATTTGCAGTAATGGTAGTTTGATGATTGAGAAACAAATGGAAACGAGAAATTACAAACGTGTTAGATAATGTCGGTATAGGTGATTGTTGGTTGGGATATAGATTGTTGGCTTATGACTTAGTGGTGTGACTTCGTCATACCGACCGAATAGTATGATTCTATAGTCCTGTTGAGACTAACGGAATCGATGACCCTTGAATAGTTAGCCTTGGCTTATGGGTTTGTGTGAGTATAAAGGAATTGGAATAGAAATTGAATCGTTGGGAATTTACTTAATGGATTATTGGAACGATGGGAATCGTATGTCGGATTGGGAATTGACCGTAATGTTGATAGATCGATCTTAGTCGATCGTTGGGTAAGTCTAGAGTGAGCCTCTGTGGGAATTAGTTCCTTGAGGAAGACACTAGATAGATAGACTTGACCCTAGAAACTGTGGGCTGCATGACCAATTGTTGGCATAACCAACAATGGCGATTAGCTATTCAGACTGAGTTAAAACCCATAGGTTTGGGTAGAGTTCCTTAGAACTGTTGGTTGCTTGTTGGCCTTAAGAATAAGAAACTAGTATAACCCTAGTAGCCGTCCACTCTAGGGAAGTCACCTGAACGATTAAGTTTAGCTATCAGTGTAGCTAACCTTAGAGACTGACTGAATAATAGGTGACCATTGGAGACCCATAGGATGACCTTGTGGCATTGAATGAGAGACAGTGATAATGAGTATTGACCTAAGGGAATGTATGCTTCAACCTGAACCGTAAGAGATGTTTGACCCTTGAGGATTATATGTCGGCTATAAGTGGGAATTGCAATCGTAAGGTAAGGCTTGAGTGTACCTATAGTCGGGTAGCTAAGTTAACCTTGACTGTTGCATAGAATTATACCCTGATTCGGGTAATTGATAGTGGGTGACTTCGGATTGTGTCTTATAGAAAAGATGAGTTGCCTCGGTAAAAAAAAATTATTGTTGGATTTGGGAAGGAATATGATTGCATGTTGTGAACTCTTGATATGGTTGGCTCTAAGTTAGACCCTTGATCGAATGTTAGAAATGTTATGCTTGGGTATAGAGTTTAACCAAGTTGTCCCTGATATTAAGTATTGTAGCCTGGAAGATAGTGATTGTGGCAAAGTGAATAAAGCAATAAGTCAATTGAAAGGATGCTAAGTTGGATTTAGAAAAGAGAGTTATATTATGGCAGATCGAATCGCACTAACATGGAAGTTGGCTGAAGTACATATATTTTGGGGACGCCTAAAATATGTGTATGGATCCAGCAGAAGTGATTGGTTGTGACTGAGATAACATTATGGGAAGAATTTATCGCACTAGCACGGACTTTGGCTGAAATGCATATGTTTTGGGGACGCCTAAAATATGTGTATGGATCCAAACGAAGTGATATGTTGCGACTGAAATAGAAATGTAAGGAAAATGTTGGCGAATCAATGAGAAGTTACAAGTAATTGAAAAAGAGATAGACAGATCGAATCGTTGATGGATTTAAATGGTACAGTTGGATAGATATTTTGAAATGACTGAGTGGGCTGAAATGAATATTGATTTGAAGCTGAATGAGTAAACTCATGGTGATTAAGTGAATCTTGTAGAAGACTTGTTTCCTTAAGTTTCGAGGACGAAACTTTTTCTGAGTGGTATATTATGTAATGCCCCGCTCCGCACGAGGCATTTGGTTGGCTTATTGGATGGGATCAGAATATTGGACCGTGACTTGTGTTGGGAATCAGGAGAATTGAGACTGATGCAGTCTCTCTTAGCTGGCTAGACGGAATGGATATTGGAACGTGGCTCGCTGGTGGAGCTACGCTTAGTAGAATTTTGGGTGAGTGGAACTGTCCTTCCTCCTCCTTACTCCTTCATGCTTAATAGATGAAGTATTGAAATGCTATGAACTGCCCCTAAATGTCCCTTATGTTAGTTGCTGAGTAATAGAGATGCTTTTGTTGAGAATTATTGAAATGTACAATACATTGAACTGTTAATATGATTCGCTGCCTGAGAATGAATTGATAACATTGCCCCTGATGCTTAACACTGCTGGAACAAGTAGACACTTGAATAATGAGATGCCTTATGAATGATAGAATAAGAAATGAACTGGCTATGCTATCGAACCAATGAACTGAATGAAACACTAGAATCATGTACTCTCTATATAACTGTTGCAAGAATATGAAATGTTGCCTGTCCCTTATAAGAAATGAATGAATGAATAAATGTCCCTATGAAATAAATGAATGTTAAGTTCCCCTTAAGAAAGGAATGATATGAGATACGTTGCAATGAAGCAATGAATGAGAAATGATAAAGCTGGGATTGTTGAGATCACCAAATGAAATGAGGGTAATGATGAAATGAATAAGTCATTGAATATGACTAATGATGCACTGTTGCCTTTACTTTCCTTAATATATTTTACCATGCGATTATGTTCACAATCGAGTCGGACACGCATTCGCATGGTCATGGACAACTTGTATACAAGGTTTGAGTAATAATTTCCTCGAACGGTTCCTAGGGCCCTGGGGACCGATTCGGCCTAGGAGGAAATAATGATGAGTGCTATGGGAGCACGGATAAGGCGGGGTGGCATAGAGGCTCGCCACCTACTATGCTGACCGCATTATCTTAAAATAAAATGAAATGAGAAGAGTCCATATGGTTTAACAACACCAGTGACCATGTAGTCAGGATGCATGCTAATGAATGTTTTGTGCAGGCAGAGTAAGTATATCAGATAACCTGTATTTGATGCAGGTACGAGAAGTCGGCTATCGGTAAGAAATCATATAATTGTGATATTGTATAAGTTGGTTTAACTTGCCTGCTTAACATGTTTAATCCATTATGCTAGAAAGATGCCTTGCTATAAATAGTGCTCAAACATAACATCCATGCTAAGTGATGCTTGAAGTGAGAACTGTTAGAACATGTTTAAGATGTTAATGTTATTGATGCCTCAATGATGCCTTTTCATGATAACACCTAGTATGCCTCAATGATGCCTTTGCATGATAACACCAAGAATGATAAATGATATGTCCACATGAATGCTACTAAGAATATGTTTACATGCTTCACTCTGATTATTGCCCATGAACTGTAAACTGATGCTAGGCCCCAAATAGAAAGATCACTCTAATAAATGCATGCTTAAATGATCACTTAAATGTTGGTTTATGCGAGTGGGTTGGATTCTGCTCGCCAGTACATAGATGATGTGCTGACCCACGTTTTGTGGGCAGGTGCTCGTGCTTGGAATGTTCTACACACGAAGTTTAGCTGGATTGGTCCCGCGGCATCGAAGATTTGTTGGGCATACAGAAGCTCTCCTTGCACAAGATGATGTCTTCTGTTTATAAAGGGCATAATGTATGGAATATTGTAATCAGTTGTACCAGTTAGATTGTAAGCCAAGTCGGTATATCGAGTTGTAATCCATTGTATCCAAATATTAAATGTAAGTTGTATAGCATTGTTCAGTTGGTTTCCAATGTAAAGTGAGATGTGCTGTAATCATTGTACTTCAATACAAGTCTTGTACTCTTCTTCAATTATCAATAAAGAGAATAAAGTTCTACATATCTCTGTGTGGCTTTGAGTTACTCTTTTTCTCCGCTGCTATAAAGAAGTGATGTACTTCTATTCAATAAGAGAGATTGTCCTCATTAAATTCAAATTATCTGCTTCTACCGCTGCGATGTGTTCCTATTTGAAGAATAATCGATTATGTACCATCTTTGCCTTGTACAAGTGCAATACCAGACTTGTACGGCATCACGCCCAAGCGAGGACGATCGATTCCAAGAGATAAAATATGTGAACAAATGACTCTATGAATCGGGGCGTGACAGGCGGTAGAACGTTGTCACGGCCATGAAGATCGAAATCACAATTAATGCTCATTCACATAATTAATTTAACTTACAATGATCATAAGTTTTACAATTGTAGAAAATATAAACTTGTATAAATAAATGAATGACTACAACTCAACTAACTAGCTAGTCTCTAGGCATTGTCTGCAAGTATTTCCGTCACTCCCCAAGCTAAGTGAATCCCCGGCTAACCTGAAAATGTTGGTTTCCAGTCAGGAATAGAACGAGCATAATTCACTGAATACAATTTCAAATAAAGAAAATAACTATAAAACAAAGGTTAGTCATCAATCATGAGTTTTGAAAATAAACAGTAAATACGGAAAACCAATAGCAATAAATAGACACAAAATACTTTCTCCAACTGCTAGAAGTACCTTTGATATATGATCGGTCTGGGCCACTACACCGTACGGTCTACGAGGTCTACTTGCATGAAAAATAAGCAGTCTACGATGTCTACTTGTAGAAAATAAGCACTGTCTACGAGATCTACTTGCAGAAAATAAACACTGTCTACGAGATCTACTGCAGAAAATAAGCATTGTCTATGAGATCTACTGCAAAAAATAAATACTGTCTACGAGATGTACTGCATGAAAATAAATACTGTCTACGAGATCTACTGCATGAAAATAAACACGGTCTACGGTCGGATCACACATCCTTGGTACTTCTCATTCCCGACTCAACAATTTATAATAGAGTATAAAAATCACATAACCAATGGCTAATAAATGAAATATAGTAAAAATCAATATCGAAATACAGACAATAAACTGTACTCGCCTGTGGTCCTCTGCTGGTGAAACCGACAGTCTGAACTACTCAATGTGCCACAATAGTCAAAACCCGTACAACAGTCCCCGAATACTAAAATAGATAATACCAATGATCTCAGAATAGTCAAATTAGCTAGGATTGCTTGTCCTTAAGCCCAATTCTGGATACAGGGACAAAACGATAATTTTGGGTCAAAACGATGTCCGCCGTTGGACCCGCTTTGCACCAAAAAGTGTGCCAGAGTCAACGGTCTCTAAAGTCGTCAAACTATATGTCTACGGATCCATTTTTCTGATACGAACCCAACCGTATATCCAGAGTTGGATTCCGGCGGGCCGTGCACAAAATCACCCGTTGAGTCGGACCGTGGGGCTAGCAAAACGGTAATTTTATCAACTGTCTTAGAATTGGACCAAACATGGCATACAGGACCAAAAAAATGATACAGTCCTGATGGCGCAAGTTTCGTCTCGATCTGATGAGCGTGCATAAAGTAATTAAAAAATTTGCAACGTACACGATACGGTGAATTTCGACGGATACGCATCAAATTCGTCGCGCACACGCGACCAATTTGAATTCCGTCAAAGCCCACACGACCACGAAGTTGATACGCAGCTTTCGATGCTTTCGGTTCGCGACCACATCGTCCGGATTGTCGGGACGCACGTCGTGTGGAGAATTTTTTCTAAAATTCTGTTTTTCTTGATTTTTAGAAATTGTTTTCTCGAGACATATTAGACGAAATCAGAAACTACCAAAAGGGTCTTCAAGTCCTATAGGTTGTCTAAAACCCTATTTAGATAGAATTTCGAAACTGTCGATCGATTGGCATGGAATTGACTTCCAATTTAGGGTCGGGACTGTCCTATACTCTGTTTTGAGACAAAGTTTTTCATCGACTTCGAGTCGAATCTGGATCGACTCAATACAAACCATCTGGACGGGTCCTTAGATGGTTATATGGGCTAGTCCTAGGAATTTACGGAATCAAAAACAATAAAGTATACGCGAAGAAAATCGATTGCGAAGTGGTACCTCCACTGCAAAAAGCTGCTGTTGCGGTCCTCGGCTCCAGGCCGTGCGCGCAGGTCAGCGGCGGTTCCCGGCCGCCGGTGGTGGCGACGCCGGCGGTGAGTGGCCGCCCAGGGCAACTGGGGTCGTGCGCAGTCGAGGGATTAGGGTTTTATGAATTTCTCACAGGTCTTATACTGGCGGAAGGGGTCGGCAAAACGCTCGGGTTCTGGAGTGTTTGGGCTCGGGAAAGCTGGTTGTTAAAGGGCCGGGGGTGCTACAGTCTTTTATTCCTTTGCTTATGCTACGGGTTTCCAATTCTTTGAGAAGTGTTTTCCTATTCTATTTTCTTTTCCTTTTTCTTTATTACTCTATACTAAGATATTTATATATACATGAATATATATATATATATATATATATATATATATATATATATATATATATATATATATATAAAATATATATATATATATATATATATATATATATATATATATATATATATATATATATATATATACATATCTACATACTCCCATGTATATACTTTATCAGCAATTATTTATATATGAAAATATAATAATATATAATCTATGTACTATAACATTTATTTAAAATAATATAATCAATAATAACAAAATACTATTATATACTAATATCCTCAATAATAATAATAATAATAATAATAATAATAATAATAATAATAATAATAAAATTTAATAAATCAATAATGGCATATATATACCATTTTGCAGTCTAATAATCCTAAATTGTACAAGGACGTATCTATACAAATATCACTGAATATCAAACTAATATTTATAACATTTAAATACAAATAATTAGAAATATTCTTCAGTTTATTAAAATGGAATACAACACAATCTTACGAAAATATGTCAAGACGAATGTCATTGGACGTCTCACATGACTACATGGGCTTGAGCTCAGTTCTGGTCCAGTCCGGACTAAAATGGTATAATTGATTTCCCTAACTCAATAATATAATTAATAAATAACTAAAAACGTTCTATGGGGTTAAGTCGCAACTTGGCCTGGTTTTCTTAGTTAGGACATCACTATGGCTCGGCCTTCCTTGGCAGGGCTAATACACTAGCCAAAGCACGCCATTGCACTATCCGTGCCACGATTTCTAGTCATTGTGTACTCCAAAACTCCACTATGGCTAAAATCATCAACCGTAAAATTAACTAAATAATTATTTATAAAAACTCTAAAAATCACTATTTAATTCAAATAAATAAATGAATAAAATATATTATCAAAATTTCGGGAAAAGGGGTTACAAATCTACCCACCTTAAAAATAATTTCGTCGTCGAAATTTTAATTCATAACTATTCCTTAAATTCAAAAGGGAAACCTACCATTACCTTAATCTCCTCGAATTTTAATTTCTCAAAAAACAGTTTATATCCTCCTCCTAGCCATTTTGTAACTACGAACTCCGAGGACTTCTACCCACCTTTGGACATACTACTCCCTCAAAGCTATGTCACTAAAACTTTATAATCTTCCAACCATTTGTTAAAATTTCTATCGATAGATATCTACTGTACACGGTATCTATAATCCTCTCCTATCTACCAAGCAATCCAAAAATGTAACAAGCAACTAATTTTTACAAGTAGCAAAAATATCGGTAAATTCTATTAAGCATGACCATACATTGCTCCGCAATAGGAAGGACAGGAAGATAAGGATGAAAAATCGAAGGCAATTATGAGTTTCAAGAACGGTAGAGGGTATCCAATGATGTAGATAGGATGAGAGTCTACGAACCATTGACTTATTTGCTAGAGTGGGCTACTCTAGTCCAGTCACTTGCTAGATCAAAGAACCATTCGTTCTTAGAGGAGCTTGCCATCCGTGCAATACAGGAGTTCCGTTCTCGAAATTCCAAATTAAGTTCCATAATAGAACGAAAATTGGAGAAATCAAGATTGTCATCTTCCGTGGTTATTTAAACACACAAACAAGTGATATAAATGTAATACAAGATCGTATCGCAACTTCTAGGTAGATAGAACAAGGGTTACGAATGACCTCTTATTCAAAAAGGGAGAGACTACATAATAGGTATGGGGACCTATTTCAAATGGTTCGGCTTTATAGTCCAAATATAGTGGTATGGGTATTACTGGGTCTTAATGGGTTCTTTAATTGGACATCAATCGTTGGTTGGAAGAACCTTGGATTTTAATCTATATGGGCTGGACAAGATCCCAATGATAAAACTATTTCTACTAGGTTAGGGTAACCTGGAGTAAGTTTTCACCCAAGTGGTTGAACTAGTTGGAAAGTCGGATTGGTTAAATAGGTTCTGTAAGCCCTGTAGGTGCGCCTTCCGTGACTTTTGTGTTTAAGTAGCACGAGAAGACACAATTAAATGGCACACTAGTGACATGTGCGTAATGGGCTTCCAATCGATCACAACCATATATTGGGTCGAAAGGTTCGGGTCGAGTTAGAGTCTCTATTTGCAGCCCGAAAGTATACGATTATTATGGTAAGGGTTAAAGCTAGTCCCTTTGAGCCGAAAGTCGTACTATAAAAATAGGGTACAAGGGGACGTGTTTGAGTGGGACATGATATACTTAGATGAAGGTGGACTCGTCTAGATCTTGCATATGTAGTTTGTTGGAAGATAACAGCTGGTCTCATGCTCCGAATATTAATGACATGGCAGGGACACAAAAATGATCTAAATGGAAAGTGGGAGTCCATAGGGCACTAACTATTATTCTAATAAAAATATATTCTAATCAATCGGTGATCCTCGTATATCCCAAAAATTCTAGAAGGCTTACAGTCTACCCACCTTAGAAGCTAGGTCATGGTCTTAGGAATAATGAGGTCAGAAGAATTCCAGAATCCAGGTATTGTACCTCGACTCTTGTTAATAAAGAATCGAGCACGGCATAACGGGTACGATGGTTATAAGTCAAGTCAAGGATCGTTCCTCCATAATTAAAAAACGAGTGTGTACAATGACACATGGTTGACAAAATAGAATGATCTACTCGTCTATAGTATACTAGAGTTTCGACGGGGTAACTAACTCCAAGGCACAACATAAGAAAAGATTTCTAACAATTAAGTCAAGAAATTCTATTTGTGTCAAACCTGCCAGACTATGGTCACAAGGGTTGTAGTGATCAGGTATTGTTGTTGACAACTGGTAGGTCATAGTGTAACAGGGTATTTAAGCTATGGTATTGGCTAAGCTAGTGACTGTGGTGTTCCAACACTAGTTAGGTCTTAATAATAAAATTTACATAACTAGAGTAATATTTGTTGGAAACCAATCTCGGGATGAGTGTCACGGTAAATGATTGTCCTTATCCTTGTCTATTAATCTCATGTCTAAACTGTGGGCCTTGGTCGAGGGACGGTTGAGTCAAGGCACAAGGGTTGCTAGTTAAAGCAAGCTTCGACAAATAATTAGAGGCTCACAACTTTTGGTTTTTTGAGAATAGATAGTCTCCTAGGTTGGCATTTGGCTAAGGGTAAAACCCTAATCGTTCTCACATTCAGATGACTAGAGGGTTCCAATAATGGTTTGAGGGTCGAGAGGAGAACGAATAACTCAACCACATGGCTGGCCGATGGTAGCTACACTTGTGTATACCACTATCATAGCCATGGGAATACTCTGTATCTCTCTACCGTCACGAGCTTTCGTCTTTCCAGATCGGTGAAAGACAAAAAACAATAAAGAATTCAAGGGAGGTGTCACTGAATACAATTACGTGATTCAAAGACGAATGTATAATTCAAGAGAAATTGTCAAAGCAGTAGCGGATGAGATCCTAGATACCTATATATCTCCATCCATGTAGTGTAATTAAACGAAGAGCGAACCAAATGCATCATAGTTGATCAGACCATAATACACTGATTCTGATTAGACAATATGTTAGTGGGCGTCTCCAATAAACATATGTCTTGAATCAAGCTCGATAAAAGAGTGAGCTTGCAAAACTAGGCTGTGATAGCAACATTGGTCAAATAGTCAAATTACAAGTATACAAGATTTTGAAAGAAGCCACAAGTAGTTCGAGTTTTGTGAGAATCAAAAATTTACCAGGTGTTCTTGCTTATACAGTCTCCCTACTATCTTCCTATCCATAAATCCTTGGTCGACTAATGGGTTATGGGTCTCTAAATTCTATTTTCTGGGTAACCATATTAGCGTCAATTAATATCCCCGTCAATAGATCACAAGGACCACGAAATGCTAGATCGGGAGACGTGCTACCCAACTTACAAAACTTCCACTAATATTGACTTCGGATCTTATGGAACACACAGGGCACTGTCCTATCCTCTATAGTATCCTTAACTTGTAATCACGTCTGAAGTCATTTCACCGAGGACTATGCCTCGCCCGTAAATCGGGCTGTGGTAAACCCTTGGTTTCATAATTCAGATGTGACTATGGTCAAAGAGGACCACTAGCCATAGTTTTTAATAACATTCTATAACCTATATTTCTTAAACAAATTCCAACTCTAGGGGTCGTGTCTCGCCAGTGCGCTGCTGGCTGCAGTGAGTCCATCGTCTCCGTAGTTCAAATGAATGGCGACAGTGCGCTGCTGTCCTGCCATTATGAGTTAACTAACATTTCTTTAACTATATCTGTAAGAATTTATGAGCTTCTAGAGATTCAAACATGTTGACTATGAAATAGAGCGTAGGTATTTGTCTATCGTTCACAACCCTTTAACATAAAAGATTTAACAGGGAGGAATAACCGAAGACAAAAATACAAATATCCTAGTATCTATTTCATATGTACTCAAGCCTTTGAGGAAAAACTTGAATCGAAACTAACTCGAGGTTCATACATGGGTAACATAATCAAAAATTATAAAAAAAATAATAATTCTTAGGCAAAATAGGAAGTAAATAGGCAATTCGGACTAAGATATGAGGATGATATCTAAAGATGCAAAGAGAAGGAATCGAATAATTTATCAAGGTTAGATCATTAATCCTAGGAAGCTCTGCCTCACCAAGTGAATCATCTATCCACTTTAGATCATATCGCCATACCAAGAGGTAATAGTGTACCTATGGGGATCTGAAAAACTATCAAAATTAATAACTTCTTATCTACATTGCATGGCCTAGACTATCCATCGGTAAATTTGTATAAGGGACTCATAGTCCTAGTTATTCTCGTAAATTAAATTAATTTTTAATTCGTGAATGAGCATTTCTAGTCGCAGGCTCGCAATAGTACGACTAACTTAAGTACTATCACGAGTTCGCATGATTTGCAAAGACGACCTGCATGGGCCACCACAAAAACTTGTCGTGACCCGCACCCTTTTTTTTAAAAAAACGGATACGAGACGTGTCCAAGCCAGCCTACGCCGCAGTGTCGGCGGTAGAACGCTGTCACGGCCATGAAGATCAAAATCACAATTAATGCTCATTCACATGATTAATTTAACTTACAATAATCACAAGTTTTACATTTGTAGAAAATATAAACTTGTACAAATAAATGAATGACTACAACTCAACTAACTAGCTAGTCTCTAGGCTTTGTCTGCAAGTATTCCCGTCACTCCCCAAGCTAAGTGAATCCACGGCTAACCTGAAAATGTTGGTTTCCAGTCAGGAATGGAACGAGCACAATTCACTGAATGCAATTTCAAATAAAAAAATTACTATAAAACAAAGGTTAGTCATTAATCATGAGTTTTGAAAATAAACAGTAAATACGGAAAACCAATAGCAATAAATAGACACAAAATACTTTCCCCAACTGTTAGAAGTACCTTTGATATGTGATCGGTCTGGGCCACTACACCGCACGGTCTACGAGATCTACTTGCATAAAAAATAAGCACTATCTACGAGGTCTACTTGCAGAAAATAAGTACTGTCTACGAGATCTACTTGCAGAAAATAAACACTGTCTACGAGATCTACTGCAGAAAATAAACACTGTCTACGAGATCTATTGCAGAAAATAAACACTGTCTACGAGATCTACTGCATGAAAATAAACACTGTCTACGAGATCTACTGTATGAAAATAAATACTGTCTACGAGATCTACTGCATGAAAATAAACACGGTCTACGGTCGGATCACATATCCTTGGTACTTCTCATTCCCGACTCAACAATTTATAATAGAGTATAAAAATTATATAACCAATGGCTAATCAATGAAATATAGTAAAAATCAATATCGAAATGCAGACAATAAACTGTACTCGCCTGTGGTCCTCTGCTGGTGAAACCGACAGTCTGAACTACTCAATGTGCCACAATAGTCAAAACCCGTACAACAGTCTCCGAATGCTGAAATAGATAATACCAATGATCTCAGAATAGTCAAATTAGCTAGAATTGCCTGTCCTTAAGCCCAATTCTGGACACAGGAGCAAAACGGTAATTTCGGGTCAAAACGATATCCGTCGTTGGACCCGCTTTACACCGAAAAGTGTGCCAGAGTCAACGGTCCCTAAAGTCGTCAAACAATATGTCTACGGATCCAGTTTTTCGATACGAACCCAACCGTATATCCAGAGTTGGATTCCGGCGGGCCGTGCACAAAATCACTCGTTGAGTCGGACCGTGGGGCCCGCAAAACGGCAATTTTATCAACTGTCTCAGAATTGGACCAAACTTGGCATACAGGACCAGAAAAATGATACGGTCCTGATGGCGCAAGTTTTGTCTCGATCTGATGAGCGTGCACAAAGTAATTGAGAAATTTGCAACGTTCACGATACGGTGAATTTCGACGGATACGCATCAAATTCGTCGCGCACACGCGACCAATTTGAATTCCGTCAAAGCCCACACGACCACGAAGTCGATACGCAGCTTTCGATGCTTTCGGTTCGCGACCACGTCATCCGGATTGGCGGGACGCACGTCGGGTGGAGAATTTTTTTCTAAAATTCTGTTTTTCTAAAAACTGTTTTTCTTGATTTTTAGAAATTATTTTCTCGAGACATATTAGACGAAATCAGAAACTACCAAAAAGGACTTCAAGTCCTATAGGTTGTCTAAAACCCTATTTAGACAGAATTTCGAAATTGTCGGTCGATTGGCAAGGAATTGACTTCCAATTTAGGGTCGGGACTGTCCTATACTCTATTTTGAGACAAAGTTTTTCGTCGACTTCGAGTCGACTTCGAGTCGAATCTGGATCGACTCAATACAAACCATCTGGACAGGTCCCTAGATGGTTATATGGACTAGTCCTAGGAATTTACGGAATCAAAAACAATAAAGTATACGTGAAGAAAATCGATTGCGAAGTGGTACCTCCACTGCAAAAAGCTGCTGCTGCGGTCCTCGGCTCTAGGCCGCGCACGCGGGTCAGCGGCGGTTCCCGGCCGCCGGTGGTGGCGACGCCGGCGGCGAGTGGTCGCCCAGGGCAACTGGGGTCGTGCGCAGTCGAGGGATTAGGGTTTTATGAATTTCTCACATGTCTTATACTGGCGGAAGGGGTTGGCAAAACGCTCGGGTTCTGGAGTGTTTGGGCTCGGGAAAGCTGGTTGTTAAAGGGCCGGGGGTGCTACAGTCTTTTATTCCTTTGCTTATGCTACGGGTTTCCAATTCTTTGAGAAGTGTTTTCCTATTCTGTTTTCTTTTCCTTTTTCTTTATTACTCTATACTAAGATATTTATATATACATGAATATATATATATATATACATATCTATATACTCCCATGTATATACTTTATCAGCAATTATTTATATATAAAAATATAATAATATATAATCTATGTACTATAACATTTATTTAAAATAATATAATCAATAATAACAAAATACTATTATATACGAATATCTTCAATAATAATAATAATAATAATAAAATAATAATAATAATAATAATAATAACAATAATAATAATAATAATAATAATAAAATTCAATAAATCAATAATGGCATATATATACCATTTTGCAGTCTAATAATCCTAAATTGTACAAGGACGTACCTATACAAATATCACTGAATATCAAACTAATATTTATAACATTTAAATACAAATAATTAGAAATATTCTTCAGTTTATTAAAATGGAATACAACGCAATCTTACGAAAATATGTCAAGACGAATGTCATTGGACGTCTCGCATGACTACATGGGCTTGAGCTCAGTTCGGGTCCAGTCCGGGCTAAAATGGTATAATTGATTTCTCTAACTCAATAATATAATTAATAAATAACTAAAAATGTTCTGTGGAGTTAAGTCGCAACTTGGCCTGGTTTTCTTAGTTAGGACATCACTATGGCTCGGCCTTCCTTGGCAGGGCTAATACACTAGCCAAAGCACGCCATTGCATTATCCGTGCCACGATTCCTAGTCATTGTGTACTCCAAAACTCCACTATGGCTAAAATCATCAACCGTAAAATTAACTAAATAATTATTTATAAAAACTCTAAAAATCACCATTTAATTCAAATAAATAAATGAATAAAATATATTATCAAAATTTTGGGAAGAGGGGTTACATCAGGATATGTTCGGCTCGGGGCGGGCCGCTTGGCTTGGACGTGCCGAGGCATGGAGTCCTTTGCATTTCAAGAGCAGCTACCGCATTGGCGTTCGGACTTGTAACATGGAGATGTTCGGCCAAAAACTACTTGTTGGCTATAAAGAGGCAATATATGAAACAATATAATCCTTTGTGAGCTAGAGAGATCATGAGCGTTGTAGCCAGTCGACATATTCAGTTGGACTATTCAAGCCTTTGTAACTTCAGTTCATCTATTAATAAAAGAGATTCTTATTGTGTACTATGTTTCCTTCCGCTGCTTATGTTATCAATTTGAGATATTCTTATGTGAACCTGTTATCTTGCCTTGCACGAGCGCAACTCCAGGCTCGTGCGGCATCACGTCCCAATGAGGACGATGATTCGGGTGAAATCTAGCAAGGACGAGCAATTTTCCGGGTCGAGATGTGACATCCTCTTCTTTATTTTTTTCCAAATATTTTTTATTCATAATTGATGACATGGATGTGAAGACACTGCCAAGTGCATTGTCTAGAATTAGAGCATCTTCAATGCTATTGTGAGTTTGAAAAAAAGTTGTTGCCACATAGGAATAATACGTTTTTATTGAAAAAGTCACTCTCCAATGCAAATGTCAAGTAAGCTATGAAGTTGACATGACATGACATGGCAAAGACTTGTGAAGTTGTTTGTCTAGTTCTAGACAATGTACTTCACAATGTGTTTACATCCAAATCATCAATTATGAAGAAAAAAATATTTACAAAGAAATAAATGAAAGAAAAAGTTTTCTTGGAAGTTGAAAATGGTATATTTTATTGTCTTTTCAATACTTTTGCATTGGAGAAGATTTTGCTACTGCATTGTCTTGTGTGAATATAATTTTGACACATAAGAAACACATTGTTTGTGCCTCATGCCACATAGAAATCACATTACATCATAAGACAATAGGGTTGGAGATGCTCTCAGACATCCAACTCACATTATCTTCTATAACTTTTGCCACTTTACAATATACTTGACAATTGCATTGGAAAAAGATTTTTGAATAATAGTTTGTCATTTCTATGTGGCAACAACTTTAAGATTAGGGTTGGAGGTGCTTTTAGGCCATGTTTGGTTCGCAAAATCGGGACCTTGGAAAATTAAAGTCATTCCTTAATTTATTGTGTTTGGAAGCCAAATGAAATACGTAGGAAAGAATTAAAATTGATTCCTAAGAGAAAAAATAGGAGAGAAAATGATTCCTCCCACCCATCTAAGGATTCATTTCCCCCCTTCAAGGATTCACTTTTTTCCTTCCGATTTTCTTGCCTTTTCCAAAGATCAGAAAGAAAATTGATTGTAATTCTAACTACTCAAAGGAAAGGAAAGAGGAGGGAATCAATTTCCTTTCCTTTCCTTTCCGCATACCAAACGAGGCCTTAGGCAATGGAAAGATTTGGCAGATATTCTTATTATTCTCTGGCTATACATATATAGTACAATAATTACAGAGAGGATGGGATGGTTCATCCTCCATGTACTGACTTTCATTTCTTCTACACCCGAATTGATCGACAAAATTAAGTAGCAAAGCAAAGCACAGCACAACACTGCATCAAGAAGAAGAACCCTAACATTCTGAATCGTCAACCTTGGCCTGACATTATACCTCTCTTTCTCTCTCTCTGACTTCATCACCATTATCATCATTCTAATTACACAGATACATTTATTTATTTTTACACATAGATTCCTATCAAACTAGTAAGTAGCTAAGCTAGGTGGTCATAAGTATTAGAAGCCGTTACAGTAACTAAAATCTACTAGTGCTGTTAAGTGTACACCGAGTAGCGTTACAACTCAATTGATCTAATTAATGCTGTGGATATATTTGGTCAATATAGATAGATGGATAGACTCGAGAGTTCCTTCTTCAGCTCAAGTAGAACTGCATATGGCAACACATCACCACCCCATCTGCTTACATTTGTCACCTCCACTTTGTCTTCTATTACCTAATTTCTGCTACATAATGACCAAAATGGGAGAGCAAGAAATTAGAGAGAGAGAGAGAGAGAGAGAGAGAGAGCAACAGCAGCTGTAGTAGATCGAATGGCAATGGTTGGTGGTGCTCATGCTGATCCTGATCCGGGTACTGGTGCAGCTTCTTCTTCTTCTCATTGCCGCAGAGTAATCTATCCTTCTCCTCTCCTAACCCATGACGAGGTCTCCGCAAACCCATCGGCCTTCCTCTATTGCATCCGAAAGTTCCATTCCGCAATGGGAACCAAGTTCGTGTATGTACATTTGCATGTCAGCTTCTCTTGTTAATTCGTGTTCAACTCTAGAGAAATTGCATACGTGCATTGAACCTGTGATGGAATTTAGGGTTCCCGAGATCGAAGGGAAGGAGCTGAGCTTGCATCAGCTATATGTTCAAGTCACTCGGAGAGGAGGTTTGGAAAAGGTGGCAGCTAGCCCCTACTATTAATTTATTTAATTACGTAGTAATATATTAATTTACTTGGTTGATGGTAGGAACTGAACTCCCGTAACCTTTGATAACTTGGAAATTTTCTATTGTAATTTCTTTCCAAAATTTTGAAGCACCTAATATATAAAACTTTGGAAAAAAGGAGAAGTGTACTTGTGTTCTTGACCACTTACCATTGAATTATGGTTCGGTCTAGGTGATACTTGAGAATGCGTGGGGGGAGGTGATTGCAACATTCGACTTCCCACGAACCGCAAGCACATCCATCTTGCTGAGGAATTACTACTTGAACCTCCTCTACCACTTCGAGCAGGTCTACTTCTTCCGGGACCATGGCCCTGTCATTACTCTATCAGGTGTTGCTGCACACGTTTTGCTAGTTCCATTACCTATCGCGTTTTGTATTAACACCCTTCAGATCTGTAGTAATTGATTGCTCTATGAACTGACCTGATCTATAGAAAAACTTCGGACAATGACGATGAGACAGCTAGATCAGGGTCCACATTCTTCTGTATGTGATTCCCCAGTGAAAAGGAAGATTGACATGCCGATGAGCTCCACCGGAGGTGAGCTTTTTCTCTAAGTCTTTCCAAGATTTATCATCTTACAAAAATTGAGTTTATTGGGTCAAATACAAGTTATGACTCTTGAGCCAAGGGATCACTGAACTGATTCAAGATAAGGATCAACTTGGATTAGGACTCCTCTAATATTGTCTAAATTCTAAAGATCACCTACGTACAATGGCAATCCGTGTTTTCTAGGCAGGGAGGAAAGAGTTCTGTACCGTCTGGGACGTGCTGCAAGTGATTCTGCACGTAGTATCGACAAACATGCAAGTAATCTTGGAAGCGTTATTTGCATGCCGTTAATTAGGCAGCGTCGCTAAAGATGTTAGTATAGTTTTTGGACGGATCCGGTCTTCTGTCTTTTTTTTTTTTCAATGTCCGGCGTAAACATTCGAGATTTTTACAACTTATGTTGCATCGCAGCCTCTTTTAAGCGGGCTGTTTGGATCACAGTAGGTGGGCTGCAAGTGGCATGCAATTGCCACTTTTAGAAGAAAGTGCTAGCAGTTTTAGCGTTTGGTTTGCTTGCAGTTTTAGCGTTTGGTTGGATGAGCATTTGTATGGTAGGTGTATAGTCTCTGATAAAAAGAGTTGACGTTTCCTACATTTTTCAACAATCGGTTGCATCAAACAATGGGAGTAACTGTGCTGCAAATGAAGATCTCTCTCTCTTTCTCTCTCTCTCTCTCTCTAACACACGAAACTCCACCGCCTCCCCCGGCCCACCCCCACCTTCTTCTCCCTCGACTCTTTCCCCTCCATTTTCTATTCCCCTTCGCTCGACGCCCCATTGCCCCCCTTTTAAAACCTACGACTAGTTCGAGTAGCGGCGGAGAGGTGGATCTACGACTGGTTCGAAGGGGCCTGCTCGTTGTGTGTCATCGGAGAGAAACTCTGCTAGAGGCGGAGATCGATGCGGCGGAGAGGAGGATCCACGATGTTGGTTGTGGTAGCAAGGATCTGGCCGGACCAGTGGGGAGTTGGCGAAGAGGTGGGTCTTGAGAAATATGTGGAGGGAGCGTAGAGGGAGAGGAACGAGAGCGGGGGATCGAAGAGGGAGGAAGGGGAGGGGAGCCGGCGGAAGAGGAGGGTGCTGCGATCCTAGACGATGAGGGAGTCAGAGAGGTGAACTCGAGGTGTAACGGACATGTGGCCGACGAACGGAAAGAGGGAGGTGTCAGTGTTGGGGATGCATAATTTTTTCCCATTGCGAGAAGAGGGAGGAGAAGAACACTTGAAAGGAGAAGAGTTAGTACATTACAACATGACATCCAAGTATAGAAAGTTATCCGTCTCACCTGTGGAACAAAAATGACTGTACCTAAACGCATTTTGAAAAATCATACCTGCTGCAAGTGCACTGCATTACAACATGCTAAAAGTGTCACTTTCACACTTTCAAAGAGTTACTGCTATCCAAACAGCCCCAGACCTACTCTTCAGTCCCACCATTTATTAAATGGTCAATTTAGACTAGTATTATTTGCCATAAAATTATTTCTACCCTCTAACTCCCTAGGGAGATATTTTGCATGCAACGAAATACCTGCAATATGTAAATACACTTTGACATAATTGTTGCTACCTTAAATGTATTTGATGAACATTAGTTTGGTATATAGTTAATTGTTTGCTAATCTTTTCCATCCTCCACTAATTCTACCATTTTCAACGCTACTTGAGTTTGCATGCATTCAAGTACTTGCAGGAAGTAGCATTTGTTGCAAGTGTTGCTTCAATGTAGTTGTGACAAGCAATTACTCTTAGCACACTTTCTGCGAATGATCTTATTGTATACGACAGTTATTTCATACACTGTAGCCCTTCAAAATACTACAATTGTAGTGCAATAGCAATTTGCTGCAAGTGTTGTTTCAATGCAACCTTTCTTGTCCTATAAATGGTAGTGGTGGTGAAGGTTAGGGCTACAGTTAGGATTTTGGTGGTAGAAAATTTTAGATGAAGATAGAGAACTTGGTTGAATGAATCCAACTCTGATATTATGTTGAGAAAGAGGCTCATCTCAAATGGATGTAGGTGGCATGAGTATCTTTATAGGAGAGAGCCTTCCTTGTTGGTATATAAGGAGTAAATAGATTCAATTTGATTATAGACGCAATAAGTCTAACAAAACGCAATTAATACAATTATATATCGAGGCTATATATTTGCATAGGAAAATGTTTTGTGTACCTCCAAAATCTCATCCCTCCATGTCCCTCCGCCACATGGTCCTCTTCTATTCTCTCATGTCTTTCCCCAACCACCCTCCTATTTGCTTGGGTCAATAAGGGAGTGCCATGTGGCGGAAGGACATGGAAGGATGGAGTTTTTGGAGGTACATATAGCATTACTCATTTGCATATGCACAAATGACTTAAAATATTACTCTAAAAAGTTGTTAGTAGCTAGCATATAGTCATTTTGTGCATCATAATTAATATATATGTTATATCTGTTATGTTATTAATTTATATTGCACTATTATAGCTGAGTTAGGAAAATAGATGATTTGATTTCTATTAGATTGACATATTTTATTCTAGTATATAGCTGAGTTACAAAAAAGAAATGCTTTGATTTCTATTCTATGACTTATTTTCTTATGTGATGAACTCATATAGTCCCATTCAAAATAGGGAGAAAAAGGATCAAGTCTTTTTCTAACATATCATTACTTAAAATATTTCAAACACTGTGCTGTTAGAGCATGCAATAATTTCTCTTCCAATACACTTTGGAGAAAAGAAAGAAGGTGTGAAATAAGAAATTTGGTAGAGTACCTGGTCCAAAGGAGTGGAAAAGAAATCCAGGTCTAAAGTTGAGTAGCGTGTGTGCTTTATTTTTTCCCCTTATTGTTACCAAGAATAAAATTGTCTTTATGAATCAATATTATTGTAAAATTTACAAGAGCTTCACTTATATTAATGTCTCTCCTTATGTAGTTTTGGCACTACCATCTCCAACTGTGGTATGCGACAGCGCTCAACAACGTACGGCTGTAAGCCAAAGCAAGCCAACAACTGGTGAGAAAGCTCTCTTCTCTCCGGTATAAGCATCCCATGTTTAAAAAAATGTGTTCATGACGTTTATTCAAGGAAAAGAAATACTAACCTTATAAATGTTCTTGTCATTTCTAGTAGCACAATCTGTTCCTTTAAATGGAGATGGCAATGGTGTTGCAGCATCTGGTTCTGTTCCAATTGCTCCCATTTCAGGAGAGAGTACACAAACTGGTGAGTTCACTATACCCTATTTTCACGTTTCACTAGTAGGTTTCAATTCGGTGAATTGTTAACTGGGGCGAATGCAGAAATATAAACTAGGGCGGGCTAGAGTGAATTCGGATGGGCTAGGTTTAGGCTAACTCCTACAAAAAAAAATTCAAAAATAAATAAATAAAACATATAGAGAAAAAAGAAGAAATTTTTTTTTGGGGTGGGCTCCAGCCAACCCCAAGGACTACCTAGATCCGCCCTTGTTTGTTAAAGCACTAAAGGCTACCCACAGTTCTAGAGGGCCAGGCACCAGATGGACAATCACAGAGGCATGTACAGGTGTTTTCTATAATATTAGAGGACACCGATCCAGAGGGAGAGGTGCTAGCAAGTACTACTCTACTCTAGTTGCATCATTTCCTGCTGAGACACTAATTAATCAAATTGTTGTCACACTCTTTTATGTATATCTACTAGCTTTATAGCCATGCAATAGTGTAGTTTCTTCTCTCCTTTTTTTTATAGTAAGAATATGAGGATTCTCACCGGGGATGGCATAGTACATGTTAGTGACAAACATAATCCATACTTGATCACCTAACCGAATCACTCATTGACATTTAGCTATCGAGGAATCGGTGTGACTGCATACAGGAGATTAAAAGTTCAAATTAAGATATCATCTTTCTTACCTTCTCTTGTTTTAACATTTTCAAATTTTAGTCGGTCGGGACTTTAAATGATAGAAAAATTGTCGAGGAACCAAAGTTTAAAGCGATTACTATCTACACTAGTTGTCAAGCTCTCAGGCTATTCAAGAGGGTAGATGATAGAAAAATTGTCCAACATCAATCTTTAATGTTAGTTTGTGTGGAGCCTAATTTACTAGATATTTTTTCCTCACCCTTTGCGGTCCAAATTTTTATGTAAGGTTATATTGGATATTTCACTATTGTAAGTTGCCCTAACTCTCTGCGCATATAAATGGAGCTTCTCTGGGGCGGCCTTTAAATGAGGACTTGTAGAACACTTTATTACTCCTTCATATCTATTGAAAATTTCTCCTGCTGCGGCCGTCAATGTAGCTTCTCTCGTTGTGTGTTCTTGTGTGTGTTCCTCTCATTTATGCATTGCTTTATTTTATTATGGAAATTGCATTTGGGTAAAATCCCTAACATTGAAAGTGGTTATTATCCACATTTGTCAAGTTCTCATGCTATTCAAGAGAAGGGTGCTTGCAACGATTATATAGTCTGATTGTTTTAGCATTTATTCCTGATCATATAACAAGTTTACTAATCAAACTGCTACTTCCTCCAGGGACTAATAACTGCGCTATGATCACTGGCACTATAGATGGCAAATTTGAGCATGGTTACTTCGTTTCTGCCAAGAACGGTTCCCAGATCCTCCATGGCGTACTCTATCATGTGCGCCCGGTCGCAGCATCTTATGATTCCGCTCTGATCGAAGCCAGTCATCAGCCGCAAGCATCACCTCTGGCTTCTGCACCGGTTCCGCTCACCGAGATCATCCCTCACATCCCCCCGACACGTTCGGTCAGCAGACGGCGGAAGCACAGGAACCGTCACGATTCCCTCCCGAAACCCAACAGGAGCGGGTACAACTTTTTCTTCGCTGAGCGGCACTCGACGTTGAGAGCTCTTTATCCGCACCGGAACCGGGAGTACAGCAGGATGATCGGGGAGTCCTGGAATAAGCTTAGTGAAGAGGAGAGGAAGGTGAGAATCAAGTGTATGCAAATGCAGTCAATCGATCATACTTGCGTTCACTTTTTTTTTCTCCCTTTCTTCTTCTACGCAGGTGTATGACGACTACGGGAGGTGGGACAAGGAGAGGTACAAGAGAGAGCTGCAGGAATATAGAGAGAGGATGAGGCTCGTCCCACCGACGGAGACTGCAACGACGTCTAACCTGCAGTCAGGGGGGTCGTGAGGAAGAATGAAGTCAGAAAAGACGGGATGAATTGGTGAAGGACGTGAAGATGGCCGAGGTCGAGCTGTCTAGAGTTAAGATGGAAGATCAATGGAGTTGAGTTCGTATATGCTTCTAGTGCTGCATTATGTGTATATACAAGAACATCTATTAGTCTTGTTATAGTTGAAGTGTTCTCAGTTTGTCTTCTAGGTATTTAGTTCCTTTGCTATCATAAATAAATTGTAAGAATAATTTTCCAACTCTGCATTTTAGACTTTGAAATTAAAATATAAAATAAAGACCTATTCGAGACCGATGTTTGAACTTGGTTCAATATCCTTAAGGCCATATTCGTCCTGCACTGGTGCTTACGGGCGCTTAGTCTCCCAGGATACAATTGTTCTTCTCCTTCGGTAGCAGCACACCGCAGGAACTGGACGAAGCAATGTAGGTAGTCTCTCCCTCTCTCTCTCTCTTAGACTTAATATTTGATAAATGGATTGCGTGATTGAATTATTCAAACACATATACTTTTATAGATATAAAGAGACAATGGAAAAAAAAATACACATTTTCAATAGATTCGTTGAATAGATTCGTACACATTTCCATACATTCGTTGCCACAGATTCGTTGTAAGGAAACAATTATTATTATTATTTCAAATATACATTCACTTTTCTAACATAAATTTGTATCCGTTGAACAATGTGGAAGCAATGTTGTAGGTGCTTTATCTTTTAAAGAAGATTTGATGCAAATTTGGCCTAACCTCTGTTCACTAAAATTAATTATTTCCCTGGCTCCATGCTGAAATGCATTTGCTCTAAATTATTTTTAATCATAGGCCAGATAAGGAAATTTAAACAGCCCCAACGTTGTAAACTACCAAATTTAACATAAGCACACCTGGACATGTAGGGGTGGGCACGGTCGGGTCGGGTCGGGTCGGGCCGGGCCCAAATTTTATAGAACCGGACTGGACCCGTTTTTTGGCGGGGCGGGACGGACCGGGCCAAAAAAAATTCGGAACCGCACTGGACCCGGCCCGTTTGGAACGGGTCCAGTCCTGAACGACCTGCGGGTCCAAACGGGCCCATGAATTTCAGTACTAACCCATGAATTTACAGTAACCTGGAAACCAGACGGGCATCTAGCTGAATTTACACCTGAATTTGCAGTAACCTGAATTTACAGTAACCTGGAAACCAGACGGGCCCATGAATTTGCAGAAACCAGGAAACCCATGAATTTGCAGTACTAAGTACTAACCCATGAATTTACACCTGAATTTGCAGTACCAAACGGGCTTCAACATTGGAATGATATAAACTCATAAAATCAAATTCTAACAAAATACTTCAAAAAAGAGCATTCACAAAAGAGCATTCACAAAATCCACAGGATCAGCTATGCATAGAACATTAGAACTAATAGGCAAATGGGCCTACTGCCAAGTGCCAATATAAAATCCAATCAACTGTTGTCTGCAGTTGCACTAAACAACAGAAAACATAGAAAATAAGAAGACTAAGAGTCGATCCAATTATAGTTACATTCAAGTATTCATTGTTCAACAAGACATGAAAAATAACTTAGTCTAAGTTCTAACTCCAAAAAGACAATTGAACAAACATCTAGAGAATCACAAGTTTACAACTCCTTTGTTCTTATGAGCTTGAGTTGTTTCAATTTGAACACTTGAGGTTATACTCGCTTCTTTGATTCTTTGATACTATACAACAAAGACAACAAAAACTTAAAAAGCAAGTCAATTAATCAATTAACAAATAAATGACATGTATCATAGAAGATTGAATATAAATTAACTGAATAGCAAGTGTCTTACCGCCTTCACAGTCTTGATAGAATTCAAGTTCTGATGCACTTGCTTCATATTCAATATGGCTAATATCTTCACTTTTCAACCAATTTTGAAGGCATATCAATGCCTCTACCGATTTGGGAGTGAGAGATGATCTAAATGGATCAATGACCCTCCCGCTAGTGCTAAAAGCACTCTCACTAGCAACCGTCAATACTTGAATAGCCAATACATCTTTGGCTACCAAGGCAAGTGTTGTAATGCCCCGCTCCGCACGGTGCATTATGCTGAGTCGTTGACTCGAAGAGTTGCGTTGATCCGATAATGTATCGATGCAAAACGATACGAGAGTTAAGTTGTCCCGAGCAACGCATCGAACTAAGTTGATGCGAAGAGTTGCCTTGTCCCGAAGGATACATCGAGTTGAATCGATGCGAAGTGCCGCGTTGCCCCGAAGGATGAGTGCGTTGAATCGGCTCGAAGATTCTAAGAAATCGAATCGACCAAGGCGCAAGTCCGAATCGATGCAAGTATTGATTTTAGTTGGTTTCGTGTGCAGGTTATACTTTGACGGGAAAATATTAGAGGTCGATCTTTTGCAATATTTAGTAAAGGGTCTGTAAAATCAAATCGTCGCCTTGCGACGGGCCGATACTTGGGTACGCTAAGGCAAATCGGACGTATAACTCAATAAAGTACGAAGTACTCGAATGGCTAAGTCAGGAGAGTGGCGTGCGACAAAGTTGTAAAATCGAGCTGCATCGGCTCGGCGAAATGACGAAGGCGTATCAACTCAAGGTGGGAGGATTGACTTCTTTTTACTCCTTCATTCGATAAGTCAAATATATCATTGTGTGCTAAAAGTTAACCTATCGATGCCACGGACGTGGTCCGATCGGAGATAAATTATAGTGTGAGTCGAACACTAAGTTAGAACAATTGAAATGAAACGTGCATCATATGCACGAGTCGCTATGGGACATTGGATATCGCTAAGGCGAGCGCCTCGGTGCGCAAGCCGTAAGAGCATGGGATAACTGTACTCGGCGAGTGCCTTAGTGCACGAACCATACCGTACCTTGCGGATGAGTTAGAATGGCTAGAACATTGAAAGACAATAGGCGAGCGCCCTAGCGCGCAAGCCAGAACCTTGAATGCTAAGTTATAGAACATGGGAATATGGTCGAAACGTGCCTACGTGCACGGGATAATAAGAGATGGCTTCGTTGCGAGAAAATACAGTTGTGGCATGAATGTGGCAGAACTGTCGGATATGACATGGTGCCTCGAAAGGTGTTCAAGACCTTCGGGTCGTTCGGTTGACGAGCATTGAGTTGAGGCACGATGCCATTGAATCATTGAAACGAAGTATGAAATATAAGAACACAGAAAGTTAACGAAAGAGACGCGAGATGATAAAGTCTGAGTCTTGGACTCAAGGCTATGCTTGGTTGTTTGAATGATAGTGCGTTGCATGGTCGAATGGAATGGACTTGAGATAATTGCGATGATATCTTCCGTGCACGGAACGTTCCCTCCGAACGGGCGCACCGGGGCACCGGGACCGTTCGGCCTAGGAGGGATGATAATCTTTGATAGGCGCACATTTGCGAAGTCCGATTAGCACTCGGTCGTAAATGTGAGAAGCCGTAAATGATGGTAGGCACGCGGTAAGTTTCGGTTGTTGGGATAGCAACCCAACCCGTGAAACGTCGGGCTACCCAAACAAGAGAGAGAAAAGAAGGAGAGAAAAGAAAGTAAGAAAAGATAAAAGAGAAACTCCTTTAGTCCATTCCGGCGCGGATACGCCAACGACCCTCATATAGTTAAGGAACGATGGATTGAAAGTGTAGGCGCGTATGCGTCCCGCATAGAGATCCTGCTTAGAGATGCACATATAACATGACAGGGAAGGATTACGGCGTATTCATCTTGCGTCGGTGTAAGGGCGAGTGCGTCGACTTGGTAAGTCGTGCCACGAATCAAACACGAGATTGCTTGCTTGCTTGTACATTCAATTCGATAACATGATACTATGATAACATGTTTTACGCTTTCAAAGATGCCATGAAATTGACCCTAAGGAGAACATAGCAAGATCATAAGCTAAGTTGCCTGATTCAACATAAATATTAAAATGTCGGTTTGGAAAGATGATCTTTGCTTCAGTACATGCGATGATGAACGTACTGATCCCCCACCAGCTTCATGCAGGATGCAGGGAATGGATTGCTCGCGGTGAAGCGTGCTTGAACGCGTTAAGGCTTGGAATGCCAAAGCGCATTGAAGCGTGCGATCACATTGACGCTCGGACTACGCAACTGGATTGATGCGGCCGAGATATAGAAGGCATGATGTATGGAACGGTAAAATCCTTTGTGGGCAAGAGAGAACCTGAGTGTTGTAGCCAATCTAGCATATATTGTTCGGCTATCGAAAGCCTTTGTAATCTCAGTTTCGAATATCAATAAAGAGAATTGTTTTGTATACTCTGTTTTCCTATCGTTGTTAATATCGAATAAAAAGATAACCATTTGAGAACTTGTCATCTTGCCTTGCACGAGCGCAACTCCAGGCTCGTGCGGCATCACGCCCCCTGCGAGGACGATGATTCGGGTGATTTTGGGTCGGGGCGTGACAAATTGGTATCAGAGCTCTAGGCTCAATTTCCTCTGGACGCTCGTTTCATTACAATTCGAAAAGTTGCCCACCACCACTTGAAATCACTCTTGACTCTACTCGATGCCGCACTGGATGTTCCATACAATAAGTCTAATACAAATCGTGAAATTTTGCCGCATGTGTTTTGGAAATTTCATGATGTTTGCTAAGAAAGTCGCGAAGGGTATATTGCATTGAATGCAACGAGCCGTAAAAATGTTAGTTGCTGCAAGCGCAACAAATTTTGAAATACGATTTGGGATGCTGTTGTTGCAATATAACATATTGAAAGAGAAATAAAATGATGCACGAAGTGCAGCGAGTTAATGTGAATATGCGTTAAAATGAAAGTGAGAAGTGATAAGCCAATACCGAATGTGTTAAAACGGATTGTGCATTGACTTGGAAAGTCGAGAGTAATTCGTTGTACGAGGTGCGGTAAATGTCGGAAATGATCGTTGTACGATGTACAACGCGTATTGAAAGTAAAAATTATTGCACGTGGTGCAACGCATATCAAATTAATCGTTGCACGAAGTGCAAAGGAAATTGGAAATGAATCGTTGTACAAAGTGAAATAAAAGTGTTGAAAATAAATCGTAGCAGGATGTGCAACGCGTATCGAAAGTAAAATTTGTTACACGGGGTGCAACGCATATCAAATAAATTGTCGTACGAGATTCAACGTAAGGAAAGAATGGAAATCATAAATCGATAGAACGAATCGTCGGTTGCACACCAAACTTATGTTGGCAAACGAGAACATTGACCGAATCGTGTCGGATTTTGATAGAATCAAAGTTACGGTTGTGATCAAGCATAATCACTGCAAAAATCGTGAGTCGGAAGAGATTGTCGGTTTATACTAAGTGTAATACGAGGGAAATGGCTTGAATTTCGAGTGGTATATGCCATACCACGTAGGCGATGAATGACTCGATTCCGAGTGGTATATGGTATAGCACTTGTGCGATAAATTTCATCGACACGTTGTGAGAATTGCGGAAGGTTTGTCCGCAACGGGCGGGAGAGTACCGAGACTCGTTTGAAAATTTGTATGACGGTATGTTGATGTAAGTGATCATTGAAGATCGGTTGGGATGATAAGGCGAGACTTATATCGATGAACGATACGTCGGACGAAAGTTATAAGTTGGTCGGACGACCGAGACTAGCGAAATGATTATGCCTTGATGCAATAATCGAATCGACGGGAAAGGAAATACTCGAGCTTACAAATGAGTCGCACGACTTGCGATCTCGGTAGAAATGTTGGGTGAGACGAATCGAATCTCATGACTTACGATTTCGATAGAAATGTTAGGCGATGCGAGTTGTAATCGAATCGCACGATGTGCGACTTCGGTGAAGAGTTGGTTAATGTGAGTAATCGTGCCTAAGAAATAGTTGGTTACGTTACAGCGACACTCATTTGAGTACGACTGAAAAACACGCGAAACTTAGAGGGCGTGATCGTATAACTCGAGGGTTCGATGTTGGATAATCGGTAACTCAGTTACGCGATCAAAGTATAGCGGGATACGGCAAATCAGAAAACGAGTGGATGCGTATGGAAAAGTTCGTTGCGAACTTGGATGTATACGATGCGAGTTAAGTCGACGTTGAAACGAATTCGAAGTCGACCCTCTTGCTATCGAAATTAATATGAACTATCAAGATCGATATACAAGGAAACGTAAGCACAATATGAGAATACAAAATGGAGTGTGTCTTGCGCTATCAAAGTTTTGTAAATAACGATACAAGAAGGAACGAACTGGTTGATCGTGAACTTTGTGATTAATCAAGACGAGACTATAAGTCATCGACGATTGCTCGATGCGTATAGCATCTCGTGTGTCGACCCGCGAATAAGATAGACTCGAAATCGATACGAGTAGATATTTCGTAAATTTGCAAAATCATTGACGGTAGTGCATTACTTGACTCGGAGGATAGTAGCGCCTCAGTTGCGTCGATAGAAACAATTTTGTCCGAAATTTGGGTAGTCCCATAGAATCGTCGGAACGTGATTTGGCTCCGAAATAAGTATAGCATGGTTCGTAGTAAACTGTCCTTCGTTAATGATCCACAATTATCGAGCGTAGCTTCGGGGCAGCTGACCCTAGAAGACTTGACCGCCAAATCGAATTGAATGCTGCAGACCGTAAGATGACCCATGCGATATCGCATATGAGATTGCATCGATAACAAATACAATGTGGTGCATGTTGACAATAAGTCTAGGCGATCGAGAATTGTTGGAACAACTTTCGATTGAGAATGGTATAGTTAGATTTGAGTATTCGTCGGATAAATATTTGAATGGTTATGTTGGTCGACGAACAAACTAAAAAATTCACCAACGAACTTGGTGATTCGAATAGGCGTTTGCGAGAATCGTGCTATGCACGAGAGGGAACGATAAAGAAATGACTTACAAGTTGTACCATTAGATTCGGATTCACCTCGTAATTGAGCTTGTGTGAATCGAACCTATATTCGATGTTGCGAGATGGGTAAATTAGGAATTTGGCTAGTAAATTCCTACTCGTTAGGAATCGAATGTAAGGCGTACCGTAAAGACCCTCGTGTCAAGGCGATCATTGTCTTGAGCACCATCGCCTTGATGTAAACTATTGAGTCGGATAGATTGTGGCCTTTGTGTAATGTCAATTTAAACTTGCATCGGAAGGATTTGAGCACGATGCCTATGTAAGTAACCTAGCGGACGTAGTCCTGAATGTTGATGCTTTTACAAGTCAACAAAAAGAATCATGTCGAGATAGGATACGAAGTGAAACATCAGAAATTGTTGGATAGTGACGCCGAACGCAAGGCGTTGCGGAGACTCATTGTGATCGGATGTGCGACGGCTTGACGTGACGCGTAAGAATTGATAGTCCCGATGAAACATACAAAGTAAGAAATGCAATTTTTGAATCGCATCGTGTACCTTGACTTTTGTTGGCGAATCGCGTATGTATCAAAATGCATGTGCGCTAGAATTGCGAGAACAAGTAATAGAGCCAAGTCTGATCAAGAATACGAGATGGCAAGTAATAGAGAATGAGAAGTTACGTGTTTGCGTTGTTCCGATATCTTACAACTGAGCTTGGCTGAAATGCATATATTGGTGGGACGCCTAAAATATGTGTATGATTCCAAACTAAGTTGTACGATCCAAACGATAGTGAGACGAGATCGTGGAATGATCTAATGAAACCCTTGGAAATTTAGTATTGGTTTCGGTTCGTGACGAACCTTGTTTTGAGTGGTATATTCTGTAATGTCCCGCTCCGCACGGTGCATTATGCTGAGTCGTTGACTCGAAGAGTTGCGTTGACCCGATAATGTATCGATGCAAAACGATACGAGAGTTAAGTTGTCCCGAGCAATGCATCAAACTAAGTTGATGCGAAGAGTTGCCTTGTCCCGAAGGATACATCGAGTTGAATCGATGCGAAGTGCCGCGTTGCCCCGAAGGATGAGTGCGTTGAATCGGCTCGAAGATTCTAAGAAATCGAATCGACCAAGGCGCAAGTCCGAATCGATGCAAGTATTGATTTTAGTTGGTTTCGTGTGCAGGTTATACTTTGACGGGAAAATATTAGAGGTCGATCTTTTGCAATATTTAGTAAAGGGTCCGCAAAATCAAATCGTCGCCTTGCGACGGGCCGAGACTTGGGCATGCTAAGGCAAATCGGACGTATAACTCAATGAAGCACGAAGTGCTCGAATGGCTAAGTCAGGAGAGTGGCCGTGCGACAAAGTTATGAAATCGACCCGCATCGGCTCGGCGAAACGACAAAGGCGTATCGACTCAAGGTGGGAGGATTGACTTCTTTTTACTCCTTCATTCGATAAGTCAAATATATCATTGTGTGCTAAAAGTTAACCTATCGATGTCACGGGCGTGGTCCGATCGGAGATAAATTATAGTGTGAGTCGAACACTAAGTTAGAACAATTGAAATGAAACGTGCATCATATGTACGAGTCGCTATGGGACATTGGATATCGCTAAGACGAGCGCCTCGGTGCGCAAGCTGTAAGAGCATGGGATAACTGTACTCGGCGAGTGCCTTAGTACACGAACCATATCGTGCCTTGCGCATGAGTTAGAATGGCTAGAACATTGAAAGACAATAGGCGAGTGCCCTAGCACGAAAGCCCGAACCTTGAATGCTAAGTTATAGAACATGGGAATATGGTCGAAACGTGCCTACGTGCATGGGATAATAAGAGATGGCTTCGTTGCGAGAAAATACAGTTGTGGCATGAATGTGGTGGAACTGTCGGATATAACATGGTGCCTCGAAAGGTGTTCAAGACCTTCGGATCGTTCGGTTGACGAGCATTGAGTTGAGGCACGATGCCATTAAATCATTGAAATGAAGTATGAAATGTAAGAACACAGAAAGTTAACGAAAGAGACGCGAGATGATAAAGTCTGAGTCTTGGACTCAAGGCTATGCTTGGTTGTTTGAATGATAGTGCGTTGCATGGTCGAATGGAATGGACTTGAGATAATTGCGATGATAGCTTCCGTGCACGGAACGTTCCCTCCGAACGGGCGCACCAGGGCACCGGGACCGTTCGTCCTAGGAGGGATGATATTCTTTGATAGGCGCACATTTGCGAAGTCCGATTAGCACTCGGTCGTAAATGTGAGAAGCCGCAAATGATGGTAGGCACGCGGTAAGTTTCTGTTGTTGGGATAGCAACCCAACCCGTGAAACGCCGGGCTACCCAAACAAGAGAGAAAAGAAGGAGAGAAAAGAAAGTAAGAAAAGATAAAAGAGAAACTCCTTTAGTCCATTTCGGCGCGGATACGCCCACGACCCTCATATAGTTAAGAAACGATGGATTGAAAGTGTAGGCGCGTATGCGTTCCGCATAGAGATCCTGCTTAGAGATGCACATATAACATGACAGGGAAGGATTACGGCGTATTCACCTTGCGTTGGTGTAAGGGCGAGTGCGTCGACTTGGTAAGTCACACCACGAATCAAACACGAGATTGCTTGCTTGCTTGTACATTCAATTCGATAACATGATGCTATGATAACATGTTTTACGCTTTCAAAGATGCCATGAAATTGACCCTAAGGAGAACATAGCAAGATCATAAGCTAAGTTGCATGATTCAACATAAATATTAAAATGTCGGTTTGGAAAGATGATCTTTGCTTCAGTACATGCGAGGACGAACGTACTGATCCCCCACCAGCTTCATGCAGGGTACAGGGAATGGATTGCTCGCGGTGAAGCGTGCTTGAACGCGTTAAGGCTTGGAATGCCGAAGCGCATTGAAGCATGCGATCACATTGACGCTCGGACTACGCAGCTGGATTGATGCGGTCGAGATATAGAAGGCATGATGTTTGGAACGGTAAAATCCTTTGTGGGCAAGAGAGAACCTGAGTGTTGTAGCCAATCTAGCATATATTGTTAGGCTATCGAAAGACTTTGTAATCTCAGTTTCGAATATCAATAAAGAGAATTGTTTTGTATACTCTGTTTTCCTATCGTTGTTAATATCGAATCAAAAGATAACCATTTGAGAACTTGTCATCTTGTCTCGCACGAGCGTAACTCCAGGCTCGTGCGGCATCACGCCCCCTGCGAGGACGATGATTCGGGTGATTCCGAGTCGGGGCGTGACAAGTGTTGGGTATGAACTCTTACCTTTTACCTTCCACCACTTCAAAATGTCAAAACGGTCATTCTTGTTATTTGGCTCTAGTCTGTCTATGAGGTAACTATCCACCTCATGTGAAAGCATAACGTCATAAGTTGCTTCTAGTTCTTTCTCCCAATCCATCATCATCTCATCAAATATCACTGGAGCTTCTGTCAGGACCGTAGGGTGTGCACACTGTGCAGCTTGTCTGCCAATTGAAGAGCTACTGTCACTGATTGAATCACATAAAGGCTGCAATGCAAATAAAAAGGTTCTTCACTTCTTCTAAACTGATAGTATCATTGAGTGATTCTATTTTAAACTGATATTATCAATCAGTGGTTACATTCTACCACAAAATTACATTCTAAACTGAGGATGGGGATTTCATCCTTAAAATTCTACGCTTGACACTCGTAATGTTCTTAAACTTACAGCAATATTAATTTGAAGAGAAATCAGAAATGCAACTTTTATCCAATAACAGAAATTAAACGTTTTGCAAGAAGAAACAAGAGAAAGAAATGAATAGTTCTCAATTATGCAGGGGTGCACCCTCTACTCATATTAACCATTTTAAAGTGTGGACTCAGGAAAACAATACTGGGGATTAGGAAGAGGGTGCACCCCTTGGCAGATGAATTCCTGGGCAGTAGGAGGGAGGAAAACAAATGCTGGGGATTAGGAAGAAAAGAATTAGAGCAATGTGCTCTACTTGTTCCTTCAGAATTAGAGCAATGTGCTCTACTTGTTCCTTCAGAATTAGAGCAATCTAGGTTGCACTACACTCATCATCCGCTTAAACCCCTCCTTTTCCACAATACTAAACGGTTGCTCATCAATAACTACGAATTCCACAATAGCTTTTGCACTTTCTTCTTGGCTCCACCCTCTACAAGTAAGAAAGCTCTTAACATCACCATCACCTCCAACGCTACTACCAAGCACCTTTTGTTGTAAGTCTTCATTGGGCTTGTACTTCTTACACACTTTGAGAATGTGCTTAATGTACGTACTAGTGTCGCCTCCCCTAGTATTACTGTCACAAGCAAACATTTGCCCACAATACTTGCACATAGCCTTTAGTACACATACCTCCACCACCTCCTTCTTTCTACCGTTTCTACTAATTTTGTTTCTTTAACATTGCATTTGGTGACATGATCCCACACCCAACTTCTCTGTGCAGCTTCTTTTTGTTCTCCGGGTGCTGCTGATGAAGTTGTTTGTTTCCTTTTCTTTTAGGAGGAAGGAACATGGCACTGCTCAGCTTGGTCAGGTGACGTACCAGTAGAAGAAGAGACTACTCCCGTATTAGTTTTATCCATCGTCCTAAATGGCATAACGCAAAGCAAAAAATCAGGTGAAGTACCAGTAGAACAAATTTTCCTAATGGTCAACATAATTAAGAAAGTTTAACAAATTTTCCTAATGAACAAATTTTCTCTTGTAAAATTTCACGTTTAACAGGAAGAAACTTTTCCTAATGAACAAATTTTCCTACTGAATTTTTTTATACAAACGAATAACAAATGTCTAATTGTCTAATAAAATTTCACGTTTTTCTACTGAAATTTTACGTTTTCCTACTGAAATAACAAACGAATAACAAATTTTCCTATTGAAATTTTTTATACAAACGAATAATAAATGTCTAATTGCCTAACAGGAAAAAAATTTCATGTTTAACAAATGATAAACATAATTAACAAAGTTTACCAACATAATTAGAAAGACTAGGGTTGTACAAGATCTAATAAAAATATGCCAAAGTCAAAATCAAACCAACAAATTAGGTTACTTAACTATTAGAGACTATAGAGTCAAAATCAAACCAACAAATTAGGTCAAAATCAAACCTTCGACGGGGCGTCGGGGAGACGGGGGGCGTCGGGGGCGTCGTCGGAGACTCGGACTCCTCAGTCCTCACGAGTCCCTCCTCCTTTCCTTAGTTGTGAGTTTGAGAGAGAGAGAGAGAGGGAGGGAGGAAAAAATTAGGGCCGGCTGCTCGCTCCTCCTTTCCTTTGCTTTGAGAATCTGAGGAAAAAATTAGGGACTCTTTGACTCTATAGTCTATAGTAGAGTAAGTCTAAATGTCTAATTGTCTAAGTCAGTAGACTCAGTACAGACGTACAGTAAGTAACATTGAAAAAAAATAATTCAAAATATTATAAAAATTTAAGTTTTTTAAAAATAAACGGGCCGGGCCGGGGCCCCGTTTATTTGTAAAATGCAACCCATCCCGCCCCGTTAACTTAACACGACCCGCCCCGTCCCGACCCGTTTACTTGTAAAAATTGAGGAACCGTCCCATTTGAACAAATTACGGTTCGAGCCGGGTCGGACCCGCGGGTCCTATGTAGTGTCCCAACCCGCAAGATGCCTTATGTTGGATGGTTGGTTCGATGAAGCCTTGTTAGACTTGGGATTATGCGAAGGATCGCTTAGAAGGCTATGCGATCGTGGCGGGAATCGTCCTATAAATGTGAGTAATGTTGAACCCTTCAAAGATCCTTTAGCTTCACGCTTAAAATAAGGATGAGTATGCTATGTTTCTTGTTGAGTTGTTCAATAACACCTTGCATGAAATTCAGAAAGATAATGAAAGATAATAATCACCTGAAAGTAAACTGTTGTGGCTAAATAAATTATATGCTTGTACGATGTTGCGATGAATTACATGACAGGTGAAGGCAAAGTCCCAAATACTTGGGCGGTGAGTATATCGAGCTTTGGCTCGATGAATAGATGGTAAAACAGATGTTAAGACTCAGGAAATGGGCAGTAAGTATGCTTGAATTATATTCGAATGAATGTATGCTAAACAGATGCTAAGTCCCAAGAATTAGGCGGTGAGTACATTAAGTTGGTTGGAAAGATGTATGGTGTCAAAGATGTGGCAAAGAGATTGGGTAGCACACTACCAAAATTTATCGTTTTAGCGACGGCCCCATCCGTCGCTAAACCGACGGTAATTACTATTAGCGACCGATAACCGACGGATTTTGGCCAAAAAAATCTGTCGGCAATCAGCTCGTCGCTAATAACGGTCCGTCGCTACGTTGTCGTCAAACGACAGAATAGCGACGGATTGTCGACGTCACAATACGAAGCATTAGCGACGCATTTTCGACGGACTGTCGTCCATTTCAACTATTAAGTACTGAACTGTGTAGACAATAGCGACGTTAAATTCCGTCGGTAACCCGTCGTAACAGCATATCAGAGCGTATCTTTCCGTCGCTCATCCGTCGGTATTCGTCGGTAACGAACAACGAATTAGCGACGGCGTGCTGACGGACTATCCGTCGATCAGTTTCTGGAAATGTTTGGCATTTCCAGCACCATGGCGACGGAAGAGTAGTCGCTAATCCGTCGATATATATCGACGGAGTACTGACGGATGATCCGTCGAGCATGTTCTGGAAATTCTTTGTATTTCCAGAACAAGGGCGACGGATAGGTCGTCGCTAGTCCGTCGAACTATATACAATGCCGACGGATATTCCGTCGACCATCCGTCGCTACCTGAAAATATTTTAAATTCTCCAGTTAGCGACAGAAAAGCCGTCGAAAAGTTGTCGAAAACTGGTAGTAACCGTCGCTAAACGGTCACAAGTCCGTCGCTAACTGAGAATATTTTGAAAAAAAATTATAGCGCTTTCCCTTTTCGTAAAAATATGCATAAACCAAACCAATATATAATGCACACCAATTATCCAACAATCACATAGACCAAATATATTATGCACACCAATTATCCAAGAATCACATAGACCAAATATGCACATACGAATTTAATGCACACCAATTATCTAAGAATCATATAGACCAAACCAAATAAATATAAAATAGACATCAATTATCCGGAAGAGTAACCTAATATCCATCGTTATAATTCGATTATAGCACAAATATTCTAAATTTTTTACAAATATTTCAAAACGCATAGGAAAATTGACTTTGGCCTCAACAAAGACCATAAGTCAGACGATGAATCCTCACAGCCAGGGATCATAGTTGCGTTGAGGCATGTACCATTCTATCAGCCACTTTGCATACGAAGGCTCAATCTGGTTGAGGTCTTCTGTAGGGACAGGAGGGTCGGTCCCGATGCTACTACTCTCTGACGGTGGCTCCTCATTAACTTCAAGCTTGGGAGCAATCTCTTTCTTGATGGTCATCGGTTCTTCCTTGACCTCGACCTTTGGTAACACCTTCTCCTTAACAGTCACCGGCTCTTATTTTACGACGGAGACTTCCTCCGTGTCGACCTCCAAGGGTTTCTTGCCTCGACCCCTTCCTCGACTAGCATTACCAAAATAAGTCATATCAGCGACGTAATTAGCGACGCCAACTTAAAACGTCGCCAATATTTTTGGTTTTAGTGACGCCAAATTTAAACGTCACAATACGTCGTTGGTAGCGACATACAGCGACATATTGCGACTACCTATAGTCTAATGGTAGTATAGCAGCACCACCTCGACGAGTCCTAGGAGCCATCTTTCTGACAACAGGAGGATTATGTCAAAATAAGTAGGATTCATCGTCTGACTTGTGGTCTTTGTTGAGGCCAAAGTCGATTTATGTCAAAACCCACGGCTTCTGATTTTATCCGAAAGATTACTACATAGGAGCCACCTAGCAGTACAAGTACTTGCATTGTCTTCTGATTTTATCCGAGTTATGTCTATCAGCTGATCACACTCTTTATTGCCACTGCGAACTTCGATGATTTAAAACCTCGGCGAATTTACGGGTGCCCCACATTTGAGTGCTACACCAAGACTCACCGTCTGTATAGTTCGATTATTGGCGCTCGATGTCCCTGTGGTAAGGCAATGGATGAGGAGGGAAAAGATACATAATCACAGACGATTTGCATGTAAGGCCATTCTATTCCATGGACTGTCTGCGTTGTCTATTTTCCGAAAGCATGGGATCATAGAATCGAAGACAGTTGAGACCAAGACTGTAAACATTGGCCGCGATGAGGTTAGTGATTTATTTAACCTAATGTAGTAATCTTGTAATTTAAAGTTGGAAGAACATGCAAGTAGCCTTATAGTTTCTGCCTCGCCAGTCGAATGGCTTAATTGCCAAGTATCGGAACGAATGGCTCAGAACACAACCCGAGATTCATTCTAGCATACATTAGTGAGTTCATCTTGATTCTGTTACGTCCTTCAGATACTAGATATGATAAGAACATAGATGATTCACACTAATGTATGCTAGAATGAATCTTGGCTTGTGTTCTGAGCCATCCGTTCTGATCAAGCATCTTCCTTCTCCTCTCCTCCACCATGCCTCTGAACCAATCTGCTCCTCCCTCTACTTCCCTTCTTTTTATTTGACTCAGCCACATATGACATCCAGCTCAAGTGTAGAGTCGGGAAAGAAGAAGTGGGCAAAAAGAGGAGGGGGAAGCAGCACAGCCGGCGACATGACCCGGAGGAAGTACAGAGGTTTTCTTCAACAGACGTAGGAGAACTATAAGGATATATCTTTTTACAACATATCACCTTGTCAAAGACCCTTAATGTGACAACCATGTTACCGCGGTATCGGAAGACTAACATGTCATAATTTTTTAAGCCGTGTGTTTTGACATAATCCTCCAAACTCTTTTCTGCTATGTAATAATGCAAGATTACTACATAGGAGAAAAGAGTTGGGAAGATTATGTCAAAATACACGACTTAAAAACTTATGACATGTTAGTCTTCCGACACCGCGGTAACATGATATTCACATGAAGGGTCTTTGACAAGATGACATGTTGTGAAAAGATATATCCTTATAGTTCTTCTACGGCTGTTGAAGAAAACCTCTGTACTTCCTCCGGGTCATGCCACCGGCTGTGCTGCTTCCCCCTCCTCTTCCTGTCCACTTTTTCTCCCCCGACTCTACACTTGAGCTGGATGTCATATGTGGCTGAGAGAGTCAAATAAAAAGAAGAGAAGTAGAGGGAGGAGCAGATTTGTTCAGAGCCATGGTGGAGGAGAGGAGAAGAAAGATGCTTGATCAGAACGGATGGCTCAGAACACAAGCCAAGATTCATTCTAGCATACATTAGTGTGAATCATCTATGTTCTGTACATATGGTGTAGTATATGTTCTTATCGTATCTAGTATCTGAAGAACGTAGCAGAATCAAGATGAACTCACTAATGTAATACTAAGACATCATCTACTACTATATAAGATATAGTGATAGGTTGTCGTATCATCATTGTCGAGGGATGAGGGTCGGAGGACAGTCAACTTTATCTAAGGCTACTTGCATAGTTTCTGCCTCGCCAGTCGAATGGCTGCAGGGACTATGTCCTGATCACCATGTCGTACCGTAGACTAATACAAATGGAGTTGGAAATATCCGTCGCTAACCGGTCACTAGTCCGTCGGTAACTGAGAATTTTTTTGAAAAAACAATTGCAGCACTTTTCCTGTTCACAAAAATATGCATAAACCAAACCAATATATAATGCACACCAATTATCCAACAATCACATAGACCAAATATGCACATATGAATTTAATGTACACCAATTATCCAAGAATCATATAGACCAAACCAAATTAATATAAAATAGACATCAATTATCCTGAAGAGTAACCTAATATCCGTCGTTATAATTCGATTTATCTTTTTCCTCCTTTATCTACGGATACATAGTTTCTGTCTCGCCAGTCGAATGGCTGCAGGGACTATGTCCTGATCACCATGTCGTACCGTAGATTAATACAAATGGAGCTGGTGCCAAAATACAGAAACCAAAATACAGAATCAAATCCCTGGGACGGATGGCTTAGAACACAACCCAACCGGAGGGGATACTCTGAGAGATCCATCTGAGGAGGACGTATACTCTGAGAGATCACCTTTACAAGAATGATATCAGTAGTAGAATTGAGTGCTGGAGGGGATATTATCAGAGTATACGTCCTACTCAGATGGGTCTCTCACCGTTACTATTTTTCTGACAGCATGGTGGATGTGCTCCGTCAACAGATTCTTGCTCCGAGCCAAAACTTTACCCCGGAGCTCAAGTGGACATTCTTCGTGTAGAGCTCGAGTGAGAGGTTCCTGACAGCATGGTGGTCTCCCTTGCAAGGACTGCTTGAAGAGAACTCCCGGCCTCACTAGCTATCGGTGCTGGATGAATAGAACTCCCGGCCTCACTAGCAACCGGTGCCACTTCCTCCTTAACTGTAGGAGGAGCCACCTCAGCATTTACTGTTTTCCTCAAACGACATGTCGCTCCTCGGGTCATGGGTGCCATCTGGTAAGATCGATAGTCACAAATAATATAATTGTAACATAAGCAAGCTACCTAAAGGAACCATCATGTAATTTGAGTATATTTTCGAAAGCCGATAAAGTATAAAAAATTCAATTTTTTGCCAAGTGTGAGAACGGATGGCTCAGAACACAACCCAAGATTCATTCAAGCATACATTAGTGTGAATCATCTATGTTCTGTACATATGGTGTAGTATATGTTCTTATCGTATCTAGTATATGAAGAATGTAACAGAATCAAGATGAACTCACATAATGTAATACTAAGACATCATCTACTACTATATAAGATATAGTGATAGGTTGTCGTATCATCATTGCCGAGGGATGAGGGTCGGAAGACAGTCAACTTTATCTACGGCTACATAGTTTCTGCCTCGCCAGTCGAATGGCTGCAGGGACTATGTCCTGATCACCATGTCGTACCGTAGATTAATGCAAATTGAGCTGGAACTGGAGCCAAAATACAGTACTACTTCACCATGTCGTACCATTTTACTCTCTCTCTCTCTCCTCCCCCCCTCCGGCGCTCTCACTCTCTCCGGCGCTCTCACACTACTAATTCCTATGTGTTTTAAGTGTAAGAACGGATGGCTCAGAACACAACCCAAAATTCATTCTAGTATATATTAGTATGAATCATCTATATTCTGTATACATATCGTGTAGTATATGTTCTTATCGTATCTAGTATCTGAAGGATATAACAGAATCAAGATGAACTCACTTAATGTAATACTAAGACATCATCTACTACTATATAAGATATAGTGATAGGTTGTCGTATCATCTTTGCCGAGGGATGACGGTCGGAAGACGGTCAACTTTATCTACGGCTACATAGTTTCTGCCTCGCCAGTCGAATGGCTGCAGGGACTATGTCCTGATCACCATGTCGTACCGTAGATTAATGCAAATGGAGCTGGAAATATCCGTCGCTAACCGGTAACTAGTCCGTCGCTAACTGAGATTGTCACATACACATATGTATATCACAGCTAGATGTATAGATATACACATCTATACAGAAGCACACAACTGATAGAACTCGCACTGTCCTTGAGACAGTGAACATATATATACACCATGAATCCAAACCCCATATTCATATTTACTAATCCAAACACCACTAAACTAATGGAACACCCAATATAGATAACACATTATTTAGCCAATATATAAACTCAGATGAATTTGAGAAGCAAAGCCACCCGCCGTCCCCGACCAAAGCCCGCCGCCCCAAGCCCGCCGCCCAGTCCAGTAGTTCGGTTGCATATATATATGAAGAGTGCTTATGGCTGTGTGTCGGTTACAAATAGCCCCGACGCCCCCGCCCCAAGCCAGCCGCCCAGCCCCCGATGTCGCCGTCCCAAGCCCGCCGCCCAGCCCCCGACCTAAGCCAGCCGTCCAGCCACCGACGCCCCAAGCCCACCGTCCAGCCCCCGACCCAAGCCAGCCGCCCAGACCCCGACGCCCCAACCCCAAGCCCGCCTCCCAGACCCCGACGCCCCCGCCCCAAGCCCACCGCCCAGACCCCGTCCCAAGCCAGCCGCCCAGCCCCTGACGCCCCAACCCCAAGCCTGACTCCCAGACCCCGACGCCCCCGCCCCAAGCCCACCGCCCAGACCCCGCCCCAAGCCAGCCGCTCAGCCCCCGACGCCGCCGCCCCAAGCCCACCGCCCAGCCCCCGACCCAAGCCAGCCGTTCAGCCACCGACGCCCCAGCCCCAAGCCCGCCTCCCAGACACCGACGCCCCCGCCCCAAGCCCACCGCCCAGCCCCCGACCCAAGCCAGCCGTCCAGCCCCCGACGCCTCCGCCCCAAGCCAGCCGCCCAGCCCCCGACGCCGCCGCCCCATGCCCACCGCCCAGCCCCCGACCCAAGCCAGCCGCCCAGCCCCCGACGCCACAACCCCAAGTCCGTCTCCCAGACCCCGAGAGAGAGAGAGAGAGAGAGAGAGAGAGAGAGAGAGAGAGGGTTACCTTCGGGAGAGAGAGAGGAGAGGATGCCGACGCCGACGACGACACCGACGCCGATCCTCGAAGCCGACACCGGCGAGAGAGAGAGAGAGAGAGGAGAGAGTGAATTTGGGGGGAATGCGAAAAGTTTCCCCTGCCGTTTCATTTAAAGTCTGGTACGTATATATATCGACGGAATAACGACGGAACAAAACTCGTCGCCACGTAGTCGCCCTGTTTGATACGTGCCGACTGAATATCCATCGCTACGTAGTCGAAGATATGTCCCGCCAATTCTCTACACAATTCCCGCCAAATAATCGACTACGTAGCGACGACTGGAGATCCGTCGCTATAATTCTGACAGTCTAGCGACGGATGTGCGACCTTTCCTCCCCCTAAAATTAAAATAAAAATGACAAAGGCGTGTAGTCGGTAATCAGTCGCTGAGCGGCCACGAAGCCGTCGCTATCATCGACGAAAAAATTTTGTCGCTAAATATCCGTCGCTAATTGAGTGTATTTTGGTAGTGTCAACATTCTATTATCCTGTGCCGATGTAGAATGTTGATTTCACTAAGACCCTGGATTGGGTAGATGATAATGTGAGCGTTGGCTCAAGGCAAGATGGCTAGATGGCAATACGAATGATTAGTTTTCCTTAGCATGCATTATATGTTTTTTCTTAGATAAGTTGCATATAGTTGCATGGTCATGGACAACTTGTCGACAATGTGGTTCCTCGAACGGTATTCCTGGGCCATGGAACCCGGTTCGTCCTAGGGGAAACAAGGATGGTGTCGACGTACTGACATCGGGATTTCAGGACTTGCAGTGGGGGCTTGCTACCGCCCATTGAAAGGACGCTGAAATCCCATGGTGCTGAAGTAGTAGCACGGTGTTTCGAAAACCTCTGATAGATTCGTACCCTATTTCGGAGTTAGCCGTTCACCTGTAAGATGATCCAAGATGGCGCGTCGTCAGTGGCCTTCATATAGATAGGTCCAATGCTAATGATGTCTTATACAGACAGAGTAAGTTATTACTCAGATACAGGGAAGGATATCGACTGTTGGTAAGAATCACCTGAACGGTGATATTTATATTGAATCATGATATTGTTTCTAACAATATCTTGTACAGGCAGAGTAAGTATTATAAATGTACAGGGATGGCTACACGACCTTGGGTAAGAATCACCAAAGGGTGATAACAGTATGCTTTAAATTATGTTGGCTATGAGATTTGCATGCTTTACTTCTTGTCGGCTATAACATAAAATTGACCCTAAGGCAACGAGAAAGACCACTATTAATAATGTTCTGTAACATGATTATTTAGTGCTATCTTCTTAGGTGAGTTGGGCCAGCACCGCTCGCCAGTACATTGATGATGTACTGACCCACGTTGTGGGCAATATTACAGGTGTTTGCTTAGGGGAAATCCTGTAAATCAGTGCTTGGTATCGATGAATCGGATGGGTGTGCAGAAGCTTTTCTTTCAAGACGATGTCTTCTGCTATACGGGACATAATGTATGGAACAGTGGAATTCAGTTGTACCAGTGAGATTATAGCCATATTGGCAAGTTTATTATAAAGAAGTCGGTATATTCATTTGTAGCCTAAAGAGCAAGTGTATTCATTCAGTTGGCTATTCAAGAGTCTTGTAATCAGTTGTAAACTCTGTATTCCGCTGCAAGTCTTGTAATCCATTATGATTATCAATAAAGAGATACATTTCTTCATATCTTGTGTGATATCAATTTATCTGCTTGGTTTTGCTGCGTTATCGATGTATTTCTGAGAAATACCAGGAACTGTAATGGTTTTGCCTTGTATAAGTACAATCTAGACTTGTACGGCATCACACCCAGTGGCTAGTTTTCGATCCTCCGGGATCGGGGCATGACATAATGGTATCAAAGCACGGCTTTACGTCCTTGGATTCCTATTCGATTTGTTTAGAATCAATGTTGCTACTAAGATGATTCTAAGCTGCTTCCGCGATGATTCAAAGATTGCTTCCGCGATTATTCAAAGTTGCTTCCACGGTGAATCAAAGTTGCTTCCGCAAATACTCAAAGTTGCTTCTGCGATGAAATCAAAGTTGCCTCTATGATGACTCATAGTGCTTCTGCGATTATTCTGTATTGCTTCCAAACTATTCTATGTTATTCCCTTGACTGAAAGTCCGTTGATCCTTCTAGTTGCTCACTGGGTGTTCCATACAATAAGTCTAAATATGTGGGCTATGATATGTGTGCTTTGTTGAATTTTTAAAAGATACCAAAAAGAATAACAATGATGCGATGTGATAATGAGTTTGTGATGTATGTTGGATGTCTTATGCGTGGGATTCATTGAGATCGATTGTTATGCAGCAATCGACCGTGGGTGATGGCATGGTATGTTGGAACTGAATGTGCATGGATTTCAGTGAATGAGAATCGACAAAATCTTGAGTCGGTATTTGTGGTCAGCATAACCACTGCAGGATGGATTATCCATAGTGGACGTTGGTTTGATGCGAGGGCATATTGTGTCGGGAATGGCTTGAGCTTTGAGTGGTATATTACATATACCCTCGTCGTGATAAGATGTCCCTTGACCCTTGATATGTTTATGATTTTGTGATTGCTTTACCTATAAGGCATTGGGTGGTGTCGAATCGTAGCTGAGCTTACGATTGATACATGACGGCTAGGTGTGTCCCCTGATTGCTAAGTTCGGATGACCCGTTGCGAGATTTTGATGTGTTCAGATGAACCATCGCTAGACCTTGACGGTTAGTATTATGTTGGATAAAAGGATTGTAGGCTGGGTAATGATGGTGTGGTGTTGCTATCGAAAGATTTGGAAGAATAAGATGGACTAAATATAAAACGATGTCGAAATTGAGTAAAAAAAATTGCATGCTGGATATCGACAGAATTGATGGTGATGTTAGGCGCTTATCAGGATGTTACAAATGATTTAGAAGATACAAAGAGTCGCATCAACGACCGAAAAGTTAGATAATGGGCTTGAGAAATAGATGATCTTAGCACGATGTGCAATTGTGCTTGAGAGAATTTGATGTATCTCGAATTAACGAGTTATGATCCTTGACTATTTTGAAGCATAAAGAATGGGTACTTGTCCCTTGATGCATGAAAGAGTAGATGTTCCTTATGAGAGTCGAATGACTGGAATACAAATAAGTATCAAGGTACAACGATATGTAATAGACCCTGTCGGTAGATGATGTTGTTGCATGAATAACAAGTTGGATAGAATATAGAATTGTTGGATTATGACTTAGCTAATGAGTTATGTCATATCCACTAAGATGATTGATATCTAAATGATTGGTGCTATAGAAATTTGGATCGGTGCATGAATGATAAATCTTCTTATGAAATCACAAGGAGATGATGCAAAACAAACATTGATGGTCAACATGGATTGCTAAGAGACCGTAGGAAGAGATCGTAAGTGATAAACTATTGAGATAGCAATGTCGGACGATGATTCAGAATAGTTGACCCGATTGAATAGATAATTTAAGTACGATATGAGGATGCGAATTGGATCGAGTAGATGTTATGTCGATGCAAATGGAAATTAAAAGTTTGGATATTCGATGCAAATGGAAATTGAAAGTTTGGATATTCGATTGATAAGTTTTATAAGATAGCTTTGGGAGTGACCCATAAGAATTGTGGGATAGAATTGTGGGATAGAATTGTTGGACAGAATTGTCGGATAGATTTTGTCGGTTGCGGGTGTCACGCCCCGATTCTAGAGTCATTTATTCACATATTTTATCTCTTGGAATCGATCGTCCTCGCTTGGGCGTGATGCCGTACAAGTCTGGTATTACACTTGTACAAGGCAAAGATGGTACATAATCGATTATTCTTCAAATAGGAATACATCGCAGCGGCAGAAGCAGATAAATTGAATTTAATGAGGACAATCTTTCTTATAAAATAGAAGTACATCACTTCTTTATAGCAGTGGAGAAAAAGAGTAACTTGAAGCCACACAGAGATATGTAGAACTTTATTCTCTTTATTGATAATTAAAGAAGAGTATAAGACTTGTATTGAAGTACAATGATTACAGCACATCTCACTTTACATTGGAAACCAAATGAACAATGCTATACAGCTTACATTTGATATTTGGATACAATGGATTACAACTCAATATACCGACTTGGCATACAATCTCACTGGTACAACTGATTACAATGTTCCATACATTATGCCCTTTATAAACAGAAGACATCATCTTGTGCAAGGAGAGCTTCTGTATGCCCAACAAATCTTCGATGTCGCAGGACCAATCCAGCTAAACTTCGTATGTAGAACATTCCAAGCACAAGCACCTGCCCACAAAACGTGGGTCAGCACATCATCTATGTACTGGCGAGCAGAATCCAACCCACTCGCATAAACCAATATTTAAGTGATCATTTAAGCATACATTTATTAGAGTGATCTTTCTATTTGGGGCCTAGCATCAGTTTACAGTTCATGGGCAATAATCAGAGTGAAGCATGTAAACATATTCTTAGTAGCATTCATGTGGACATATCATTTATCATTCTTGGTGTTATCATGCAAAGGCATCATTGAGGCATACTAGGTGTTATCATGAAAAGGCATCATTGAGGCATCGTTAACATTAACATTTTAAGCATGTTATAACAGTTCTCACTTCAAGCATCACTTAGCATGTATGTTGTGTTTGAGCAATGATTATAGCAAGGCATCTTTCTAGCATACTAAATGGAACATGTTAAGCAGGCAAGTTAAACCAACTTATACAATATCATAATTATGTGATTTCTTACCGATAGCCGACTCCTCGTACCTGTATCAATTACAGGTTATCTGATATACTTACTCTGCCTGCACAAAATATTTATTAGCATGCATCCTGACTACATGGTCACTGGTGTTGTTAAACCATATGGACTCTTCTCATTTCATTTCATTTTAAGATAATGCGGTCAGCATAGTAGGTGGCGAGCCTCTATGCCACCCCGCCTTATCCGTGCTCCCATAGCATTCATCATTATTTCCTCCTAGGCCGAATCGGTCCCCAGGGCCCTAGGAACCGTTCAAGGAAATTATTACTCAAACCTTGTATACAAGTTGTCCATGACCATGCGAATGCGTGTCCGACTCGATTGTGAACAAAATCGCATGGTAAAATGTATTAAGGAAAGTAAAGGCAACAGTGCATCATTAGTCATATTTAATGACTTATTCATTTCATCATTTCCATCATTTCATTCGGTGATCTCAACGATCTCAGCTTTATCATTTCTTATTTATTACTTCATTGCAACGTATCTCATATCATTCCTTTTTTAAGAGGAATGTAACATTCATTCATTTCATGGGGAGATTTATTCATTCCTAACTTTCTTATAAGGGACATGCAGTATTTCATATTCTTGCAACAGATATACAGAGAGTACATGATTCTAGTGTTTCATTCAGTTCATTGGTTCGATAGCATAGCCAGTTCATTTCTTATTCTATCATTCATAAGGCATCTCATTATTCAAGTGTCCACTTGTTCCAGCAGTGTTAAGCATAAGGGGCAATGTTATCAATTCATTCTTAGGCAGCGAATCACATTAACAGTTCAATGTGTTGTACATTTCAATAATTCTCAACAAAAGCATCTCTATTATTCAGCAACTAACATAAGGGACATTTAAGGGCAGTTCATAGCATTTCAATACTTCATCTATTAAGCATGAAGGAGTAAGGAGGAGGAAGGACAGTTCTACTCACCCAAAATTCCACTAAGCGTAGCTCCTCCAGCGAGCCACGTTCCAATATCCATTCCGTCTAGCCAGCTAAGAGAGACTGCATCAGTCTCAATTCTCCCGATTCCTAACATAAGTCACGGTCCAATATTCTGATCCCATCCAATAAGCCAACCAAATGCCTCGTGCGGAGCGGGACATTACATAATATACCACTCAGAAAAAGTTTCGTCCTCGAAACTTAAGGAAACAAGTCTTCCACAAGATTCACTTAATCACCATGAGTTTACTCATTCAGCTTCAAATCAATATTCATTTCAGCCCACTCGGTCATTTCAAAATATATATCCAACTGTACCATTTAAATCCATCAACGATTCGATCTGTCTATCTCTTTTTCAATTACTTGTAACTTCTCATTGATTCACTAACATTTTCCTTGCATTCTATCTTGGTCGCAATACATCACTTCATTTGGATCCATACACATATTTTAGGCGTCCCCAAAACATATGCATTTCAGCCAAATTCTGTACTAGTGCGATAAATTCTTCCCATATGTTATCTCAGTCGCAACCAATCACTTCGGCTGGATCCATACACATATTTTAGGCGTCCCCAAAATATATGTACTTCAGCCAACTTCCATGTTAGTGCGATTCGATCAGCCACAATATAACTCTCTTTTCTAAATCCGATTTAGCATCCTTTCATTTGACTTATTGCTTTATTCACTTTGCCACAATCACTATCTTCCAGGCTACAATACTTAATATCAGGGACAACTTGGTTAAACTCTATACCCAAGCATGACATTTCTAACATTCGATCAAGGGTCTAACTTAGAGCCAACCATATCAAGAGTTCACAACATGCAATCATATTCCTTCCCAAATCCAACAATATTTTTTTTTTTACCGAGGCAACTCATCTTTTCTATAAGACACAATCCGACGTCACCCCCTATCGATTACCCGAGTTAGGTATAATTCTATGCAACAGTCAAGGTTAACTTAGCTACCCGACTATAGGTACACTCAAGCCTTACCTTACGGTTGCAATTCCTACTTATAGCCGACATATAATCCACAAGGGTCAAACATCTCTTACGGCTCAAGTTGAAGCATACATTCCCTTAGGTCAATACTCATTATCACTGTCTCTCATTCAATGCCACAAGGTCATCCTATGGGCCTCCAATGGTCACCTATTGTTCAGTCAGTCTCTAAGGTTAGCTACACTGATAGCTAAACTTAATCGTTCAGGTGACTTTCCTAGAGTGGACGGCTACTAGGGTTATACTAGTTTCTTATTCTTAAGGCCAACAAGCAACCAACAGTTCTAAGGAACTCTACCCAAACCTATGGATTTTAACTCAGTCTGAATAACTAATCGCCATTGTTGGTTATGCCAATATTTGGTCATGCAGTCCACAGTTTCTAGGGTCAAGTCTATCTATCTAGTGTCTTCCTCAAGGAATAATTCCCACAGAGGCTCACTCTAGACTTACCCAACGATCGACTAAGATCGATCTATCAACATTACGGTCAAATTCCAATCCGACATACGATTCTCATTGTTCTAATAATCTATTAAGTAAATTCCAAATGATCCACATTTCTATTCAAATTCCCTTGTACCCACACGAACCCATAAGCCAATGCTAACTATTCAAGGGTCATCGATTCCGATAGTTTAACATAACTATGGAATCATACTATTCGGTCTGTATGACAGAGTCAAACCACTAAGTCATAAGCCAACAATCTATATCCCAACCAACAATCACCTATACCGACATTATCCAACATGTTTATAATTTCTCGTTTCCATTTGTTTCTCAATCATCAAACTACCATTACTGCAAATATGTAATGGTCAAGTAGTTCATCCCATTCAATCCGACAATTTATGTATCACTTAACCATCCTCTAGGCAACAACAGTATTTTGAGTCACTACTTGTTATTTTTCTAGTACAATTCAATTCTTCAGCATCATTCATCTATGCAATGACTATTCTTTGGTGATCAAGATGGATTGACATCTATTACACCTTAGGATCAAGGCACATATTTCTAATATTCCTTTGATTTACCGACAATATTTTTAAACTTTCAGCTTAGCAACCAACTTTGTATTAGCCACATTTGATTTGTATCCAACCAATCGAAGTCAACATTCAGATGTTCTAAGCCACAATATTCTCTAGCCAAGTCTATTTACCCATAGCATACTAACTGTCTTTCTAGCTCGAGTCATCACTCGACTAAACAATTTCTAACCCAGCCAACCGTTATCATTTCTACAATCTCGCTACCCAACATAGCATCACTGTCAGGGGACACTCGATTCATCTAGCAATAATACATGACTCCCAGCTAAGTCTCAGCACTACCCAGTACCCACAGATAGTCTCATTGCTATTCTATGGAAAGGTCAACATATATCTCGTTCTGAGGTGGTAGAGGCAATATACCACTCAGAAACGAAGCCATCCTTAAACAATACCAACTCAATCTATTCCGGACATTCATGATCTTATAATGATCATAATACTTAACCAACATCTCGGGGTCTCAATATCACAAGCCAACATTCTTAGGGTCTAGAAAGCAGTAGCCAGCACGCATGAGTCAATTCACCAATTCTGTTGAACTCATCCATCAATTATTTCATTCCCAACTCTTTCTGCATCACATGCAATTCTCAACTTGTTACAGCATACCCAGCCACTTTTCTATATTTCCACATTTCTAACAGCATTCACAATATAGCATACTATGGCATCGAGTCATTGTTGGATTATTTGTGTCCAAACCAACAACAATCATTCTTTCAGGGGCATCACAATGTATATAGACTTATTGTATGGAACATCCAGTGAGCAGCCAAGAGGGTCAATGATCTTTCAGACACGAACAACATAGGATAATTACAGAACAACAACAATATAATCGCGGAAGCAATCTTTGATTTAATCGCGGAAGCAACGTTGAGTGATCGCGGAAGCAACTTTGGTCAATCATCGATGCAACTTTGATTTGAAACGAACCAAAGAAGAGACCAATGACGTAAAGCCGTGCTCTGATACCAATTTGTCATGCCCTGATTCATAGAGTCATTTATTCACATATTTTATCTCTTGGAATCGATCATCCTCGCTTGGGCGTGATGCCGTACAAGTCTGGTATTACACTTGTACAAGGCAAAGATGGTACATAATCGATTATTCTTCAAATAGGAATACATCGCAGTGGCAGAAGCAGATAAATTGAATTTAATGAGGACAATCTTTCTTATAAAATAGAAGTACATCACTTCTTTATAGCAGTGGAGAAAAAGAGTAACTTGAAGCCACACAGAGATATGTAGAACTTTATTCTCTTTATTGATAATTGAAGAAGAGTACAAGACTTGTATTGAAGTACAATGATTACAGCACATCTCACTTTACATTGGAAACCAACTGAACAATGCTATACAGCTTACATTTGATATTTGGATACAATGGATTACAACTCGATATACCGACTTGGCATACAATCTCACTGGTACAACTGATTACAATGTTCCATACATTATGCCCTTTATAAACAGAAGACATCATCTTGTGCAAGGAGAGCTTCTGTATGCCCAACAAATCTTCGATGTCGCGGGACCAATCCAGCTAAACTTCGTGTGTAGAACATTCCAAGCACAAGCACCTGCCCACAAAACGTGGGTCAGCACATCATCTATGTACTGGCGAGCAGAATCCAACCCACTCGCATAAACCAACATTTAAGTGATCATTTAAGCATGCATTTATTAGAGTGATCTTTCTATTTGGGGCCTACCATCAGTTTACAGTTCATGGGCAATAATCAGAGTGAAGCATGTAAACATATTCTTAGTAGCATTCATGTGGATATATCATTTATCATTCTTGGTGTTATCATGCAAAGGCATCATTGAGGCATACTAGGTGTTATCATGAAAAGGCATCATTGAGGCATCGTTAACATTAACATTTTAAGCATGTTATAACAGTTCTCACTTCAAGCATCACTTAGCATGTATGTTGTGTTTGAGCAATGATTATAGCAAGGCATCTTTCTAGCATACTAAATGGAACATGTTAAGCAGGCAAGTTAAACCAACTTATACAATATCACAATTATGTGATTTCTTACCGATAGCCGACTCCTCGTACCTGTATCAATTACAGGTTATCTGATATACTTACTCTGCCTGCACAAAATATTCATTAGCATGCATCCTGACTACATGGTCACTGGTGTTGTTAAACTATATGGACTCTTCTTATTTCATTTCATTTTAAGATAATGCGGTCAGCATAGTAGGTGGCGAGCCTCTATGCCACCCCGCCTTATCCGTGCTCCCATAGCACTCATCATTATTTCCTCCTAGGTCGAATCGGTCCCCAGGGCCCTAGGAACCGTTCGAGAAAATTATTACTCAAACCTTGTATACAAGTTGTCCATGACCATGCGAATGCGTGTCCGACTCGATTGTGAACAAAATCGCATGGTAAAATGTATTAAGGAAAGTAAAGGCAACAGTGCATCATTAGTCATATTCAATGACTTATTCATTTTATCATTTCCATCATTTCATTCGGTGATCTCAACGATCCCAGCTTTATCATTTCTTATTCATTACTTCATTGCAACGTATCTCATATCATTCCTTTCTTAAGAGGAATGTAACATTCATTCATTTCATGGGGACATTTATTCATTCCTAGCTTTCTTATAAGGGACATGCAGCATTTCATATTCTTGCAACAGATATACAGAGAGTACATGATTCTAGTGTTTCATTCAGTTCATTGGTTCGATAGCATAGCCAGTTCATTTCTTATTCTATCATTCATAAGGCATCTCATTATTCAAGTGTCCACTTGTTCCGACAGTGTTAAGCATAAGGGGTAATGTTATCAATTCATTCTTAGGCAGCGAATCACATTAACAGTTCAATGTGTTGTAAATTTCAATAATTCTCAACAAAAGCATCTCTATTATTCAGCAACTAACATAAGGGACATTTAGGGGCAGTTCATAGCATTTCAATACTTCATCTATTAAGCATGAAGGAGTAAGGAGGAGGAAGGACAGTTCCACTCACCCAAAATTCCACTAAGCGTAACTCCTCCAGCGAGCCACGTTCCAATATCCATTCCGTCTAGCCAGCTAAGAGAGACTGCATCAGTCTCAATTCTCCCGATTCCTAACATAAGTCACGGTCCAATATTCTGATCCTATCCAATAAGCCAACCAAATGCCTCGTACGGAGCGGGACATTACAGCGGGTAAGTCTAGAATGATGGGTATGGCCCGAGTATGATTACGGGTAGAAAGACATGACCCTAGAATGTTTGTTGGTTGCCTAGATTGTCGGTTGGTTGCCTAGAATGTCGGTTGGTTGCCTAAGTTCAGATTGGTTGGCTATGTCTTTTCAGTTGTCCGTGTTGAAAATAAGTTCATAAGATTGGGGTGGTGTCCCATGTCCCTAAGTTGGTTAGGTCATAGAGTTGCTCCTATGATAAGAATTGGTTACCTCTAAGATAAGAGATAAGTATGTCCCTGATAGCTACTCATCTCACATGAGCTAGCTGAATGTTTGGTTTAGCTTAGATTAGCTGACCATAGAGACTTGACTGAATGCTAAGTGACTGTTGGAAAATTTTAGGATGTCCCTATTAATGTTGCATGAGTATAGTCGGAATGAGTAAGATGTGTCGGAAGGTAGACTTCGGAATGGAATAAAGATTGGGAAATTTTGATGTTATAATGTTGAATGGGATGACGGATCATGTTGGTTTCAGAAATTGAGTTGCCTTTGTTGGAATGCTGAAAATTATTGGAACTGGTTGGATTTGGTTGATTAATATTGATCTGCGTAAAATTTATGGTAGTGCTTTGAGACAGTTGGGATAATTTCATTGACCGGATCAGAATTGAGGATAAGTGTAATGACGGAATGGGATAGTATATATAGCCGAGATCGGCGAGAGCGAATGTGAATAAGAATGACCCTCAGGATTAATGTTGCTGGAATATAAGAGTTGCTTGTGCGAAGGAATAATATGTTGGCTTGATCAATAGGAGAAAATGTTGAGTACAGCGGGAAATGTTACTAGAGTGGAAGATGGTACACTTTGATTGATGAATCATGATCGAGAAAGTTACGAGTGCAAACAAAGTGTATGGATGCGAACGATGATGAGTACAAGATTTGATCGACGAGAATCGGGATATCGAAATAAAATGTGGCAATAGGATTTATCAACTTTGGTGGCATGGATGACAATGAACTTGAAAGGAATACATGATTCATCTAAGTCGGAATACTTTGGAAAATTTCTGGATCGGTTGAGGAAAACTTCTCGAGTTGGAATTGGTAACATCTATTGTGTTATTAGTTGGTTGGGATATTGAATAAACAAGTGGGATTATGCGAGATGCTCAAAAAGAATTACTGATGTTCGGAAGAGAAGTTATACCGTAGCTCGTTCGTCTTCCCTATCACTGAACTTGGCTGAAATACATGTATTTCTGGGACGCCTAAAATATGTGTATGATTTCAACTAAGTGGTATGCTGAATTCAAACGAAGCCACAGGGATTATCATGTGCTAAGGATTTGTACGAGTGATGGAGGAAAGATAAAAAAGATGGTAAACTATGTTGAATCAATTGGGATGCTGTAACGAGATGGTACATTACTTGAAAATCAATCGAAAGATTTGCGGAGAAATATTAAATGGTGTAAGTTGATTGTTGAGAAGTTTCATAAACAGTCGGTTGAAGTTTTGGGGATGAGTTTTGTTTTAAGTTTCGAGGACGAAACTTTTTCTGAGTGGTATATATTGTAGTGCCCCGACCCGCAAGATGCCTTATGTTGAATGGTTGGTTCGATAAAGCCTTGTTGGACTTGGGATTATGCGAAGGATCGCTTGGAAGGCTACGCGATCGTGGCAGAAATCGTCCTATAAATGTGAGTAGTGTTGAACCCTTCAAAGATCCTTTAGCTTCACGCTTAAAATAAGGATGAGTATGCTATGTTTCTTGTTGAGTTGTTCAATAACACCTTGCATAAAATTCAGAAAGATAATGAAAGATAATAATCACCTGAAAGTAAACTGTTGTGGCTAAATGAATTGTATGCTTGTACGATGTTACGATGAATTACATGACAGGTGAAGGCAAAGTCCCAAATACTTGGACGGTGAGTATATCGAGCTTTGGCTCGATGAATAGATGGTAAAGCAGATGTTAAGACCCAGGAACTGGGTAGTAAGTATGCTTGAATTATATCCGAATGAATGTATGCTAAACAGATGCTAAGTCCCAGGAATTGGGCGGTGAGTACATTAGGTTGGTTGGAAAGATGTATGGTGTCAAAGATGTGGCAAAGAGATTGGGTAACAATATTCTATTATCCTGTGCCGATGTAGAATGTTGTTTTCACTAAGACCCTGGATTGGGCAGATGATAATGTGAGCGTTGGCTCAAGGCAAGATGGCTAGATGGCAATACGAATGATTAGTTTTCCTTATCATGCATTATATGTTTCTTCTTAGATAAGTTGCATATTGTTGCATGGTCATGGACAACTTGTTGACAAGTCCTCGAACGGTAATCCTCGGCCATGGAATCCGGTTCGTCCTAGGGGAACAAGGATAGTGTCGATGTACTGATATCTGGATTTCAGGACTTGCAGTGGGGGCTTGCTACCGCCCATTGAAAGGACACTAAAATCTCATGGTGCTGAAGTAGTAGCACGGTGTTTCGGAAACCTCCGATGGATTCGCACCCTATTTCGGAGTTAGCCGTTCACCTGTAAGATGATCCAAGATGGCGTGTCGCCAGTGACCTTCATATAGATAGGTTCAATGCTAATGATGTCTTATGCAGGCAGAGTAAGTTATTACTCAGATACAGGGAAGGTTGTCGGCTGTTGGTAAGAATCACCTGAACGGTAATATTTATATTGAATCATGATATTGTTCCTAACAATGTCTTGTGCAGGCAGAGTAAGTATTATAAATATACAGGGATGGCTACACGACCTTGGGTAAGAATCACCAAAGGATGATAACAGTATGCTTTAAATTATGTTAGCTATGAGATTTGTATACTTTACTTCTTGTCGGCTATAACATAAAATTGACCCTAAGGCAACGAGAAAGACCACTATTAATAATGTTCTGTAACATGATTATTTAGTGCTGTCTTCTTAGGTGAGTTGGGCCAGCACCGCTCGCCAGTACATTGATGATGTACTGACCTACGTTGTGGGCAATATTACAGGTGTTTGCTTGGGGGAAATCCTGTGAATTAGTGCTTGGCATCGATGAATCGGACGGATGTGTAGAAGCTCTTCTTTCAAGATGATGTCTTCTGCTATACGGGACATAATGTATGGAACAGTAGAATTCAGTTGTACCAGTGAGATTGTAGCCATATTGGCAAGTTCATTATAAAGAAGTCGATATATTCATTTGTAGCCTAAAGGGCAAGTGTATACATTCAGTTGGCTATTCAAGAGTCTTGTAATCAGTTGTAAACTCTGTATTCCGCTGTAAGTCTTGTAATCTATTATGATTATCAATAAAGAGATACATTTCTTCATATCTTGTGTGACATCAATTTATCTGCTTAGTTTTGCTACGTTATCGATGTATTTCTGAGAAATATCAGAAACTGTAATAGTTTTGTCTTGTACAAGTACAATCTGGACTTGTATGGCATCATGCTCAGTGGCTAATTTTCTATCCTCCGGGATCGGGGCGTGACATCCTAGACCCGTATGCCTACCCCTATGGACATGCAACACAACTCACCTCGAACCTGAACACCAAGGGTCCTCCATAAGCTAGTCACATACAGTTGTTTTGGGCTATATGAGTTAACAAATACAAGAACACATGACTGTATCTGTGAAGCAACATCAATAGGAGAGAAAGACCTGCCATTGAAAACTAGTTATTCCTTACAAAGTCAGATGTGTTAGAGAGATAAAAGGCAGATACAAAACCTTCAAGTAAAACTCTTTTATTTTGGTAACCCTTCCATGATTGCAATTTTCAAAAGATGATACTCCATGCAGACCATGCTCGACAACAATTGATCAAGACCCATGTTAGCAATCACCCGAATAAAACTCGTATTATATGCGATTTTTTTTCACTACTAAAATATGGCAGATTAGCGACGTCCAAATACGTCGCTAATTATGGAAAATACGTCGCTAATCGTAATTAGCGACGATTTTAGTGACGGAAAATGAAGATCGCTTTAAAGCTAGTCGCAGATGACAAATTTGTCGCTCTACGTCGCTGTTTGCGACGTCACTGCCGTATCGCTGGGTCGTCGCAAAGTTAGCGACGTAGAGCGACGAAAACTTTATGTCACAAAATTAGCGACATAGTGCGACTACTTAGCGACGTTTATTTCTATTTATGTGATGACATGGCATGTCTGCCACGTCAGCATAGTAGCGACGTACAGTGACGTAATGTCGCTAATTAGCGACGTATTGCGACGTCCCCATACGTCGCTATACGTCGCAGAGCCGTCGCTATCCGTCGCAAAATACTGAAAAAAAATTTAAAAAAATATAATCTGTATTTTTGTTATGCTGTGTGTCTGTGTTTACAGTGTGTGTGAAGTACAGTGTTCGAACCATCGACAGTTTCGCTTACTGTTCTATGTTTTATCTTGGATAGAAAGAGCAACAGTTCAGGGTGCACTTCTCAGAGCTTCCTCTTCACGTCCTTCTCGGGATCCTGTACGACGTCCCGAGAGAGTGAAGGATGTGAAAATGAAGCTCTCAGAAGTACACCCTGAACAGTTGCTCTTTCTGTCCAAGATAAAATATACAACAGTAATCGAAACTATCGATGGTTTCGAACACTGCACTTCTCACACACTGTAAACACAGACACACATCATCACAAAAATACACATTATATATTTTTTAAATTTGGGCAGCACCTCCTTTGTATATCAGATCATCGCTTATAACCCAGCGTAGGTATATTTGTCATCCCCGTCGTAGATATCATCATATATAATTGACAGTCTCCCATAATAACAGTTTACAACTAATAGATGAATAACAGTCTCCCATCATAACAGTCTATAACTAAATATCATACATGTACTCAATAAAAATACCAACAAATTAAATATCACAAACATACATGTCCAACAGAGTCAAATAATAATGAAAATCAGTGTACAGAACGGTCAATGGGCCCATAGGGCCAATACATACAAAGATGATTACAAAAATCTACTGGATCACTGAGGACCCCTGTCGCGCATCTGGGATAGCATGTACTCATACTGCTCCTGTGTGAGCTGCACCGTAGGGGCAGTAGGAGGCAGTACAATGTCTGGAGTCGGCGCCGTCGATGGACCGGGAGGACGTATCTACTCCAGCTCTCGTAGTCGCTCACCATGCACATTGATGCACAATGACGAGTTTATCCTACAACATAAATTTTGTCCAATTCTAGGACCGCCAAAGTATCATTATTTTGCGGACCCGCAATTTATCGTTCTGACGTATCTGTATCACATCTCTAGATGAAAATTCTGACTACATCACTTGATACATTATGTCATATAATTAACATATTTGAAAGTAATTTCAGAATCCTTAGCTACGGCGATAGATGTGTAATAATACATGTAATATAATGCTCAACCCTTTGGGGGCCTTTGATTCAAAGTTTGGAGGATTGAAAATAGATTTTAGATTTCTTACCTATGTTTGGTATATGTATATATAGAATTGGGAAAAATATGAGAGGTTTCATATTCACAATAGTGTGGAAAAGTAAAACCCAATGTCCCTTTAAGAATAGTTTTGTTTTCATAGAAATATTATTTGAGTATTTTGTTTGGTCGATAATACCCTCTTTTACTTCAAAAACTATAAGACCATGTTTGGTTCACGGAATCATGGCATTAGAAAAGGAAAGTAATTCATTTCCTATATTTGAATACCAAAGAAAATGTTTGGAAAAGGAACTGATTTCCAAAGAAAAATTAGGGAAAAGTGGTTCCACACACACGGACACACGGACACACTGTGTGTGTGGGGGGGGGGGGGGGGGGGGGGAGAGAAGGAGGAGGAGTTAGGTTAGGGTTTACCGGAGAGGAGGAGTAGCTCGGATTGGGGGAGGAGGAGCTCGAGGAGGAGGAGGTCGCCGGGGGGGGGGGGGGGGGGAAGGGAGTCGCCGGGGGGGGTGGAGGGAGTCGCCGAGAGCTCGAGGGAATACTGAAATTTTCGAGTTTTCGAGTGAGGGAGAAAAAGGAAACAGTACTGTGCCCTAAGTAAAAAAGTTAGCGACGTCAACAGTCGACGTCGCTAAACGTCGCAACCAGTTTAATATATGGCGACATATTTATTAATATGTCGCTGAACGTCGCTATTCTACGACGTAATTAATCGACTGTCGCTGAACGTCGCTATTCAGCGACGTTTTGCAATGTCAATAGGAGTGAGTCGCTATATTACATATTTGGCGACGGTATTTTGTTCCGTCGCTAAAAAACGTCGCTAATATAGCATATTTTAGTAGTGTTTCGTATCTTTCAGAAATGTATAATACTTGCATACTTTTGACAGATTCAAATAAGTACGTAAATTTTATGCATGCGAAGTTTTAAACGTGTTCTGTATAAATTATTAAAAAAATAGTACGAAAAACGTGATGGGAACTTGTTTAATTAATCAAATTTGACAACACATTCAAGAATGTGAAGTTTTTAACCTCAATATTTTTATTTTTCGAATATTTGCCAAATTTTTGAACGTATTTTATTTGCACTAAGTCGATTTATATTCGTATTTTTGCCGTCCCGAATTTTTTTCGTTTGCCGAATTGCTAACAAGGACCAAGACATGGTTGCATTCCTCAAAGGATCATTTATAACGATTGAGTACTAGGGATCTTAGACCACTCTCTTCAAGGAAGCTGAAGAAAAATGTCAGATAAAATGGTCAAGAGTTTTTCTGAGGTGTTCATTGGTTTCTTGGATTTATTTCCGTTGTACCCCCAACAGAAACATTTAGTAGGTGTATTTTCTAGAGTAGCTAACTAGACGAAGCATATTGAACCTCTTAGGTGGAGCAAATCAATGCCAAAGTTGTTTTGACACAAAACAAAATTTCACACCCTACTTCCCAAGATGTGGGAACATGCACAGAGTACGCAGCAAAGATCCATTATGCAACTATAAAGGAATACGGGCCACCGTAGCATGGTTGTCGCCTCTGAAACAGCTTATATTATAAAAACTAGTATTTTGAATCTAATTTCATACACAAGAATAAGCAACTATGAAGGCAACTAAAGATGCTATAAACTAGAATTTTGGGTTCCATTCCGAATTTGGGAGAGGAAAGAAGAGGTATGGAAAATATTGGTTTAGAATTGGAATGAACGAAAGGAATGAGCGAAAATTGAAGCTAGGGCAGGTCTGCCATAGGCTACGGATAGGCGGACTCCAATCCGACGCTAGACCAAATTATGTAACTGACATTTGGATCGTCGCCTCACCGTCACCAAGTTCCCCACACAAGTTAGTGATGAGTGTAGTGGCTGATTAGCGACGTGGACGTTTTTTTATAGATTCATCCTCGATATGTCGTTCGTCCGTCACTGATTAGCGACGAATTGGACGAGTCGCCTAAATTACTTTCTAATATAATTTTTTTTTAGTAATGTGCATTCTTTCCCATCTCTTGCACGCTCTCTCTTCCTCCTACCAGTTTCGTCTCCCTCTCCTCTCTCTCTCTCTCTCTCTCCTCTCTCTCTCTCTCCAGCTATTGATCTCTAACAATTGCTTTCCTAGACACCTTAATTGATAATGGGAGGATTTTTTTCATTTTTAATTTAACAGAAAACGTAATCAAACCATTAATGACTTATGAAATAAGTTATAAGTTGTAGTTCACTTAGGGTTAGCAGAGCGACGTTCCTAAGCCTTACAACTATCCAACTAGCATGCTATAGTCTAGAATGGTGGCCTAAGATCCCAAATAGCATATAATACTATAATTAACATATTAGCATTTGTAGAAAAGTTTCTAAGGTAATTTGACATTTTCTTAGGGCCAAAATTCTTTTTTAATTAAAAATATTTCAAAACTTAAATTTTAATTATCATTACCTATGTTCCTATTTATACTTGGGTGTGGGACAATCATTATTATCAATTATTAATTAAATAAGTATAGAAAAACTTGAGTATCATATAACAACCATTTTCTTGGTTGAAAACCTACTATATATAAACTCATACAATCAAATATTACTAGACCATATGCAAATAAAATTAAATCTATTTAAATATAATCATTTATCCTAGTTAATCTAATCATAGTCCTATTAAATCTATCAAAATCCAAATATAAATCTAACATTTATAAATCTATCAAATATTAATTACCTACAACTAAAAGTCAAACAACAATCATAATCATAATCATAATCATAATCCTATCCATATTAACCAAATTCAACCCAACTTATATATGACTAAATAAATTAAGATATAAAAAATTATATAGCCTCTCCCCTTTCCCTTCCCAGCAACAAATCACATCCTATCTTTCATGTCCAAAATAGACACCCCCCCCCCCCCCCCCCCCCCCCCCCCCCCCCCCCCCTCCCCCACACACACACACACACACACACCCACCCCCAAAAAAAAAAAAAATCCCAAACTCAAATTAACTCAATTTTTTTTCATGCAAGACCTATCTACCTATTTTTCTACTTTATTTTGATTTTGGGAGGATTTTAGGTAGTCTACAAATAATTTCTAATAATCAAAATTTTGCTCTTGATCTGAATATAGAGTAGTTCTTAATGTTTAGATCATAACTTTTTGTCGTGGACGGATTTTTCACTTCTATATCTTTTTGAACTGTAACTTAATACTGTATATATATATATACCATAGAATTTTTATGAATTAATTCAACTATTTGTTATTTTTTCAAAATCAAAATACGACCTAGATAATTACTCAAATTCGGTTTAAATTATGCACAATGTGTATGTGTAATTATAAACCTTAATAGAATTTTTTATGAATTTTTTCCGGAACATACTCTTATATGTCCAGAACTTAAATCCTAAGTTTCATAATTTTAGAATTTAATGGTTCGTTATGACTTTCATACTATAACTAGTACAAAATTATGATAGTTTAAATATATTTTATAAAGTAAAAACCCTAATTATAAATCTACAATTTCATATTTTTCCTATAATTGAATAGGGTAGGCCTACTATACATAAAATTTCAGGGAGTATTGAGAGTATGTGTTAGTTATTAAAAATATAAAACCATAGAACTTACATCTAAAATCAAAATCGTCAAAGTGCGATATGTCGACCGTAACTATCGCAAACAAACTCCTTTTGCAATTCTTAGAGTATCGATGCGTCCATTACTACGACTTCATATTTAATTAACCCTAAATATGTAATTTAAAATATTAAAATATAACTGATCTAGTTCATATTTTCTATGGGACAGTATTGTCGGTTCACATTTTCTTTCTGTTTGTGTAAGATAGCTAGAGGGATTGTCGTGGAGTAGCTAGACCGGTTGTGGTTCATTGTTCTTCAAGTAATACATGCAAGTGCTAGTATTTAAACAACTCTATTTATGGTTATTCACATATTACCATGTGATTCCTGACTAGTTAGTGTTATCATGTTTACTGTTTCTAATTATTTATTGCTACACCGTTGCATACACATGAGCAGATGTGATGTATCGAGCATTGGTCTATTTACATGTTCCTGTAATGGTATCTAACGGTCATTGTTTCTCATGTTTCCATGAATGTGTAACGAGTATAGGTATGGGAGAAAACTATATTAGGCATGTGGACATAGCTGATCAGATTCATGCATGCTCATGTGAATCTACCATTCAGATGATCAAATGGTCAACGTCCATCCCAAGTCGTCCACATGTTGGATTTTATTTTCTCACTAACACAAGACACGAGCACAAAGTTATTTTTTTCCATTATCTTGTCATCAACTAGTGGTACACTACTTTCATTGTTGTCTTTACATGCATGCTAGTTCTATTATTCAAGTTATTGTTAGTATCCCCTATACTTGTGAGTCTCATTACTTTTTTGTTATCAACATGTATATTTTGGGACCGGGACATGACAAAGTGCATGAAGGGATAAATCAAGCGATAACAAATCCAAGAAAACATCTAGTACTAGTGCAAATGTTCTTCATGATTAAACCAGCATCAAATATTCCTCAAGAGTATTGGATGCTGATTAGTATCCCCTATACAGTCTCTTGAGGAATATTTGATGATGGTTTAATCATGAAGAACATTTGCACTAGTACTAGTACTAGATGTTTTCTTGGATTTGTTATCGCTTGATTTATCCCTTCATGCACTTTGTCATGTTCCGGTCCCAAAATATACATGACCATGACCCATATCAGTTACGTATCAAGCAGACTCCAACCATATTCAATATGTATATGCTAGCCAAAATCAGATAAGTCTATATTTAAATTTTTATGAAACAATCAATTGCTATATATCTCAATCCACATGAATATGAAATATAAGAATAAAAAAATATGTGTTATGGTCTGCAGTCAATACCATATATACTTGTTCAAATAGACCCAAGAGGAATAACATGGGTCTACAGTGATAGAGAAGGAAATACATAATGAAAAATACCATGAAAGATACCTGAATCAGAGCAGAAAATATCAAAACATGAATACAATAATTAACATGCATAAGTAATGTTAAAAAATTTATTGTGCCATGTCGATTCATGAAATGAAGAACATAAATTAAATTGCGGAAGCGTACCTGAATCCATTGCTAGACTTGATGGATCTTGAAGCGAACGTCTCTTTATTGGGTTCGATCTTCCAACTTGCTACGACCCTTAATGACAAAGAAGAATCTGAATCCTTTGTCCCTCTCTTTTTGTTGATAGGGATGCAGAAGAGAAAAAGAGAAAATCTCTCTTTTGGTGGCCGTATAAGTTGGGGACCATAACCCTAATGAATACATATATTTATATGTTTTGACATTTCTAATTTGGCCCCTCATCAAATTAGAATTATCTCTGGTATCTATGCATTAATTCCATAAAAATTATACCCTTAAGCCAATTTTCAAATAGACCACTTTACTTTGGCTTAATTATTTAGATAGCCTAAACACAATTAATTTTACAAGTGTGGCCCCTTAATTATTGAATAATTCCAACAATCTCCCACTGGGCCACATATGTAACCTTATAATTGTGTTAACCTTAGTAAGCTCATAAATTGCTATCTTAATCCTTATGATATATCCGGACAATCTCGTCCATTAACCATATCAACATAGGATCAAAGCGCCCTTCGTCACATATAGCGTAACTAAACCATCAATGGTCACATATACCAATATAGCTAAACGATATAGATCGATCATGGATGCGTAGCATGGAAATTACACGCAATGTGATCAATACATGTCTATTTCCAACTGGTCCTCCTTAACTTTAATGAGATCAATACTTTAACATAATGAAAACAGAATGAACTAAATTTCCATATATGTGATCAGATAAATATCCAAAATACTTTAATACATAAATATGTCCAAAACCAAATAGCACCCAAATACATAAAATATAAACCCCCACTATATTGCCATATACTTAATTGAGATAACACCTATATGAGCAGTATGCTCATGAAAGATCCTGGGTGATAATGCTTTTGTGAGTGGATCCACTAAAATGGAGTTTGTCATAATGTGCTATATTGACACTAACCATTCTGAATTATTTTCTTCACAACTAGAAACTTTATGTCAATATTCTTGACTTATACAAGTTTCTGTTGTTATTGGAATACATTACTGCTGATTTATTGTCACACCATAATTTAAGTGGTCCTTAAACACCGTACTGTAGGCGCAGCCTTGTGACAAAATTTTGCAATTATATTTCCTGAATGGATGTTCCACAGCAAGTTATAAACCTTGCTGCCATGGTGGAAGAAATTATGAGTGCATGTTTGACACTCATCCAAAATATATCTCTATTAGTCAGCATAACCTGATGTGGATCTCCTACTGTGTTGGCATCCAAAAAAATGGAGTCGAAATACCTTACGATCTCCAGAATTATCCGATCTCCTACAAAGAGCATATAATTTCTTGTTCTCTATTAATTACTTAAGTAGTTTAGCTGCTACCCAATGATCCATCCATATTTGCTTAAATATTTGCCTAACGTCCTAATATGTACGCAATATCCTAACGCGTACATACTTGAGAATACATTAGACTCCCTACAATTGATCATGAAGAAAAAATTTATTGTATTTTCTTAATTTCAAGGCTATTCTTAGGGCACTGATTGAGACTAAACTTGTCTCCTTTAGCGACTGGGGTGTCACCTGGTTTGCATTCCTGCATGCCAAATTTTTTAAGCATTTTATCGATATAGCTCTTTTGTGATAATCCAAGAATACCTCGAGAACGATCTCGGTGTATTTGAATTTCTAATACAAAAGAGGCGTCACCAAGATCTTTCATCTCAAAGTTATTTGATAAAAATTTCTTAGTGTCATGCAATATGCCTATATCATTTGTGGCAACCAGTATGTCATCAACATACAAAACCAGAAAAATAATTTTACTCCCACTGAATTTATGATACACACAATCTTCAACAACCTTAACCTCAAAACCAAACGAGGTAACAACTTAGTGAAATTTATAGTACCACTGACGAGAAGCCTGCTTGAGTCCATAAATAAATTTTGTCAATTTGCAAACCATATTATTTGGATCTTTCGACACAAAGTTTTCTGGCTGCACCATATAAATAGTTTCGTCAATGTTACCATTGAGAAACGCCGTTTTGACATCCATTGATGTAACTCAAGATCAAAATGTGCAACATGTGCTATGATTGTTTTAAAGGAGTTTTTCAAAGATACCGAAGAGAAAAACTCTTTAAAATTAATTCCAAAATTTTGAGTAAAGTCACTAGTTACAAGACATACTTTATACCTCTCCACATAACCCTTCGAATCCTTCTTGGTTCTAAATGTCCATTTGCAACCAATGGATTTTATACCTTTTGGCAATGGGACAAGTTCTTAAACTTTATTGTCTTGCATGAACTTATCCTCCTTATTTATTGTATCAATCCACTTTGAGAACTGGAACTTTCCATGGCCTGACGGAAGTTGATTAGATCATCTTCCAGTATCCACAGTCTTCCTCACGTTCCTAGAAAAATATGACAATATTATCCGAAATTATATTTTTCCTTTCTCTGGTGGACCATCTTAATATTACCGGTTATTGAGGTTGTTGAGTTTGTTCCTTAGGAATAATTACCTTATCTTGAATGGGGTGCCGCTACGTTGTCGTTGTTAAGGTATCTCAACAACGACTTATAGAGGTAATTCGACATTGTCTTATTGAGACTCTGAATTCACTTCTTGATCATGACAGGTATAGAATCATGCACATCATCAAAAGTGATAGTAGGAATCGTTGATTCATTCTCAAAGACAATGATCCTGACTTTATTTCTCCCCCAAACTCAACATCCTCAAAAATTATTACACTTCTCGTCTCAAAAAAATTTCTTAGTGTGGGATTGTATAATTATCAACCCCTTGATCTGTAGCATAACCAATAAAGTAGCTGCTTATAATTTAACTTTGGCCTGTCTTTCCATTACACATTCAATATAAACATTAAAGTCTATAAAGTCAATGGAATCCAAATCTCATCAGACACAAATCGTTCAACTCTATTTCTAGAGAAGTGACCTAATGCTTATGTCATAATGAGGCTAAAAAATATATTGTTAATTTTGCATTTAGTACCACATGACTTCACTTGCAAGGTTTCATTGTAAGATGTAATAGTTTCAACTAAATATAGGTTATCATAAACCTTAAGGGAACCGTTACCAATAATATTTAAATTTAAAGATAGACTAAACTTATTGTTTCCAAATGAACAATGAAAACCAGATTTGTCCATTAAGGAAACTGAAACTGAATTTCGTCTAAAAGATGGTACAATAAAAGTGTCTATCAAATCCAAATAATAATCGGTTCTTAAAAATAACCTAAAATGTCCTATTGCTTTTACTTCTACCGAATTGCCGTCACCCACATAGATGTATCTTTCACCATCAATTACTTTCGGTAACTCAGGCAACCTTGCCTAGAATATTAATGTGGGTTGTCCCACCAGAATCTAACTATCATGAGTTTATTGGTACTAAATCTAAATTAACCTCAGAACAGATCAAATTTAAAAATATACTTTTTTTTATACGTCATGCGCGGTACTTTGTACATTTCTTCCGTATATGTCCTGTCTTATCACAAAAGAACAACCCTTAGTTTTATATTGTTGTTTCTTTTGATCTGGACCCTTAGCAGCTACTGTATTCATTTCTTTTTGCCCTTAAAGTTTATCCCATTAAACATGAAAATTAAAATCTTATTGGCAGATATTTTAACAATATTAACTGTAAAGAGAACAAAGCAACAAAAACAAACATGCTCTAACAAATAACCAAAGCGTAAAATATAGTCAAACAAATTCAAATAATGGTGAACCCCATCTCAAGATACCTAGTACATCATTAATATCAAGTCTTTGGACAGTGATATTAACTGCAAGTGGTATTCTTGGTGTAATGATCAAACGTTGACAATAAATCATGTCAAATAATAAGCCTATCTTTGGATCGGGTTATTATTCACATATAAACCGTATAATTGTCACACATTTATCACCACAAGTATGTGTGCAATTCGGCCAAGTATTAACATTCCTTTGGGCCGGCTAATACTCGCATGAATTTACACACACAAGCATCTAACATCCCTCATGGACTATCTACGCAATAGAGGTCACTTTGGCGACATCTTGTTTCAATGGGTCTATTTAGAATATTAGACGACTATTGCTAGTCACAAAAGGCACCAAATTTTTTCTGAATGTTGACTAAATTTTACAAAATCGAATCATGTCCAAAACTTTATGTACATGCATAATTAAAATATTATAACTCAAATAAGATAATCATATGCATGTGAATCTCTTTACATGATTCAAACAAATATTCTTAATTTGACTAAACTGAGCATTGTCAACATAATAAAATTCATGTAATATTTTACTGAAGATATGGACCAATAGATTGCTTCAAATAACCCATAAAGATTATATTAAAATAATCTGCTGAAGATATGTGCGTCAATAGATTACATCAAATATATGACTTAGAACATAAATTTATTGGAAACTAAATTTATGCCAAACATAAAAATTGTCTATATTTGATTCCAATTTGTCCTCCAATGATCAACTTAGATTGGAAAATACTCTAAATTGAGTAACACCAAATATCTATCAGCATGAGTAATTGGAATCTATCCGACATTCCATATTATCACATGTCCAGCAATAAGCATATTCATGCATATTTAATATAATGGAGAATTTCTACGGTCATTATCACATGCGTCCATATCTAATATTTAAGCACGAATAGAGAGGTCATTAATGTACATAAATTAAAATTTCTATCAAGATTCCCTTAAGTATGCCAATCAAATCAATGGAAAATTGGCAGCAAACCAATGTTAATATTTAAGATGCAAAATTACTTCTGTGGCTAAAATACAAATTCATTTAAGATGCATACAAACCAATGTTAACATTTATCATGGCCGTGCCTACCAAATCAATATAGTAGCAGTAGCATAATAACAACATGTTAGCCTTAAAAGTTTGCACCAATAATACTTAATTGAATTCGTATTTTTCAAAGATGAAAAATTCATGAACGAAAGCGTTTGGGAAAGAAAAATTCATGGGCACCTCAAGTAGCAGTAGCAAGAAACGTGAAGCATGCTAGCACGTTACTCTTTTGGTTTCAAAATCTTAAGCAATTGTTTTACAAAATTCATGGACATCTGGAAGCAATTGATACCGGATTCTTCATATATATATAAAAATGCTCGGTGAATAATAAAAACTTCCATAGAACAATCAGAATCCTAGATAAAATTAGATCTAACAATCTAGGGTTTCTGAACACCAACAAAAAATAAATCTAAAAATTTCAAACTCATGAATCAAACAAAGGTGGCACTGATACCACTTACTAGAAATTTTATTGCGCCCTGTCGATTCATGAGATGAAGAACATAAATTAAATTGTGAAAACGTACCTGAATCCATTGCTAGACTTGATGGACCTTGAAGCGAACGTCTCTTTATTGGGTTCGATCTTCCAACTTGCTACGATCCTTAATGACAAAGAAGAATCCGAATCCTTTGTCCCTCTCTTTCTGTTGATGGGGGTGCAGAAGAGGAAAAGAGAAAACCTCTCGTTTGGTGGCCATATAAGTTGGGGACCATAACCCTAATGAATACATATATTTATATGTTTTGACATTTCCAATTTGGCACCTCATCAAATTAGAATTATCTCCGGTATCTACACAATAATTCCATGACAATTATACCCTTAAGCCAATTTTCAAATAGACCACTTTAATTTGGCTTAATTATTTAGATAGCCTAAACACAATTAATTTTACATGAGTGACCCCTTAATTATTGAATAATTCCAACAAGTAAAACATACAATAATTAACTAGTACTAATCATTCTACATGAAATATAGTTGAGAAAAACATTTGACATTTGTGGGAACTGACTCGAAGTACTCGGGTAGCGCTCAATCGAGCCACTAACAAATAAATTATTGAATACTGCTCATCTTGAGACACTAGAAACACATTATCAGGTAGTGCTCATCTTGAGACACTAGCAAAATACTCATAGGGTAGTGCTCACCACGAGACACTAGAAACACATACACGACACATCACACATGCAAACATAGCCCAAGCACCTAGCTAGTGACTGTCCTCCACACCTAATGATACTAAACGTGTCGAGTCGGGTACTCATGTCTAACAAGAAAATCCATGACAAGTCAATCGTGTATTATCTATATGTAAATTACTGTGAGTTGAGTCTATAAACCAAAAACTACATCTATAACAAGTAACTGTAATAATGCTACACATATATCAAACATGAATGTAGTTGATCCATTTACTAAGGTCTAGTCCATGTCAACATGTAGAATATGTATACTACTAGCAATAAATATAAAGGAGGAAAACTAATATTGCTACTAGTATACACACAAATAAATTGAAAACATGTAAATATTGTTAACTACGGACAATGTATATTTGTCTGGATTCTTCCAATGCCTGCAGAGATTGATGGTACAGGGGTCTGGTCAAGCCTAGATAATTCCAAAGAGCCTATTAGAATATTGATATAATTTAAACACATTTATATTTCTATTACTTAATATAACATAATATAACTTACAAGTTTTGTAATTATTCAAATAATTAAAGGTTGTAGTTGTAATTATTCTATTGTTGGGGCCAGGCTTGCAATTTTTAGATAAGAGGGTTTAGTTGTAAACATCCCCTAAGTTTAAATTTGATGTTGGATTTTTAGTTTTAGGCTGGAGAAGTCCCCATCTACCTCGTCTTCTTCGGCTAGTACTCGTGTTTCTCTGGCGTCTCAAATAACCCATCGAAATACCTTATCAGTGGGTTCATCCTTCTTCTTCATAAACTTCTTCTTCTTCTTCTTCTTCTTCTTCTTTACCATGATACAACTTTTCAAAATATGAATTCTATCTCTAAAGAGTTAGTGTTAGTGGATGTAAGATATCTCATAGCATAATACTTCTAGGTTGGTGGATGGATGTATTTGTACCCCTTCCGATGGCGACCATAGCTAACAAAAACACACCTAGCAGTAGTTGGAGCATCAATACTTACTGTAGTATGATTCTGGTCGGCTACTCCATAGAAATCCGGCTCATGTATTAACTGAACAACCGCCTTACCTTTAGGACGATAACCTGCTTATTTTGGGGGGTGGGGGGGGGGGGGGGTGGGGGATAAGTGTTTTAGCTATTGCTACTAATTACAAAAAACAAATTTTCTCATCATTTATTTTCAACCGTTATAATTTATTTATTCTATAACTTTTGAATGTTTGAATCATGTCCAGATTCAATGTATCACATTTTTATCATGTGCTACAATTTTTGTAACGTTAAAATTTAATGGACTATTTTAATATCCTCATTATTCCATCCTTTGGCAAATAGCCTATATAACGAGGTTTCCTCCTCCTCTCTTTGACATAAAAAAAAGATCATCGTGAAAGCTCTATCTCTCTCTCAAATTCTCTTCCCTCTTGAAATACTGTTCTTCATTTGTTGCTCTGGGCGGAGCTAAGTCGGGATCATTCTCTCGACGTCGTGTGCGGCAACGAGATTTCGGTGGAGCCGAAATTTTACCACTAGGGGCGTTTGGATTCAGTCTACACATAGACCCGAACTAACTCTTAGGGCAGTGCTTCGTGCGCGACTTCCCCGGAGGCCGGTAACTTTAATTTAATTTATTTTCTTGCAGATTTTAATCCGAAGTTTTGAAGTAAATTTTCAACAATCTAAGAGTTAATTCAATTTTACAAATTTAATTATTTGTCTTCCTGGTTGTTACTGTTCATACGGTAAAAAAAATAAAAAATTACGTTGCTGTTTACATACTTTGAAAATAGTTACTTTGAAAACAATTTGTTTCTGTCTATCAAATTTAGATCTTTTGTTCTGTTTAGATCTTCCTACGTAATTGCTAAGAGGGAATAACTTGCTAAAGTATGAGCACATAGTCATTTAATGTTAACCTGCTGAAGTGGATTTAAACAGTTACTTTGAAGAACAATTTGTCTCTCATTTAATATTAATTGTTACATTGTCTTGAATAAATTAAATAACTTGAATAAAGTATAAATCTGCTAAAGTTAACCTGCTGAATTGACAAATATTCATTGTTGTGTTCATACTTTACAAAATAATTCATACTTTATATTGTGCTGGTTCTATTAAATATTTGTGCTGGTTAATCTGCTAAATTTACAAATATTTATTGCTGTTAATCTGCTGAATTTACAAATTTGTGCTGGTTCTATTAAATATTCATTACTATCTTACAAATATTCATTGCTGTCAATTGTCTACTGTAGAAAATAATTGTCCTAGCAAACTGTGTTTATACTTTATATTTTGCTTAATATAAAACCTTGCTAGACAAATTATTTTATATAATTATCCTCATTTTATTAGCATATTGTTTAACAAATCTTGTTTACCAATTTTTTGGCTTCATAAGACAACTAGAAATTGACATTTCTCATACCCAATATTGTAGTATTATTTTTTGTCAATACTAGTTTTTCTTCTACTCAATATTTTAATTTAGGCTAAATCAAACAATTAATTGATTTAGTAAAAATTCCTTTAATTTTAAAGTTCTAAAGTTAAGATTTGTTTGGAAACAAGCCGAAAGGGCCCTTCTGTCAACAAGGCAAAATATCGTCTAAGCGACCGGTATTTAAGAGTTCCTAGTGAACCTCCGCTTGCTGGGATCCGGCCCCTACAGCTAACCCAACCTTATCAAAACTTGAAAAACTAAAATTTTAAAGGTCTATTACTAAAATTATTTTAATTGTTAATTTTAGTTTAAAAGCCATCTTATTGAGTAAATATTATTTTACAGACTTTAGAAAACATGACTTCCAAGGAAGATACTTTTTCTGCAACGCCTGCAAAATTCAATGGCACCTACTTCAAGAGGTGTTAAAGCCAGATAAAATTTTGGCTTACCACTTTAGGCCTGATTTCTGCCATTGATGGGTCCACGCCCATCTCAAATGATTCTGATGAGACTGAGTCTGACGTAGGGGTTTCCAAGTCCTCCTCTTCTACTAAGCCTAAGACCCCTAAGGAAATTGACTACCACTGCTTCCACAGAATCTTAAGCGTTATGTCGGAGTCACTCTATGACATATTTTTTGAGTATAAAAGCGCTAAAGAACTCTGGGATGCTTTGGAAGATGAGTATGGTTGTGATGATGCTGGAATTGATAGATTCAATTCCACCACATTCAACCAATATGTCATGGTAGATAACAAACCTATCAATGACCAAATCCATGAGTTCCAAGAACACCTTAGGCAGCTTCAAGCCAAGGGAACCGTTTTTTCTACTGAGCACAAAATAGGATGCTTGATAGATAAACTCCCTCCTTCCTGGTCTAAAGTGGCAAAGGACCTTCTACATCTACAAGGATCTATTACATACCCTCAAGCTCTACAGAGAATTAGAACAAAAGAAAAATATTGGTCTAAAACCAAAGCTAGGTCAAATGTCACAGTTAAGGTAAACCTTGTAGAAAGTCATGAGAAACCTAGATCAAACAACCATCTCAAATCCAAGAAAACTCCTGCAAAAAGAAGCAGAGTTTTCAAACTCCTCACCAAAACTATCCTTACCAAAAGCATCCTCACCAAAACCATTACCACCAAAACCCTCAACCCCCAAAACCTAGAACCTTTGGTCAGACTCAGGATCAAAGAAGATTTTATTTTGTGTGTGGTAGAACCAACCATACAGCCATCAACTGCTTCCAAAGGAAGAAAGAACCTATCCAGAACTCCTTCAAGGGAAAAGGCAAGCCAGAGGCTAACATGATTCTGAATGGGTCTTCCAGCTCCTTCAGGTCTGTAAGCTTTCAACCTGTAGTAAACCTGTCTTTCTATTCTGATGATTGGTGGTTGGATTCTGGAGCTAATGTTCACGTTTCATTTGATCGCTCCTGTTTTTCAACCTATCATGAATCAGGTGGAGGAGGCGTAATCCTAGGAGATGGCTCAACGGCACAAGTTATGGGAAGAGAAAGAATAGATCTGAAGATGACATCAGGAAAAATTCTACCTCTCCATGATGTGCTTCATGTGCCGTCTGTCAGAAGAAACCTTGTTAGTGGATCCCTCCTTGTAGCCTCAGGGTACAAAATTGTAATGGAGGCATATAAAGTAGTTTTCTCTAAGAATGATCTGTTTATTGGAAAAGGATTTATGAAAGATGGACTTTTTGTTTTAAGTACTATGAATAAAAGTTCTAATCCTTCTTTTGTTGCAAATGTTGAATCATCAAATGTTTGGCATGGTAGACTAGGTCATGTGAACTTAGGATCTATCAAAAGGATGATGAACTTAGATCTTATCTCTAAGACTCCTATAGATGATGAACACAAATGTGAGATTTGTGTTCAAGCCAAACATACTAGATTGTCTTTCAAATCTGTCTATAGGGATTCTGAACTCCTAGAACTTATCCATAGTGATGTTTGTGATTCCAATAGGGTTTTGACCCGAGGTGCTAGGAAATACTTTGTTATTTTTATAGATGATCATTCAAAGTATTGTTACACCTACCTCCTTAAGACCAAAGATGAAGTTCTAGACAGATTCAAGGTCTATAAATCTGAAGCTGAGAACCAGTTGGATAGGAAGATTAAGATCCTTAGATCAGATCGTGGTGGAGAGTATACCTCAAATGGAATGACTAACTTCTGTGAAGAACACAGAATTATTCATGAGGTAACTGCTCCTTATTCACCACAATCCAATAGAGTTGCTGAAAGGAAGAATCGTACTCTTTTAGATATGGTCAATGCCATGCTTCTCAGCTCAGGTGCCCCTGGCAATCTTTGGGGAGAAGCCTTATTGTCATCCTGTTATATTCTTAATAGGATACCCAGTAAGACTAATGATAAGACCCTATATGAGTTATGGAAAGGTTAAACCCCTAGGATTAATTACCTCAAAGTTTGGGGATGTCTAGCTAAAGTAGGAATTCCTGAACCCAAAAAGAGGAAGATAGGACCTAAGACTGTAGATGCTGTATTTATAGGATATGCCCTAGATAGTAATGCCAATAGATTTCTTGTAACCCATTCTGAAGTAAATAAAATCTCTAATAACACAATCATTGAAGCTAGAGATGCAGTTTACTTTGAGCATATGTTTCCCTTCAAGGATAGAAACCCTTCATCTTCCTCTAACCCTTCTCTTACTCCGTCTACTAGTTCTCATGACAAAATGTCTAATTCTCAATCTGAACAAGTCATAGAACCTAGAAGGTGTAAAAGAGAAAGGATTGAAAAGAATTTAGGAGAAGGATTCTTCACATTTTTGATAGAAGATGATCCCTCAACTTATGAAGAAACCATATCCTCTCCTGATGCCCCTTTCTGGAAAGAAGCTATTAATAATGAGTACAACTCCCTCATGGAGAACAATACTTGATTTTTAGCAGACCTTCCTTTAGGCAGCAAACCAACAGGTTGTAAGTGGATCTTTAAGAAGAAACTTAGAGCCGATGGTACCATAGAAAAATATAAGGCTAGATTAGTGGCCAAAGGTTTTACCCAGAAGAAATAATTAGATTATTTTGATACGTACTCTCCTGTAGCTAGAATATCTTCTATTAGAACCCTTCTAGCTTTAGCATCCATTCATGATATGCTGATCCATCAAATGGATGTAAAGACAGCATTTCTAAATGGAGATTTAGAAGAAGAGATATATATGGAGTAACCTGAAGGTTTTATTGTAAAAGGCCAAGAAAAGAAGGTTTGCAGATTAGTAAAATCTCTTTATGGCCTAAAGCAAGCTCCCAAGCAATGGTACAACAAATTTGATAAAGTCATTATAGAATTTGGTTTTGTGCCAAATAAATATGACAAATATTTGTACTCTAAAAATACAAATGAAAGCTGTGTCATATTATGCTTGTATGTTGATGACATACTTATTTTAGGATCTTCACTGGAATTGATAAATAACACTAAGAATTATTTATCTAACCAGTTTGACATGAAAGACCTAGGTGAAGCAAATATGATCCTAGAAATGCAAGTGTCCAAATGCAAAGAGGGCTATACTCTATCCCTAGCACATTCAATTGAAAAAATGCTAAGAAAGTTTGAGTATTTTGACAAAAAACTTGCCCTTACTCCATATGATAGCAATATTGTTCTCAAGAAGAATGAAGGATCTCCTATAGAACAACATAGATATTCACAGATGATAGGGTCCCTTATGTACATAACAAATAGGACTAGATCTGATATTGCATTTGCTATTGGGAGACTAGGTAGGTATACTAGTAACCCAAATCAATCACATTGGACTGCATTGGACAGAGTATTTAGATATCTTAAGGGAACTTGTCAGCCCCTGTTTTTCAATTTTTGTAAATTAGTAATAATTGGCCATTAATGATTATTTTAGTATTAAAATATTTTATTATAATTATTAGGAATTTTTCCTGTATTTTTAAATGATTTTTAAATGGTTTTAAATACATAAAATACTATTTTGCAATTTTATAAATTGTTTTAAATTAGGTTTGCAATATTTAAAATTGTTTTAAATATTTTTTGCAAAAACCCAATTGTCTTTTGCAAATATATTTTGTAAATATTACTCGCGGGAGTCAAATTGCAAATTAAAATTTATATTTGACTGAGGGAAGGACCTAGACGCAATTTCCTAAATCCTAAGGGGTTTTCTGTAAATTACCTAACCCCCCCCCCCGACCGACAGCTCCCCCTCTCTCTCTCCTCCAGCTCTTACCCCCTGCCCGACCGACTTGCCGCCGCTGCCCCCGCCTTTCTCGGCTGCCCCCACCGCCTTAACCCCTCCTATATAAACCCCATCGACCCCCTGGCCTAAACCCTAACCCTAAACTTCCCCCACAACCACCGCAGCCCCTCGTCTCCGACCTAAAACCTAGACCTAACCCTAACTCCGGCGAAGCCTAGCCCGACGCCTACAGATCCTGTCGTCGTGAACCACCACCACCATCTCATCCACCTCGTCGAGCCGCGTCCAGCGCCACCGCTCCGCCACGACGTCGACGCCCCCAGCCGCCGATCGTCCACTCTTCCACGCTCGAGTTCGCCGGACACGTACGTATCACTTCGTCCTCGTATCGAATCTCGACTCGTGTACGCGGACACAGACTCGCCCAGCCTAGACGAACCTAGTGGTAAGTGTGGACACGCGTAAATCGTGTCGTGCGTGTCGTGCAGTGCATGGACACGTCGACACGGTGTCAGATTTCATATTCTCGTGTCCTGGACTGTATGGACACGAGCGAACTGTTATTTAGAGAACGGGTTTGGTTTTGTGCTAACGGGTTAAAACCCATTAACTTAAAATCTAACTTATAGTTAACCTAAACCCTAACTCTAACAAACCCAGTGGGCTGACCCCCTGGCCAGCCCAACCCGATTAAACCCCCCTCCCCGCTGGACAGGGTTCGAGCCCCCCTTTCCTTCTGTTTTCTTTTCTCTTTTCTCTTTTCTTTTCTTTTGTTTTTATATATGTATATATATATATTTATGTATATGTATATATATATATATTAGTATGTATATATGTATATACTATTTTTACAGTATTATATATATATGTATATATATTTTATAATTAATAAATTTTGTGTATATATATGTATATATTAAAATATATGTATATATCTTCATGTATATATATATATATTAATATATATATATACACTTTATTATAAAAGTATTTTTCCTATATATATGTATATATATTTATACATATATATTTGTACTCTATAAATTAAGTATTTTTCCTTACAAATATATATGTACTTTTAACACATGTATTTATATTTTTCACTATGCATAACTTTGCCCTATTAAAATATCAATAATTATTTTGTACTTTTACCAAATTGTATTTTATTTGTATTTAAATTACTGCAACCATTTGGTGTCCAAGCCTAGCATGGGTATTTGGGCTCAAATGTGTTTTCACACATTTTAGACTTGTACAAGTCATATTGGACTTGATACATGGTCTTGAGTCATGTATTTGGACTATGGTTCATATATGTACATTGACAAAATTAAGTAAAGTATTAATTATTTAATTTCAGAATTATGTAACTTGCTATTTTTGATTTTCTAAAAATACTTAAAGTATTGCTAAAATTATGAAAAAATAGTTTTTTAGATACTTTGTTAAGTTGACTAATTTAGTATAATTTTTGTAGTATTTAAATTACAGTTTTGCCCCTGTTTAGCCATATCAAACCAGAACTCATTTTCTATATATTTATGAAAACTGATTTTTCTAAAATATTTCTATTGGGTAATAAATCCCAGAAAAATTATAATAAATTTCTATAATTAACAAGGTTTCTGTCAGTATATTATTCTGCATTTATTGGAGATTTCTAGTATTTTCAAAAATTGTTAAAATACAGTGCACAGAATGTTTATTCTACCAATAATTATGACTAAGTCATGACTTGTGATTTTTGTGTATTTCTAGTATTTGGATTGCTAACCAGCCTTAATATGGGAGACCCATGTGTTAGTTTAGATGCCAAATCACTTCACTTTGAACCCCTAGGCTAAGTTCACCTAGCCAATGTCCAATTTGGCCTTCTCACATCACTAGTGTATTTATATTGACTTGTAACTTAGAGTCTGAGTATATATATGTTTTCAGTGCCAGGACACTCTACATCTTAGCTTTATTGTCATTGCATTGCTTTGCTCCAGGCAAGTACATCTACAAACTCATTTACTGTCTTTTAATGTTAAGCACATGTGACAACCTTGTGAATTACCATTAATCCAGTTGCAAGTCTTTTGTTAATTGTACATGTTAAAACACTGTTATGTGATAAAAGAATGTTAATCACCCATGTGAATGCTGATCCTTGGAGTAGCAAGTCAAATCATAACATGTTTCATACTATTGCCAGTTCCCACCATACTTTACACTATTTTCCGTATCTTTTACATGATGATTACTGGGTTATGAGAGAGTTGATAGTATAGTTACTGGACTCGTGGAATGTACTCACTTATATTGCAGTATGCTAATTGTGTAGTTTCTGGACTTGTGGAATGTACTTACGTACATTGCAGTAAACTAAGAATGTAGTTTCTGGACTTGTGGAATGTACTTACGTACATTGCAGTAAACTAACAATGTAGTTTCTGGACTTGTGGAATGTACATACGTACATTGCAGTAAACTAGCATAGCACCTATTGACCGATCTCATACCTGCTCCAGTTTTAATACATAATGTACATATGCCACAATTGACAAGAGTGTCTTAAAATGATAATCAAGATATACCATAATTTCCCGCTTTATATGATTTACCCTGATTCCAGTATGTCTATTTTTCAGTCTTATCATACCATGTTCCTGTTGTACATCTCTTGCATTATACATTCAGTACTTTAGTAGTAGAGGTTGTACTTGCTCCCGTCCTGACAGGATAACGTTGTAGGTATTTTGACCGAGGAAGAAATGCTTTGTGACCCGTACTATGGAGCTCCAGTTGAGGATATTCCAGCAGGGAATCCTGCTTAGCTGCTTAGTTTGACTTAGTGTTGGGTTATTATCACAGACGCTATTTTGTACCTTTAAACTGGACTTTGTCTCCAGTACTACTTTTGGTTGTGTACTATTTATAACAAACTTAGTGGTTTTTCATCTATCTATATAGAATCTGTGTTGTGATCATTCTTAAACTATCTTAATTATTAGCACATTTATCATTATTACCTGACTGTCTAGAACAGCTTACTGCGCTTTATCTTAAGCGTAGGCTGGACATGGCTCGGCCCGGCCCAACAATTTGGGTAACGGGTCGTGACATGTTTTTTTGGCGGCCCATGCAAGGTCCTGAATAAAGTTGTTTGGTTACGTTACTGTACCAAGCACGCCTGCAGAAATTAAGGATAACTAGATAACACTAGGAACGACATCTAGAACACCTAGAGGAATTTTAGGATTGCAACATAGAAAAACTCATCACATCGTAGGACCGGTAGTGTAACTAAATTGTTTGCTTATGACTGCTTGCTTTATTCTTATAATTCCTTTGTCTTTTATAAATAGATGGACCCTACACACTCTCCCGATTCCGCCACCTCAGGTGACGGTATACCTCCACCACCTCCTACCCCGCAGACCCAGATGCCTCCACCCCCACCTCCTATCATACCTCCCCAGACTGTTGTTTCCCTCGACGGAACCCAATTACTGGCTTTGATCCAGGGGCTCCTGAATACTCAGCATACCCCCATCTCGCAACCTATAGAACATCAATTGAGGCTAGGTAGTATCAAGAGTTTCATGAACCTAAAACCGAAGGAGTTTCTTGGGACGGAAGGCATAGTTGTAGCTGATGACTGGTTAGATTCCGTAGAGAGAAAGCTCATAGGGGCTAGATTACCTGACGACCTTTGGGTCGAGGCAGCAGGATTTTTGTTAGCAGACCTGGCAGGGGTCTGGTTCAGAAATGAGACGATGTTCATTGGCGGCAGAGGAAACTGGGAGCAATTCAAGATCCAGTTCAAGAGGAAGTTCTTCTCCACCACCGCTAGAGTTGCCATGGGATTGCAATTCCAGAACCTGCAACAGGGGAGCCGTACAGTCGATGAGTATGCAGGTGAGTTTAGCAGACTCAGTCGTTTTGCCCCGAGCTTAGTAGCCGACCCGGAGGAGATGGCTCGCAGATTCTGCCATGGTCTTATCCCGGACATTAGCATCTTACTAGTGGCCAACGGGATCACAGACTACTACCAGCTACTGGAGAGAGCCCGAGGTATCGAGGAGCGTCTTTTGTCTTGCAAGAGGCCAGCTACCACATATCATGACGGGCCGTCCAAGCGCCAGACTTTCCAGCAGAGGACGACTACCCAGCACCAGCAGGCCTATTCTCCACCAGCTCATCCTCAGCATCAGTTATCATTTGCCCGAGATCCGGGGCACCAGCAGCAGAAGTGGGTCTCTTGTGCCTTCTTCAAAAAGCCAGGGCACGATGTCTCCATCTGTAGGAAGAAATTGAGCCAGTGTCTTGCTTGCGGGTCTTCCACCCATATGATTCGGGAGTGCCCGAAGGCGAAGCCATTTACCAGAGGATCTTCAGGGAGAGCATACCCTTTAGCCATCCAGGCAGCAGTACCAGTGCAGGGCCCAGAGCCAGAGCCAGAATACTTGACAGACGGTGCCACAGGTTGGATTTATTTGCATATGACTGTTTGATTCTAGTGCCTCATTAAGTAACCTGTCATTAGACTTTTACCAAACCATCATTTAGTAGCTGCACTCATAAGACAAGCCATTGACCAGTAGACCTGTTTCATAGACATTCCATCATTAGGAGATAGCCTTAGTCATCGCTGTAATTATTTTAAAACGTTAGTTGCCTCGCGTGTCTTCAGTTCTTGTAAATTTCGAGGACGAAATTTTTCAAGGAGGGAAGACTTGTCAGCCCCTGTTTTTCAATTTTTGTAAATTAGTAATAATTGGCCATTAATGATTATTTTAGTATTAAAATATTTTATTATAATTATTAGGAATTTTTCCTGTATTTTTAAATGATTTTTAAATGGTTTTAAATACATAAAATACCATTTTGTAATTTTATAAATTGTTTTAAATTGGGTTTGCAATATTTAAAATTGTTTTAAATACTTTTTGCAAAAACCCAATTGTCTTTTGCAAATATATTTTGCAAATATTACTCGCGGGAGTCAAATTGCAAATTAAAATTTATATTTGACTGAGGGAAGGACCTAGACGCAATTTCCTAAATCCTAAGGAGTTTTCTGCAAATTACCTAACCCCCCCCGACCGACAGCTCCCTCTCTCTCTCTCCTCCAGCTCTCACCCCCTGCCCGACCGACTTGCCGCCGCTGCCCCCGCCTTTCTCGGCTGCCCCACCGCCTTAACCCCTCCTATATAAACCCCATCGACCCCCTGGCCTAAACCCTAACCCTAAACTTCCCCCACAACCACCGCAGCCCCTCGTCTCCGACCTAAAACCTAGACCTAACCCTAACTCCGGCGAAGCCTAGCCCGACGCCTACAGATCCTGTCGTCGTGAACCACCACCACCATCTCATCTACCTCGTCGAGCCGCGTCCAGCGCCACCGCTCTGCCACGACGCCGATGCCCCCAGCCGCCGATCGCCCACTCTTCCATGCTCGAGTTCGCCGGACACGTACGTATCACTTCGTCCTCGTATCGAATCTCGACTCGTGTACACGGACACAGACTCGCCCAGCCTAGACGAACCTAGTGGTAAGTGTGGACACGCGTAAATCGTGTCGTACGTGTCGTGCAGTGCATGGACACGTCGACACGGTGTCAGATTTCATATTCTCGTGTCCTGGACTGTATGGACACGAGCGAACTGTTATTTAGAGAACGGGTTTGGTTTTGTGCTAACGGGTTAAAACCCATTAACTTAAAATCTAACTTATAGTTAACCTAAACCCTAACTCTAACAAACCCAGTGGGCTGACCCCCTGGCCAGCCCAACCCGATTAAACCCCCCTCCCCGCTGGACAGGGTTCGAGCCCCCCCTTTCCTTCTGTTTTCTTTTCTCTTTTCTCTTTTCTTTTCTTTTGTTTTTATATATGTATATATATATATTTATGTATATGTATATATATATATTAGTATGTATATATGTATATACTATTTTTACAGTATTATATATATGTATATATATTTTATAATTAATAAATTTTGTGTATATATATGTATATATTAAAATATATGTATATATCTTCATGTATATATATATATTAATATATATATATACACTTTATTATTAAAGTATTTTTCCTATATATATGTATATATATTTATACATATATATTTGTACTCTATAAATTAAGTATTTTTCCTTACAAATATATATGTACTTTTAACACATGTATTTATATTTTTCACTATGCATAACTTTGTCCTATTAAAATATCAATAATTATTTTGTACTTTTACCAAATTGTATTTTATTTGTATTTAAATTACTGCAACCATTTGGTGTCCAAGCCTAGCATGGGTATTTAGGCTCAAATGTGTTTTCACACATTTTAGACTTGTACAAGTCATATTGGACTTGATACATGGTCTTGAGTCATGTATTTGGACTATGGTTCATATATGTACATTGACAAAATTAAGTAAAGTATTAATTATTTAATTTCAGAATTATGTAACTTGCTGTTTTTGATTTTCTAAAAATACTTAAAGTATTGCTAAAATTATGGAAAAATAGTTTTTTAGATACTTTGTTAAGTTGACTAATTTAGTATAATTTTTGTAGTATTTAAATTACAGTTTTGCCCCTGTTTAGCCATATCAAACCAGAACTCATTTTCTATATATTTATGAAAACTGATTTTTCTAAAATATTTCTGTTGGGTAATAAATCCCAGAAAAATTATAATAAATTTCTATAATTAACAAGGTTTCTGTCAGTATATTATTCTGCATTTATTGGAGATTTCTAGTATTTTCAAAAATTGTTAAAACACAGTGCACAGAATGTTTATTCTACCAATAATTATGACTAAGTCATGACTTGTGATTTTTGTGTATTTCTAGTATTTGGATTGCTAACCAGCCTTAATATGGGAGACCCATGTGTTAGTTTAGATGCCAAATCACTTCACTTTGATCCCCTAGGCTAAGTTCACCTAGCCAATGTCCAATTTGGCCTTCTCACATCACTAGTGTATTTATATTGACTTGTAACTTAGAGTCTGAGTATATATATGTTTTCAGTGCCAGGACACTCTACATCTTAGCTTTATTGTCATTGCATTGCTTTGCTCCAGGCAAGTACATCTACAAACTCATTTACTGTCTTTTAATGTTAAGCACATATGACAACCTTGTGAATTACCATTAATCCAGTTGCAAGTCTTTTGTTAATTGTACATGTTAAAACACTGTTATGTGATAAAAGAATGTTAATCACCCATGTGAATGCTGATCCTTGGAGTAGCAAGTCAAATCATAACATGTTTTATACTATTGCCAGTTCCCACCATGCTTTACACTATTTCCCGTATCTTTTACATGATGATTACTGGGTTATGAGAGAGTTGATAGTATAGTTACTGGACTCGTGGAATGTACTCACTTACATTGCAGTATGCTAATTGTGTAGTTTCTGGACTTGTGGAATGTACTTACGTACATTGCAGTAAACTAAGAATGTAGTTTCTGGACTTGTGGAATGTACTTACGTACATTGCAGTAAACTAACAATATAGTTTCTGGACTTATGGAATGTACATACGTACATTGCAGTAAACTAGCATAGCACCTATTGACCGATCTCATACCTGCTCCAGTTTTAATACATAATGTACATATGCCACAATTGACAAGAGTGTCTTAAAATGATAATCAAGATATACCATGATTTCCCGCTTTATATGATTTACCCTGATTCCAGTATGTCTATTTTTCAGTCTTATCATACCATGTTCCTGTTGTACATCTCTTGCATTATACATTCAGTACTTTAGTAGTAGAGGTTGTACTTGCTCCCGTCCTGACAGGATAACGTTGTAGGTATTTTGACCGAGGAAGAAATGCTTTGTGACCCGTACTATGGAGCTCCAGTTGAGGATATTCCAGCAGGGAATCCTGCTTAGCTGCTTAGTTTGACTTAGTGTTGGGTTATTATCACAGACGCTGTTTTGTACCTTTAAACTGGACTTTGTCTCCAGTACTACTTTTGGTTGTGTACTATTTATAACAAACTTAGTGGTTTTTCATCTATCTATATAGAAGCTGTGTTGTGATCATTCTTAAACTATCTTAATTATTAGCACATTTATCATTATTACCTGACTGTCTAGAATAGCTTACTGCGCTTTATCTTAAGCGTAGGCTGGACATGGCTCGGCCCGGCCCAACAATTTGGGTAACGGGTCGTGACAGAACTCTAGATTATAAACTTATTATACTAGACACCCTGATATCATAGAAGGTTACTCCGATGCAAATTGGGTAACTGATTCACATGATGTGAAATCCACTACTGGATATATTTTTATCCTAGCAGGAGCTGCAATCTCCTGGGGATCATATAAACAAACTATCATAGCCAGAAGTACAATGGACTCTGAAATGATAGCTTTGGATACTACATGTACAGAAGCTGAATGGCTGAGAAATCTTATTATGCTTATACCTGTTTCTGTTCATCTTATTCCTGCAATTTCTATAAACTGTGATAATAAATCTATTATAGAACTACTAAAGCATGATTCTGTGAATGCTAAGATGAACAGGCACCTGCAGCTGCGCTTCAAGTCAATAAAGAGCCTATTGGGAAAATATGTGGTTCTTGACTATATAAAGTCAGAAAAGAACCTTACAGACCACTTGACGAAGGGTCTTTCTAGGACATTGATCCTAGAATCATCGAGGGGGATGTGGTTAAGCCCATAGTATAGTCACCAGCAGTGGCAACCCAACCGAGTCTGACTGGAGATCCCAAGAAGCCGGTTCAATGGGTAGAAACAAGCTGGACTAGGTGACTATTATGGAACACTGACCTGAGATTAAATTCTCTTTAAAATAAAAGCCCAGGAGGCTGTACATGTGTACATTCATACCTCATCCCTATGGTGACAGTATTCCTTTTGTGATATGGATAGGTTGAGTTTAAACTCTTAATAAGTCCAAGCATGATATGCAGGGTTGATTCCTATCACCAACCCTTAAGAACTTACCTACATGAGAGGTCGTGAGGGCTGCGACTATAGGACAGGGCGATCCTAGACAACTCTCATGAATGTGTAAAAGTGCGCATGGCCAACCAAACGCGCCACCCGATAGACCCAAGTACCTCTAGCGTACTATGTGTGCTAATTTCTGAGTCTGGTTCAAGAAGATTGATTCAAGGCGTAGTCCATCAAGTTCTTCTTCAGACAAAGACAATAGTCACTATGTGAGATTCAAGGCTGTAGTCCATCTCATTTATGTATAGTATTCAACTGCCTAGAAATCTTTCTCACCTTTAACTTTTCTCTTTCGTTTCTTTCCTCTATTATTTCGGAACTTGGTTTTTTTTTTGGGGGGGGGGGGATTGTTGTAGCTATTGCTACTAATTACAAAAAACAAATTTTCTCATCATTTATTTTCAACCGTTATAATTTATTTATTCTATAACTTTTGAATGTTTGAATCATGTCCAGATTCAATGTATCACATTTTTATCATGTGCTACAATTTTTGTAACGTTAAAATTTAATGGACTATTTTAATATCCTCATTATTCCATCCTTTGGCAAATAGCCTATATAATGAGGTTTCCTCCTCCTCTCTTTGACATAAAAAAAAGATCATTGCGAAAGCTCTCTCTCTCTCTCAAATTCTCTTCCCTCTTGAAATACTGTTCTTCATTTGTTGCTCTGGGCGGAGCTAAGTCGGGGTCATTCTCTCGACGTCGTGTGCGGCAACGAGATTCCGGTGGAGCGGGGATTTTACCACTAGGGGCGTTCGAATTCAGTCTGCACATAGACCCGAACTAACTCTTAGGGCAGTGCTTCGTGCGCGACTTCCCCGGAGGCCGGTAACTTTAATTTAATTTATTTTCTTGCAGATTTTAATCCAAAGTTTTGAGGTAAATTTCCAACAATAAGTCCATTAATGTAGGAACAACAATGAGGTTTATTAAATGAACCTGGTGGGTGCTTATTGGTGCAGTGGGGCTAAGTTCTATTGTTGAGGAGGAGCGTGAGACTTAGCTTGAATAGCTAATTTTGAAACCTTTTTTGTGCCTTATGTATACTTTTTTGTTTAGGCTCATCCTTGTGGATGTACGTGAAAGCTGTACATAAGCTAGAAGGGTCTGTCATCTTGAGCAGCCGTTCCTTGCCACTGCTATGTTTAACATCACATGAACTCGGTCGAGTTCCTTTTCCTTCTGGTACCACATAATATCCTCCTGGTTTTGATCTTGTAAGAATGCTTCTGATCAATCTCAGCCCACACATTTTTCATTTTTGTATAAATTACGAACATTGGTTGCCCACTTTAGGTTATGCTAGCAATCTTGCACATCAACTCATGAACCTGTATAAAGTTAGACTCATTTGTATACAAGTTCCTTAGCGTCTTCCAAATTGCCTCATTAGCTTCACACTCTTCCACCATCTGCATCACATTATCAAACATAGCTTTAATTATGACTGCCATCACATATCCATCAACATCTTCCTATTTTAAGTATGCTTCTTCATTAGCTTCATCTGGAGCCTTGATTGCTCCAGTCACATGCCACATCTTGTGAATACAACGGAGATCGAAAGACATGATCTTCTTACATGTTTGAAAATTAGTACCATTAAGTTTGGTACCTCCAAATGACCCAAAACCTGAATCTGAGGTGTTGACATATACCATAACCTTCTAGACTTTATTTATCTTAGAAGAGCCTTCTTTTGCATCATCCATTAAAAAATTGAACCAGAAAGTAGAAGTAAAAACTCGACAGGTCGAATCAGTACTTTCTTATCTAGGAAAGAAACTCTTGACCAGAAATTGATCTAAAAATATTCAAATTGAAAAGAAATTTTTTGACCAGAGACTGATATAACAAACGATCAAACTGAAAAAAAAGGAAGCTATTGACTAGAAATTGATCTAAGAAACAATCAAATTGAAAAGAAAGAGACAAAGTCCTTACGGATCTTTGCTCTAATACTAAGTCAAATATGGTGTTTGGAGAAGTATTTGAGAGAAAGAATTTTTGGATGTTTTTTCATCTTACAGTGGAGACTATATAAAATAATTTTATATTATCGTATATGATTGTATTCTTGGTAATTACTAAACATAATATATTCCTAGCATATACAAGTACTACCATATATGATGATATCCCTATATGGTAAGTACGAAACATAATATTTTTTTTTACTATATACAAGTACTATACCATATAATCATAGTATTCCTATATGGTAAGTACTAAATACAATATTATCATAACTTACGCTAAAAGATAAAACCAAATGATGGTGGCCGAAATGCTTTTTCGATATCAGCTTCCTATAATGATTCATTCGGAAGGTTCCCATGCCATTCTTGCATTGTTGGAGAGAACACGTTCACGAGTTTAAGAGATCAACATAAATTTCAAAATGTTGTAGTTTTATTAAATCTCTAACGATATTTGTCCACTCTGGCCATTAAGTATTAATAAAGTATTGGATTATCAATTTTTAATGAATCATGCTAAATTAATTGTTGCATCCCCATGAAAAAGTTTCCTTGGTTCTTCATCTAAAGTGAGATTTTGATGTGAACAATAATTGAAATCTCACGGTAAATCTCTTTTTCTAGATAATCATCATATAACGGTGGAAGATCCCAATTAACCATTGGTATTGTTTTCACACCATCAAGATTAAAAATAGAAGTTAGTTGATCATCCTCTTTTAAATCATCGTCCATATGGACCTCAAATTAAGGGAGGTGTTGTTGTAGATATTCAACGTGACTCCACAACTCATACTTCACCCCGAAGGTTCTCGTGTCAAGTTGGTTCCCATTTTTTTTAAACTCTTTCAACACATACAAGGGGATTAGATTCCATCATGTTTAGAATCTAAAATTTTATATCAGATTGGACTCGGTAAAGCTATACAAAATAGCTGTGATGAATACACTCGAGGACATGAATAAAAGAATATTTATGTGAAGAAAATCATACTCAACTATAACAAGGACGGAACCATAAATCTGAGTTGGGATAGGCTGGAATTGGTTAGGGTGAGCTAGGTATAGACTGACTCACAAAAAAATAGCAAAAGAAATTATATACCGAAAATAAATTCAAAATCTTTTTTTTTTGGCTGCCCACCCCAACCTTTGCCTTGGGTCCGCCCTTGACTATAAGGACACCAATAATCATTGAAAAGAATCAGGGACATTATATAGCTACATGTCATCGTTAGAATTTGAACTTGGTTGAATCTCTAAACCTTGAATCAATACCTTGTCCAACTCGAGAACCGGTTGCTTTTAAGTGAGGATGCATTGTCTTACTTTGTAATGAAGTAATTAAATGAAAAGTTAGTTTATTATTTTTTTTTTGAAATCACACGCACACACACAATTGGGGGGCTCGAACCTTGCCGGCCCCTCCGGATGTCCGCTCTAATACCACTAGGCTAGAGAGCTCTAATGATAAAAGTTAGTTTATTATTGCTCATTCTTAGCAAGTAACAAGTTTATTACGTCCACCCTCATCCTTGGAGACAAGCTAGGAAGAGGGAGTTCATCCACACAAACAGTAAACAGAATCACAAAGAAGTCACAGCTCCAGAAGAAGCTGAACAAACACACAAGCAAACAAAGGCCTCAACTCAATCGATGGTAGTGAACTTTTCCAGCGGGCCGGGATGTTCGCTATGCATGTTGACCACCTGCTTCCACGAATCGCGGGACGATATCGCCTTCCACCACCTAGCCACGTTAGCCCTCGAGAAGAAGAGCTCGTGCCCCTTCTCCGACCTCTCGACGAGGTAGTGAGTGTTCGGGAGGTGAGAGAGGTCGGCTAGCGTGAACTCGTCCCCTGCCAAGTACTTGCTAGCTTCGAGCCTCTTGTCGTAGACATCGAGGACCCTGCCTAGGTTCTTCACACTCTGTTCTACCAGGGCCTCATCAGGTGTGATGCCCATAGGTTCCGCGAAAGCGAGATGGAAAACTAGAGCCTTGCTTGGAGGGTCAAAGTTCCGAGCTTCCGACTGCAGCCACTGCTCGATCGAAGCTCTCTCCAGAGTACCCGTTCCATAGAGTTCCTTGTTGCCAGAGTCCCGATACTTATCGGCTATATGCCTGCATATATCCCTTGAATCTGTAGGTTTAACAGACCGAAGCATTATCTTGACAGAGACATTTTCCCATTATAAGCATGATAATAGGATCAGTATAGTGTAGCTTAATTACCGACGATTGTCATCAACCCGTCCTTGAGTGTCACTTGACCAGAAGGATCCTACATGATTGGAAAAAAGTATCATCGACTCAAAAGACCGAAACAAGTAGTACGTCTCAAAATTACAGTGACTGAAACAAGCAGGGGGCGTAGCGACACTAGGCCGAGGGGGCGCAGCTGCGCCCCCTGGAAATTGAGAAAAAAAAAATTCTCCAGGAAATGTACTTGTGTAGCACTGATTGGCTGTATTTTAGAGAGAAAAACAAATGTACAGTAAGATTTATTATTGGAGTGAAGGCATTAATAGCAGATGCAACTTCTTGGATGGATGAAGGAGCATGCTAGCTAGCTAGTCTAGCTTGTAATCACACGGCAGCTTGCAATCACTGGTGATGGCACCTTTTCTTTCTTTGATGGTAAGTGTTGCATAAGTTGTAAAAACTTTACTAGACTACAGTGACTACTCCATAGTCCACAGACATGCTCCACAGTCCACACGGTATCTTTTCTTCTCTTACCATTCCTTCAAGGCTATTTTAACAGACTTTTTTCTCTTCTCCTACCATTCCTTCAAAGGCTTCAATTCAACTATTTCTCTATTTCGTTTCCAAATTTCTCTTTCAAGCTTCCAGGCTCCAGCTAAACTGAAGTAGCAGCAACAATCAAAAAAAAATTCTTCTAGCTCGAGCAGCAGCCAGCAGGCTAGCAAAGCAACGAACAGAACAGGTAACATTTTTTGGCTCAGAATACACTCTTTCATATTATGAAATAATATAGAAATATGAAATAATTTATGTGTTGTTGTTAGATTCATACTATGAAATAATATAGAAATATTTTATTATTATTTTAATAGTAAGTATTGTGTCCCTGGATTGCAATTCTGGCTACACCACTGGAAACAAGTATACTTCTCAAAAGACTTGCCTGTAGTCTGAGAAACTCAGGAACCTTGTGGTCTTTCTTGTACATGTCGCTGCGAATGAGTTGGAACTCGACTTCCTTCTCGAAGAGGCATGCCAACACTCTGGAGACGTCGGTAGCGGCTGGCAGCCCGAAAACCTTCAAACTCCCCATCCTTTCTTACACACTTGGCTTATTGGTGATCGCGCAAACTCACTTGATGCGTTGAGCTGCCAAGGGTTGGGGGGGTATTTAAGATGGCTGATGAAAGAGGAATGAAACGGTTTCTTGGCAGGCAAGGTCAGGAGGAAAAAGGATAAAAGAAGAAACATAGAGAAGGATGGATACATATTCTATTTTGGACCAATTACTTTGATACTGACACCACCTTGTTCTAATATCAGAGGAAGTTTCCCTTTAAGGCATAATACCTTACCTATAAACCAAGTAAAATAAAGCAACAAGAGGTTCAGCTTGCCTAAAGGGCATGTTTGTTTGGTAGCGTGAAAGTGGACGGAAGTGGTTGTTAGAGCTGTCGAATGGGCTGCGCTGAGCCCTGGGCCGGCACTGGCCGTCCGGATGCAAAATTTGGGTGGGCAGAAAATCTTGGGTCCATACGTTGTAGCTGGCCAGGTCTGGCCGGACCGGACTTAAGGGTGAAAAATCTCAGTCTAGTCCGGTACATGGTCTACGACACGATACGCTTCGGTCGTGTCGGACCTAGACTAAATGAAATAAAATCATCAAATATAAAAACTATTTTTCACTATGACTCAAAAATCTGTTTCTTATCTTGGTGATTAATTAGTTTCTATCAAACAAATAACACATTAACTTAAAAATTATTTTTCACTATATCTAGGTATTAATTAGCCAATATAAAAAAAACTAATTTATTGGCCAATAAAAAAAATATTTTTTACTATATCTAGGTGATTAGTTAGCCAACCTTAAACTTCGGGCCGGGCCGAGACGAGCTGGGCTACGATTCGGGCATGACCTGACCTCTCTTATGGACCGAGATATGAGGTTCAGTACATCCAATATACTGGATCGAGCCAACCCAGAACGAAGATTAATTGCACTGGGCCGAAACAAGGGCCAATTTTTCAGGTTGGACTTCAACTGGTCCATTTTTACGGGTGTAAACTCCAGGTGCAAGAAAGTTTGACCAGGCAGATTGCGGAACCAGCACAACAACTATTGCACTTACAGGTCAATTTGTTCATGACGCTGCAGCCAAAGCTAACTTTCTTTCGGGTCATTTCAGAAAATAATGCCTGGGGGGAGATGATTTCCTCATCCCTTTAGAGCATCTCCAACCCTATTGTGAGTTTGAAAAAAATGGTTGCCACATAGGAATGACAACCATTTTTTCCAAAAGTACTTCTCCAATGCAAATGTGAAATAAAGTGTGGAGTTGACATGGCAATGACATGGCAAAGACAATGTGAAGTTGGTTGTCTAGATCTAGACAATGCACTTCACAATGTCTTTATGTCCACATCATCATTTGTGAATAAAAATATTTATAAAAAAGAAGTAGAAGAGTAAAAGTTGTCTTGGAAGTTGTAAAAAATTATTTGTATTGTCTTCTCAATACTTTTGCATTGGAGATGACTTTTTAAACCCATTGTCATTTGTGAATATAACCTTGCCACCTATACAAGACATTGTCTTGTCCCTCATGCCACATAGGATTCACAACACAAAACAAGACAATAGGGTTGGAGATGCTCTTACCTTTTGAATTTAGATGTATGATTATAATCATCATTTCTTGACTGTCAACATGATTTGCGGTCGGTGTACCCTCACATAAGTTGCCAAGATTTGGATTTATTCCTGATGATACTGGAGAAATTGTCAGGAATCTGGAACCAAATGGTGTAGTCCTGATGTATTACTTTCTTCTTTATGAGATCAAATACCCGTTCTTTATGTATTACTCACTCTCTCCTTATGAGCTCATGTATAAGATCAGACTCGTATTTGCCCATTGACTTGTTTGAAGTATTCTTCGTATTTTTATGATAGTTCACCCATCTTGATTGCGTAGTTGCGTCGATTAGCCATTAATCCTATTGGATTTCAACTGATTTGGGGCCTAAAGGCCTAAAAGATAATAATTATTAAATTTAAAAACTTATTTTATAAATGAGCTTGAGCTCATCAATTATCCTATAATATATGATATTGTGGGCTAGCACTTGGCTTTTAGCTAGTAAATTAGTAGTTAGTAGCTAAATTATAATTAGCTAGTAATTAATAAGCTAGTTGTTAGTAGTTAGTGTTAGAGCATCTCCAATCCTATTGTCTTGTTTTGGGTTGTGAACCCTATGTGACATAAGGCACAAGACAATATCTTTCCTATGTGGCAAGATGATATTCACACAAGACAATGAGATAAAAATGTCTTCTCCAATGCAAAAGTTTGAGAAGACAATAAAATTATGTTTTTTCAACTTTCAAGACAATTTTTTCACTTCTTCTTTTTTTATATATATATTTTTTATTCATAATTGATGATGTGGACATAAAGTCATTGTGAAGTGTATTGTCTAGATCTAGACAACCAACTTCACATTCTCCTTGCCATGTCATTGCCATGTTAACTTCACAATTTATTTTACATTTGTATTGGAGAAATACTTTTGAAAAAAATTGCTTGTCATTCCTATGTGGCAACTATTTTTTTCAAACTCACAATAGGGTTGGAGATGCTCTTAGGGCTAGTTGTTAGAGCAAAAAAGCTCAGCCGCCACTCTCATACTCATGTCTGTGGCCCGACCTCTTAGCACCCTGCCTCTTCCATATCCCCGGCCAACTCCTGGCGAACCGCCGCTGCCTCCCTATCGCCATACGAGCACACCAGCACCATCGCTGCCACACCCGCGCCACCCCGGCGCTACCCCAACCCTCTGTTCCCAACCCGTCTCCAAACACCACCAACGCCACCTTCACTGTTCCTGACCAACATTCATCATCACCACCACCACTGGCACCACCAGTCCCCAAAACCCATCAACACATCATTCACCGTCCCAACCATTGCCGTTCCCCCATCACCACCGACCAGTGGCTCCATCCCACCACCACCATAACCAAGCACCACCACCCAAATTAACTACCATCATGAGAGAGAGAGAGAGAGAGGGAGGAGACCCACCTGGTCTAGCGGCCGACCACCATCCGCCTTGGCCGCGACCAGACCAGATCCGGCGACCGTGGCCAACTCCGGCCAGCGCTCTGCCACACACTCGCTCTCATCTGGGCCCGCCCGCGCGTCCCCCTGCCCACGACCTCGAAGCCGTTCCGATCCGACGCCGCCTCTGCTCAGCGTCCGCCGCCTCCCAACGAGTCCACCCATCCAAATCTCCCGCTGGCCCGCCGACTGAGCTTCGCCTTGCGACCTCCTGCGCCGGCACTTCGGCGCCCACGCCGCCTGGGTGAGCTGCCCCCTCATCTCCCCTCTTTTCCCCTTTCTTCTCTTTAGCTTGTTTGGTAACCGGATTTTACTATTTGGATTTGGAAATCCTCCAAATCCAAATCATAAATTTTACTATTCAAATCCAACTCCAAATTCAACTCCAACCAAAGATAGGATTTGGTTTTATGATTAATAATTATTAGTCATGATCATAAGTAAACTATTACTAATTATGATTAATTATAGTTATAATTATTTATAAAATGATAATTAACGATTAGTATTAATAATTGACGATTAGTTATTATTAATATAAAAATAATTAGTTAATTTTTAAATAAATACGATTAATAATTAAAGATTAATAATTAATAATTAATAATTAATGATATAATAATAATTAATAACTATAAATTATAATTAACGATTAATAATTAATATTAACAATCGATAATTTTTTATTAACGATTAATAATTATAAATTATACTTATTGATTAATAATTAATAATTAACGACTAATTAACTATAAATTAAATATTTAAAATAGTAATTAAAATTAATATTATTAGCATTAGTAAATTATATAATTAAATTATTATAAATATGATTCTAATTATGATTAAATATTATTAATTAAGATTATAATAAAATAGTTATTAACAAATTTATTAATATTATAATAATACTAATAAATTATTATGAATATAACAAAATTAACTAATTAACTAATTAACTAATTTTTTTAATTAATAATACTAAACATAGGATATGATTATTAATTAATATTATAATAATACTAATAAATTGTTAATTAATATTATAATAATATAATAAATACTAGTAAATTTGATTATTAACTAAATAATAAATATTATTAATTAATATTATAATAATACTAATAAATTATAATTATGATTATAACAAAATTAACTAATTAACTAATTTTTTTTAATAATCTATTTGTTTATATTAATAATACTATAAAATAGTTAGTTTGTTTATTAATTAACTAATTTTTAATGAAATTATTAAAGAATAAATATTTTAACGTTATTAAAGATTAACTAATTTTTAATTACTAATTTTAACAAAATTATTAAATAATATTTAACGAAATTATTAAGAATAATTATTTTTTTCCTCCAAAATTCAACCAAATCCAAGTTTTGGATTTTGTCATACTTTTCGTATCCAAATCCATCTCCAAACAAACATAGGATTCCATTGATTTGTCTCCAAATCCATAAAAATCAAATTCCACTCCAAATACGGTTTACCAAACGGACCCATTATGAAGTTTAGGAATTAGGGAAAAGAATGTGGAGCCAGCAGCCCCCGTCCCCTTTTTGTTGCCTTTGGGGTTTTTAGGGTTTTAATAAGTATCATTAATGGTTAATGTCAGTAATTAGGGATTTAGGTTTTAAATAGGATTTATTAGGAGGAGTTGTGGAATAGCTCTACCCTGCTGTCTATATTAGTATAAATTTATGTCACGACCCGATCCAAATTATTGGGTCGAACCGGATCATGTCCAAACCTGCACCGTTGTGAGACGGCCGGCAGTAGCTGTTTTATATGCAGGTATTCACAACAAACTATACATTTGTCACAACTCAATATACGAAATTTTTTAAACTTTTATTCAACATTGAAAAGTACAATTGGAATGAAAGAACTGAGAATAAAGTGCTGAATTCAAATTCCAAAACAATAAAATGGAAATGACTAGCTAAGGCGGTCGGCCTCGGCCTCAGTCCCGCGTCCTCCAAGGGGGACTCGACAACACCACAGGGTACAAAACCGGGTCATAGTAGCTATTGTACAAGCTCGACATCCTCAAAGTCACCTAAAAATGTTGTCTCCGTCAGGAGGGAGCAAGTACGAATATGTATCATATTTCAATAATATGGAAAAGTGCAGGCTAAACAGTTGAAACAATATTTCCAGTAGTTCTACGATTAAAAATAATATGATTGAATGTGTAAGTCTATACGGCTTGGGTTATACAATAGCGTCCTAGCGACGCGATACGGCTTATCCCGTGTGTAAGAGGGTAAGCTCGCACAATCCTGCAATATAGGGGAGGTATTGGCCATAAACGTTACACTATTCCCCCAATCTCACAATCAATATCAATCAATCTGAACCCTAGGGGTTCCGTTGTAGCAATGTGGTTTAAACATGCAGCTAGACAATTACTAAATAAAATACAAGAAAACATAACCGTAACTTGCCTCTGTTTAGTTGACTGGATCGGAAAAGTCGGTACCGATGAGGATGTCAGGTTCGTCTCCGAGATCCTACAGTTGAGAACCTTGGCTTAGAACCATAATGAAACCATTCTAGGTGTGCTAGTTACAATCTCTAGAAGTAGACCTAGTCATATTTTAGATTATTTGTTAATCTACCGGAATCGTCTAACGTCGCAATCTACGTTCGTTATTTTTTTAATTAAATAAGTCGGTTATTTTAATTAGAAAATGGCAATTACCGGTTAATGGTAAAACTTTGTATTTTAAAAATATATATATAACTAGATTTTTCTTTTAGTGATAAAACATGGACTTTGTATCTACCAATATTTTATTCAAGTTAATTTATCGTGAAAAACTTTATTAATTTTTATACAAATAATTAATACCCAAATTATAATTACGCGTCTAATAACGAAAACCAACTCAGAAAAGAAAGTAAAAACCTAACTACACAATACAGGGTCACAGCGAAATAAAAATAGAAAACTGGGCTATGTCCTTTACAAATTTTTACATAAATTAATTAATCACTAGGCGAGCTCTGAGGCCGCGACGGTCCAACAGTAGGCCGAAGCCCTAACACCAAAATACTAACAGCAGTACCAGTTCTAAAAATAATTATAAATATAATAAGTCGTAAAATACGTCTCAGACTTGGTCCAAAGTCATGTTGCTGGCTAGCGCCTCAACGTACAGGAACCCTGTAGCGTTTGCGCTTCGCCGAGACTCATTCGACCGATAGGTCGTTGCCTAACTGGTGATACAAAAATCCATAAAATTCGAAAACCAGCAAATCAATCTATAAATCATTTGCAAAGACCGATTTTCTTTTGAAAAATAGGTTTTACTCAAATTGTAATTTTATATGAAAATCCCTTTAAAAATTTTTTTCGAGATTTGGGCAGATCTCCTCTGTATTTGGGACAACCCAATCTGGGAAAATACTAACCCAACATCAACACAATAAAAATATCCCAAACCAGGGATAACCCACAACACAAATATTCCAAACCAGGAATAACCACCACAATCCAATATTTTCAGTCCAGAAAATACAGCACAAAAATGTAATATCAAAATAGGAATTCGCCGCTACGTAGCAAATACAGCGTATCACCAAAGCTACGTAAAAAAACCGAATCCCGGAACGGGATCGAGACCGGCGTCATCACAGACTATTCTAACGGGGAGGGC